>CAXITT010000862.1:107068-164359 GCA_964033795.1 Lymnaea stagnalis
TGGGAATAGTTCAATTGATTTAAATGCAAGGAAGAAATGGTTCAACTAAATTCAATTCAACAAAGTAATAGTTCAAATTAATTAAATTCAACATAGAAATAGTTCAAATGAACTCAATGCCAGGTGGTCATAGTTCAAATGAATTAAATGCAACTCAGAAATAGTTAAATGAACTAAATGCCACGTGGGAATAGTTTGAATTAAGTTAATGCAAGGTTGAAATAGTTCAAATGTTTTCAAAGCAAAGTAGGAATTGTTCAAATGAATTAAATGCAAAAGAGGAACAGTTCAAATAAAATCAAAGCTATATTAAAAATCAAACCCTTGGGAAATAAAGGTATTTTTAAATATGTAAAACAATTTTTGCTAAACAATTTGTAACAACAAATGTTTCTTTCTATCAGAACAAACTACTGCCACCCTGTGTAAGGAGAAGGGTTTTTTCCCAGACTTGATCAGTGAAGCGTTTACTCCATGCTTGCTCAGTTTGAAATTGCTCTGCTTTATGTAACTGCAAAACTGGATACACTCTGAGTGAAGACACAAATGTATAGGTGAGAAATTCATTTTTTAATTATTTTTTTTTATTTTGGGGAAAAGCGAAATTTCCCAGTTAAATTTTATCATGTCTTTTAATTAAGATGTTTTTTATTAATAAATTTTATGTACAATTTTATCCTAAATTTAACCTGTTCATTAAAATATCACTGAATGCGTGAATGTGCAGTGTTATCCTACATTTAACCTGTTCGTTTAGATATCACTGAAGACATCAACTGTGATTTATTAGATTCATTAAAATATCACTGAATGCGTGAATGTGCAGTGTTATCCTACATTTAACCTGTTCGTTTAGATATCACTGAAGACATCAACTGTGATTTATTAGTTGAAGACTGTGTCAACACATAGGCAGCTGTTCTTGACTTGGTAGGAAACGATAGACCAGCAATAAAAATAACATGTGTGAGGGTATGTCTGATAGATATATTTGAGTTCACTTGTGTTTATTTTTTTTTAAATCTGGGGTTTTGTGTTCATTAATATTAAATAATATATAATTTAATAAAATCCATTTAAACATATCAATTATTCTCATCTTGATTTTCTAGAAAGATATAATCTTGTAGCTATAATGGCCATAAGAGATGAGTATTAAATTATTAAATGTTAACATTTGTTTGTGTCTCAGATATCAATGAATGTACAACAAAAACCCACAACTGTGAGAATATATGTGAGAACACAATTGGAAACGTCAACTGCATGTGTAACTATTGGTGCACTGTGGGGACTGACAGGGAACTTAAACTGCAAGTGTAACTATTGATACACTCTGGGGACTGACTGAAAAAGTTGTGTCAAAAGTAAGAATTAAGAAATAAACAGATATGAAGGAATTGAATTAATATCAATCTGTACCACATGCAGTGTTGTAGCTTGGACTAGTGCCACCAGCTTGGGCCAAGATTTTCTCTACGGCTTATCAGCAAGAAAAAAATAAAATAAATGCATTTGGATGAAAATGCCACCCCTCAATATAAGAGAAAATGTACTCCCTGGAGGGGAACATACTTTTTGCCTGCCACCCTCCTTCCTAAACCACTGGCCACAGGAAATGTAATTATAATGTTTGAAAAGGACTTTAAAGAAGTCATCTATTTCTGTAATCCATTTAATGAATATAAGGCTGAAATTAGCAAAGCTTTGGTAAAAAGTATAAAAAAGTACTACTGTTGAAAAGGTTTATAGCGTATTTAACACAGATGTATACGAGTGACAATTTTTTTTAAACTGAATTTCAAGGGACATTGTGTGTGATCCCAGACTTGATGACATCTGTACTTTTGTACAAGGTACTAACACTGAATATGGTTTGTGTAAAAGTGGATACAGCCTTTAAGGAATTTGATCATGCCAAGGTGAGTGGTGAGCTCAGAAGTCAATATTTATTTATGTATTTTGTTTGTTTTTTTGACACGAACATACCAGAATTTTTTGTCTTGATTAAATGTATTTTTTTTTTAAATTTCTATGTGAAATAAAAAAATAAAATAAAATCTCTTAATTTGTGTATGTAATAGACCAAGTTGGATGTAAATCTAAACGTGACACATGTCACGATGGCGTAGTAATTTGATTATAACTTTGTAGTCATTTGTGAATCACGAGAAAAAGTGGGAACTATATTTTTCTAGTGCGGAGGTAGACCTCACGCGTTGGTAGATTGAGGCAGTGTAAGATTTTATTTGACAGGAAGCAGACATCTTTTTATTCTCTCTTGTATGGATTAATGAAGTAGGGTAGTTTTGAGATTCAATTGTGATTTGGAATATTATATAAGTGTGTGATTGTTGCATCCCAGAATCATTATTGCAGTACATCCTTAGAGCAAGGCTTATTATTGATGTGTTTATCAAATCTAATAAAGTACTATGTAATGTATTCATTGGACAATATTATTACTTATTGATTGAGAGAGATTGATCCTTATTAAAGTGATAGCGGCAGGCCATCCACAAAATAGCAATAGTTAACCATGTTACATCTTCAAAAGATTAGCATGTGTTACAATCTATAAATTAATGTTTTTGTTTGTAATATATATTATTTTAAAATATTTTTAAAAGTTTAAATAACTTAAGTTGCAAAAAAAAAATGTATCCATCCTTCTATTTTAACAGATATCAATGAATAAACATTTGATCAATTGAACCTGTGTGACCTGCTCTATGCAGCTTGTTGTCAAAGTAAAATGGGATTCAATTGTAGCAATGACTGTGCCTGTTGTACTGGTGCTGTCATATGTGACCCTGTGAGATGATTACTCTGTAAACCAGGATTTACTGGTAAGTTTAACAGTTTGAATATTGTTTATCATTTATTCAGGTAATATTTTTACTTAATACATGAAAAATTAGTTTAAATTGACAAAATTTGGAATACCGTTGGTGATTATATTTCCATGTTCTTTGTAACCATAGTAGCACACTGTGACATAGATGTAGATCAGTGTACTGCTGGACTCATGATCTGTCAGGCTGGGAAAACATGTGTGTCAACAGTTTTGGCAGTGCCAGTTGTCAATGTTTAGAATGATACAGTGTAGAAAATGGACAATGTCAAGGTAAATTATTTTGTCAGGTTAATATTTTTTATTTCAAACTAGTGCCTGCTAAAAACATAAAATGTTTTGTTCACCAACTTATAAAAAAAAAAGATTTACTTAGGATAATTGTTGGTCCTATTTCTTCTCGACATTTTTGTCCTTTAGATCGGACATTATATTTACAATGTGTACCATTAATTAGAAAATAGTTAAAGACATCCACGTTTAGATTATGTGAGTTTAAATTTTAATTTAACATTAAGCTCAACCTCTAAACATTAAATTATAACTCAGAAACGAATATTTATTATATATATCAAGATACATTTTGTTAAAATTGTTATTATGAAAATCAATTGTCCATGTTGGAGAGGGTACATACAATTTTTTCGCTTTTTTATGGAATACAATTGGGGTTATACTAAATCTATACATTTTAATTTTACATGTTAATAATATGTCTTTTTATATGTTAATTCAAATACCAATATAGTTTACTGCCAACTGCTATTCCAGACATCAATGAATGTTCCAGCTATCTGACCAATGATTGTGACCAAGTGTGTGGCAACTTTATGTGTAGCTTTATGTGTAGTTTCTCCTGTTCATGTCACCCTGGATACAAGTATTTTAACAGATCATTTACAGATAAGACTGGTTGACTGATGTCAGGCTAACAAACTAATGGCAACTTTATGTGTAGCTTTATGTGTAGTTTCTCCTGTTCATGTCACCCTGGATACAAGTATTTTAACAGATCATTTACAGATAAGACTGGTTGACTGATGTCAGGCTAACAAACTAATATTAGCGAGAGGAATTTCCTCTGTCTATCAAATCCTCAAATGTACAATTGTGTACTAACTTATTAATAATTTATTGCAAAATATAATAAAATATATTATTTTTTTGGTTCTGCACTTAAGCTTATGTTATATCAATGGAAATTTCAGCATTTATATAGCAATATGCCTTATAAAGTAGTTAATACATATTTAGAGAGATGAGAATTGGGATGGAATTTGTCCATTTTTTATTTATTTTGTTTTTATTTTTTTTAAAAATTATTACAACATGAGTAAATTAAAATAACATTCTTCATAACTTTGTTAAATCTTTTCTTCTAATTCATATATTTAATACTGTGTGTAAAAAAGAAATTATTATAAAGTAATTCACCTAATTCCTTTCTCATTGACTGGAACGGATGTACTAAACCCTTGTTCCTACAAGTGCACTGTAGTCAATGGCAGTCCAGTTAGCATCTGTCCCAAAGGGAAACTACTGGATGCTTATAATAATTCCTTATGTATGGCGAGTCTTGTAAAAAAAGACAATATTAAAAGGTGCGGTTTTATTTTTAAAAGAAATGTTGTTGGAATTTTTTTTTGTTTTGTTTCAAAAGATTTTTTTTTTTAAATGGGTGTATACTTCAAATTATATTTTAATGTCCTTGATGCATTGCACAATTGGAATTCTGTCATCTGTTTGATTTCTCTGATTATGGTGCTAATCTCTATGCTTATGGTGTTGATCTCTACGATTATGATGTTGAATTATATTCTAATGATGCTAATCCTTTATGCAAATGATGTTGATGTTATTGCTCATAATTCAAGTCTCTATGCATATGATGTTGATCTCTACGATTATGATGTTGAATTATATTCTAATGATGCTAATCCTTTATGCCAATGATGTTGATGTTATTGCTCATAATTCAAGTCTATATGCTTATGATGTTGATCTATATGATTATGGTATTGTGATGTTTATTTCTATTCTTATGATTCTAATGTCTATGCTTATGAAGTTGATCTATAATCGTATGATGTTGATGTCTATGCTTATGATAATATTATATAGACTTATGATGATAATATCTATGTTATGGTAATGATCACTATATGTATGATATTAATCACTTTTTTATGGTTTAAGTCTCTATGATTATAATGTTGATTTCTTTGCTTATGAAATTAATCTATATGCTAATGAAGATGATTTATATGCGTATGGTGTTGATCTCTATGATTATGGTGAAGATGTCAATACTTATGGTGTTGATCTCTATGATTATGATGTTGATGTCTATGATTATGGTGTTGCTTTATGATTATGGTGAAGATGCCTATGCTTATGGTGTTAATCTATATGCTTTTGGTGTTAATTGTCACGGTCAGATCACGTGAGTTTTCACTATCAGCTGATGTATTTATGTTAATTGGACCAATCGTGGGTGAGTTGTTGTTTTTTTCCCCCGTGTACCCCACGAGTTTTGATTTTTCTCGGTCAGGTTGACCGGTGTTCTGTGTCGGGAGGAACCACTTGATGATACAACTTACGTCACGTCACATTAATCTATATTTGATGGTGTTTATCTCTACGCTCATGGTGTTGACCCCCTCTATGTTTGTGATATTGATTTCTATGCTTATGATGTTAATGTCTATGTTGATGGTGTTGTTCTCGTTCCTTATGTTGTTGATTTCTATGATATGGTATTAATATATATGTTTTTTAAGTTTATCTCTATACTTACGTGTTCATCTCTATGCTTATGGTGTTCATGCTTTTCGTTAAAACAAGTTTATTAGGCCATATACACATGAAAATACTTTTCATTTAGTGACATATGTATATGGCATGTTTAGTTGATATACATCATGTGTAGTTAATATATGTCATATGTAGTTGATATATGTATCAGGTGTAGTTGATATTATAAGTTATGTATATTTGTATATGTTATATAAAGTTGATATAGTCCACGCATGGTTGATATATGTCATTTGTAGTTGACATATTGTATGTGAAGTTGATATTTGTCACGTGTAATTGATATATGTCATAATTATTTATGTCAACTTAATCATGGAAAATTGAGTAACTTAAATTTATGCTTTCTAATTTCTATAAAAGTTTACCCACACCCACACACACTATCTGAACTTCAGATAACCTACTTTAACTTTTAAGCGATAAACATAAACGGGGAATGCTCCAGCTGAGCAGAAATTAGTAATTTGTTATTATTATTCCATTCACAACGTTCAGCCTTGGAAGGACTTTTTGTTCATACAGATTAACATTTTGCTAAGTCATTGCCACAATACCCTTAAGAAGAAGTATATCCTTTATATTCATATATCCAACAGATTTGTAATTGAATATTTCAGACTGTCTACATGGTTCTTATGGATTATACTGCAGTAAGAAATGGTCCTGTAATGCAACAAACACCAAATAAGAAGAAGTATATCCTTTATATTCATATATCCAACAGATTTGTAATTGAATATTTCAGACTGTCTACATGGTTCTTATGGATTATACTGCAGTAAGAAATGGTCCTGTAATGCAACAAACACCAATTCCTGTGACAAGGTTTTTTACATCTGATCAGTATGAGAAAAAGCTTTTTATTATTTGGCTATTTAATAACAGTAAAAGAACAATGAACATTATAGAAAATATCTTATATTATTGCTATTTCTGTGACTGAAAATAAAAACACATTCAATTCAATTATTTTTTTTTTTTTATTTTAATTTAGATTTGTGAGAATTCAAAAGACTTAATGAAAATGAAATAGGTTATTTCATTGTTCTTTTAAATTGTATTAATTGTGCTTGCTATTTTTTTTCAAATATTTTGCTGGCATCCGTCCGCCACAATGTGACGATGGAGTGGGCTTCGGAGGACGAAATCCACATGGCCTGGGATTATACTTCAAGGATTATAAGCTGGTTCCCAACAGATAATCGCCTCTCTCCACGCCGCTGGGTAACCCAAAGGAACATCATTGGATGATACGGCTTGGCACCAGTGACGTCGCAGGAGTTGTCGGAATGTTTCATTGTATCAATGTTATCCGCCTTTCGGGACTCCATTTCGGGTTAGATTTCAGAGTTTCCTTCTCTTAGATGAGTTGCCGTCCAAGGTTAACGAGTCTCATCCACCCGGGGTGCTGGTGGTGTGTTTGCTTGACTTTTCAAATATGAATTCTGAATATTGTAAGCATGCTGTTTGACAAATGATATGCAACATACTGTATATCACATACTGCATTTCATATTTGTTATTTCAATTGTTTTTTTATGTAACTGGAGAGTGTATCTGTCAACCGGGTTGCTCTCAGCCACAGGTGATTAAAGATAATGATAAGTGCAAAGTAACGTCCCTTCTATGAGTTAAAGTTTAGCATACCTTGTTCTAATTTTTCATTTACACAACTAGAATGCAGTCCAATAATTAGTATATTTTACACTAAGAGAGCGTAGTCTCTTATTTCTATCTCTCTTTGATTGGTAACACCCAGGTACTTTACGGAGGAAACTGGCTCAAGCCTATGGCCGTACAGTTCGTATTTGTAGTGTAGAAGAGTAAAACGTCTAGAAACTGATAGTCTCTGGCATTTGGCAGGGTCAAATTCCATGTCCCAGCTCATCTTCAACTCAGCTAACAGATTGAGATCCTGTTGTAGCTGGTCCTTGTCAGTTTTGTTGGCGATCGTCCTACACTCCGCTGTGTCATTGGCGAACATTCTTGCTTGGGATGTCAGTTTCTCGGTTAGTTTATTATTGCATGCTAGGAACAGAAGGGGCCCAGCACTGATCCCTGGGGGATCCCTGACTTCACATCGGCAAAGGAGGAGCTTGTACCGTCCACCACTATTGCTTGACATCGGTGGCTGAGGAAGCTAGAGATCCATGTTTTAGTGGTGCCTTGAATCCCATATCTCTGGAGTTTGTGTAGAAGCAAACTATGTTTCACACGGTCAAACGCTTTTGCGGTGTCCATCACGTCAGTCTGCTTGCGGTTCTCCAGATTGGTCATCAAGTCTTCTACAAATTCAAGGACCGGGGTCTCACATGATCTATTGACTCGGTAGACATGTTGACTTTCATTGAGTATATTTTGGCTTCAAGATTCTTCATGACTGTGGTTACGATTATGTGCTCCAACAGTTTGCAGACCAAGCTGGTGAGAGATATCGGACGATAGTTGGCAGGGTCAGAATGCTCTCCTTTATTGTAGATTAGAGTGACTTGCGCTGTTCTCCAGTCTGCTGCGTCATTTCTATCTATCCATCCATCTTTCTTTCTCTCTCTATCAATCTACATATATGTCTGTTAGTCTTTCCATATCAATCTCTACATCTCTATCCGGCTCTCTCTACCTCTACCTCTTCCTGAATATGTACATCTTTATCACTATATCTCTCTCTCTAGATTCATATCTCTCAATAATTGCTCTCTCTCATTTACATTCTATCCCATCAGATTTGATCTTTAAATGTTATTCTCTTTATGTGGCATATGGCTCATTATCTCGCTCACTATATCTCTCTTTTTTTAAATTTCTTTATGTTTCTTTCTGTCTCCCTTTCTTTCTGTCGCATGCATACTTTGCGGATCACGTTTCATATTATGTGATTACATCACTAATTGCTATGTTTTGATAAGAGTATTTGATTAGATGAGATACTTTTTCAAGCGTTGGTGGAGGAACTATGGCACCTAGTACCTAGCGAGTTAAAGGGTTCCCTTAATAAAACAATTTAAAATGCAGTTGTGCATTTTGTTATATAGTTTAATTCAATGTCTCTTTTAGACTATGTTTAAAAGGGCAATTTAGACTTTCAGAATGTTACTATTAGATGTCTCCTGGAGAAACACTATGAATAAAACATCAACATTAACCAACTATATTGTGATGCAAAGAAAATAGAGAAGACCGTTTGATTCTTGTATAGAATTTTGTTTAAATTCCGCTGCAGACTGAGAATGCATTAGATAACGCGTCATGTAAGATTACTGTGTTGTGCACGTTTTCGTGAAAAGACTACATTATTAGACCCTAGAGCTAAATTTACTTGAGTCATATTGTTGTCAAAATCAATTAAAACTGAAATCTTAGCTGATCAGTGTTAACCAAATATAATGCAACAATTTTAAAACATGAAAATGCACATTGCGTCAAGACAAAACAAATAATTTTACATTTTTATAGACGAAAAGAAAAGTTCAACTTGATTGTCTCAAAATCTGTAGTTTGTGATTTAATTATTTTAGCACCATGGACTTCGTATGATTGTAAGCAGTCATGATGATGATAACTGAGTACTTTGATAGCGCTTGTGTCCATGCATTTTAGCATGGGGAAAAAACGATTCTTTGCAAGATCCTGAATAAGCCACTGTTACTACTAACTGGACTAAAGGTGTGACTAATGAAGTATTAAGCTTATTAAGTTTTATGCATGCATGCAATCATATTAAATGCATTATTTCATACTTATTAAATGTATTTGTTATGTTTTCAATGTTTTTATTTACAGCAATTAAACATTAACATATATATACACAGAATACACGTTATAAAAATGTTGACTTTCTGCTTGCGTCCGGAACAATCTGTCCAATCACACACTCTGACTACCGTCTATGCGTGTGTGCGCTGTTTGGCTCTCGTTACGGTCCAGTCCACTAGTCCACCATAACATAATTATTTCCTGAATAATAAATATCATCCCATACACCTTAAATGTATTATTTTGAACATATTAAAGTGTATTATTTATGATTTTATGTACTTTAATTTATGTGCTCTAAAATTGTCTCTAAAATTCTATGGTTATGATCACCCACATTGTTTAACTGTAGTTTAATTCATGTCCTTCTAGACGTTGTTGTGTTGGACGTTATTGTGTCTGACATTCCTGGTTTATGATAGAGAGATGCCTAAAAGAAACATTTGTAGAGAGTAGAAAAAAATAACATTCTTTTATATATTATCTTATTTTAAAAATTACATTTTATTAATTCGTTCAATTCCTG
This sequence comes from Lymnaea stagnalis, assembly GCA_964033795.1. Lineage (NCBI taxonomy): Eukaryota > Metazoa > Mollusca > Gastropoda > Lymnaeidae > Lymnaea > Lymnaea stagnalis. The sequence continues at coordinate 117,019 of CAXITT010000862.1, forward strand.
TACTTGTGTTTAAGGGAAATCCAAATTCCGCAAAAAACAATAGCGATCACTTAAGTTATTACATTTTCTCCATTTCTTGTAGTATTTTCATCTTCCATGACTGCTAAGAAGGGCTCTTAGGCAAAATGATCTTGTCTTTTAGTCATGGTTCTAAATTCAAGCTTCCACTTAACTTATCCTAATATTTTCTTCTTTTTTAAGAAGGTTTATTTAAAAAAAAATAATTAAAAATTAAAGGGACACAATTAACTGACCTATCTAAATTTATTTTGTGGATCCCTTTAAAGAATTTTGTCAGACATTTTTTTTTTGCTGTTGTTACGCAAATTTGTTATAAAAATATTTTAATCAAAACTCGAACTTAAATTCTTGAAATTTGTTAACAATTTGATTTGCTTTTTGTGTTTGTTTGATGAAGTTTAAATTCATAACTTTAATATAGGCATATATTATATAACATATGCTTAACCAGTGCAGTGCTCTAAAACATTCTTGCTTTGTGAGTGTGGATTATTACTTCTTTTCTAAGATGTAATTTACCCGAAATCGGTCCTTACTTTCCAGGGACATTATAGAAAACATATATCAAAAAGAATCCCATATTAAATAATATGTTATATATGGCATCCCTACAAACTCACATGACAATAAAGGAATTTACCATACATACTTAGAAATGAATTACTTCTGGTGTTTACAATTAAAGTGTATGAATAAAGTTTTATAGACGTATTTGATGGTCTATTATGTATAGCTTCAAGATCTTGGCTATATTCTATATAAGCATTCTATATTTTATTTTTATGATAAAGCTGAAGTTAATGTTTCACATTGGTTTCTTAATTCTAATATTTGTTGTTGGTGCTAAAAACATATCTCCAGTATTTCCCATTGACGTCCTTTTTATGCCAGAGAGAAGCCAATATAGGTGCGGCCCATTTCCACCCAAAACAATTATGGACTGGAACAAGCTTCCTAAAGGAACAGTTGAGGCGACAACACTTGACAAATGTGTGTCTATTGCCTCAGGCCTTTAACACCCAGTACATACTACCCTCACAAAGTCGCCCTTGCAACCAGTGAACTATCATCATCAAAACTAGGCACACAAACATTGCAAATCCCCCGTCTATGCATAGGTGTTCAAATGATCAATACATTGTTCGTTAACCGCTAATATCTAAAATAAGTCTCTTAAAAAATGAAACTTTTCTCATCTTCTTCGTGGTGCGCAATTTCCATTTGATTAAAGTTTTAAACTTCTTCTTCATCTTTATTTTGAGGACCCACGATCAATGAATTGATCATTCTGGTTCCTTTGTTTAAGACGGGTTCGCGATGTCACTGTGCATGGTTTTCATGGGGATACCTCATTGGTTGCAAGGGCTACACAGCAATGGGGTTACGAAATGGGGGTTGGAATAAAGGAGGTAATAGACACAAATGGGTCAAGTGTAGTCCCATCAACTGTTGCTTTTGTAGGCAAGTTCCAGTCCAATATTGTCTTTGGCAAGAATGAGGAGCTCCTATACATTGTTCTTCTTTTTAACAGTCAGAAGTGTCTGTCGTGGCGTCTTCGCTGTCTAAGGGAAGACAGACGAGTTTCTGTTTAATGCCGGAGCAATGGTTACAGGTGATAGAAACTGTCAATATTTTAATAAATACTTTATTAACTAAATGCCAGTTTTTTTTTCCGTAGTATTCAAAGGTTTGCTAGTCCGTTTCCGCACCGATAGATCATTCTTTATCCGTGGGAGGTTTAAAGCTAAAACCAAATACAAACACAACACCATCAACGAGCTTCTGTTTGCGAACGATAGTGCCCTCATTGCTGATATCTTCTCTGCGGTCTGCAACATCTTAGACCGTAAAATAAACATAAAGAAGACTGAAGTGATGCATCAGCCAGTTCCTAGTAGGTTTTACGCTAAAAACAGCATCACCATCAGAGGACAGCACTCTGTCCAGTACTGTCGTCATGGATAAAGAAATCAATTCCATTGGCTCAAAAGCTGATAAAATATATTGCAGATTTCTCAAAAGATGCATCAGACGAGAAACGAAGATCAAGGTCAATAGCTCAGCAGTCCTTCCGACATTACGGATGTTAACCTTAGACAGTCTACCAGATTCACGCCAAGAAACTAAATCACTTTCCCACAACCTGCCTCAGGAAACTCCTTTGCATCAAATGGCATGACAAAGTGTCTAAAAAAAAAGTTTTTCTATAGTGCGAACCTACCTATCATCTTCACCACCCTAATGCAGGCTCAACTCTGCTGGGCGGTAAACGTGGCCCGTATGGAAGACAACCGTCTCTCTAAACAGATATTCTTTGGTGAACTCACCCTTGGAAATCGTTCACAAGGATGTCCCAGAAAAGATTAAAAGGACACAATGAAAGAAGCACTAAATGCATTCAGCATAAAGCTAGTTGATTCAGTTCAGACAGCTAAGGACAAGCCAGTTAGATATCAGCTGTCAAGAAGGCGACTGAATCTTATGAATTCCGTATGAGAGCCACTATGAAGACACGCTCGCTAGCCCAAAAGCAACATTAGATCACCAGCTACAGCAACAATAACCTGCCCACGGTGCCAGAGACTATTCCGAACACGGATAAGACTAGCAGGCCAAAAATGAACTCACCATTCCCCCCCCCCCAAATGTCGGATGGCTCGATGGTCCTAGTCAATCTTAAAGGTCGAGAAACAACAACAACATATAATTTATGGTGTTTTATATTATGTTTTAAAAATAATTCTTATTGCATTCGTCTTATATCCAATATCAAATTAGCAGTTATAATTAAATTTTTTTTGGTTTTCGTTACCTTCAGTTAATTTAATTATTCATTTTGTTTAGTGTATTGTTGAATAAAACAAGGGTATTTCAGCAATATTTTATTGCTGTTGTGTGTGATTAGGTACATTAAAACAAGGTGATATCATTGGTATCGTCAATCAATATATAAGGGGAGCCTCTGGTCATGCACTATAACATCAGGTTAAAATAGCCATGAGTGTCATGTTGTTGAAGTAGAGGGTTCATAAAATAACATAGCATTATAAATAATACTATTTTAAAGATTTCTATTTCTTTGTTTTTTCACTTCTGTAATCTTGGTTTTGGAAAATCAAAATTCCGGAATTTGCACAAGAGATTTTTGTAAAGTGTTTATTTCGTCTTTTTATTTTGTCCTAATTTCATCTGTCTGGTCTGCTGAGAAAAGCTCTTAGCCAAACTAATAGTTTCTATTTTCTTGGTTCTTATTTTAACCTTTGACTTAACTTTTCTTTTCTTTTCTTTTATTTGTTTAAAAGAAAGTTTACACCCTATAAAATGTGTTTAAAGGGCAAACAATCGCTTTCTTTCACTACATGTTTTTTGTTGATAGCATTAAAGATCTAGTAAAATAGTTTAATCTTGTTTTTTGATATACATATGTATAAAATACATTTGTAAAAACAATGGCTGTGAAATATTTCCTTAAAAGTGCTATTAACATTTGTTTGTAAATCTTTCATTTAAAAACGAACTTTCAATTTACAACTGTATGAGAATTATATGTAATATTATATATGTCTAACCAGGGTTTTACAGGTACTACTACTGTCTACAAGTTGACTATCATGACTTATATAAAGATGTTGTCCACTTGACCTCGACCCCTGCATCCAGCGATTCAATACAAATAAATAGTCAACATGTTGCAATTGATATTCTTGCAAAGTATTTACAAAAATTTTATTTAAAATGTATATTAACTAGGACAGTCCTGGAATTCAATCCTTAGTTGCATGGAGGAAACGCTCAAATAATATCCCCTGCCTCTCTCATTTCTGTTCTCCCATCTCTCTCCCCGTCCTTCAAGTCCCACATCTTCCGTCCTTCAACAAAAACAAAAGGAACTAGCCCAACTCTCCCCTTCGCTGTATTGCTTGCTTTAGTAGCAGTGGCATCGCTCGCTGGGGTTAATGTAACACGATGCGATAGAATCATAGTCTTTCTCTCCACCCACCCTGACTTCTAAGATGGATTTCTTTTTATTAAAAAAAAAACAAATAATAAAATAACAATAACAAGAAAAAAAAGTATTTAAAGTTCAAGAGGTAAGTGTATTAAAGAACTGCAACAACCAACGTTAAGTTATAGTTAGATTGACTTTGCATTTACTTTACTAACATTTTGATTTTCCTGTCCTTCAAAACTGCAACCCAGCCAATGACATTATGAAAATCAATATCCTTGATATCCAATAAATTGATCTGTATTTGTTCGTTTGCATGGCACCAGCTAGCGCTATTGTTAATGTCGACTTACGACCAGTTGATGAATTGATCTGTATGTGTTATCTAGCGAAGGTGTTAATGACGTCTTATTCCCACTTGATGAATTTATATGTATTTGTTGTTTCCATGGCACCAGGTAGCGCTAGTGTTAATGACGACTTAAACCCACTTGATGAAACCTTTTGTTTTGAAAATATTATTGGGATTTTATTGGGAGTAGATGGTTCTGATTAAGGAGGGAGGGGGGGGGAATTTTGTGACGAATTGGACCTAATATAACTTATTATAAAAAGTTTTGGACTGCGATACAGCTTTAAAATATATTAATTAGAACAATATGTGTCAATATAACAATGTATGTTCAACTTAAATAAATTATTAATAACACACGTATACGTTTCTGGCACATGCCTTCGTCAGTACGACAACAAAACAATTAAATAAGCATACATTAAATTTTCATAATATATTTGTATACATGTATCCTACCTTACAAAAGGAGAAGAATATGAGTAAGCTAAAAAAAATTAAACAAAGTAAAGAAGAATTGAAAGGAATTGGAATGAAAGCCTATTGCTTAAAATGTACGACTACTGAAGCCTGTTGGTTTGACAGGATTTAGTATAGTGTCATCGTAGATATTGATGTATCGTACATTAGCGTAATTTATATGAGAGATGATTGTGAGTCCTTGGATACCGATCTCTTCACATGATATAATGACCTTTATCGTACACAGTACATTTACTTTGATTTTAAATATGATAATTTTAACTTATACAATTTTGTAAGAAAAGTATTAATTCGAGTACACTGTATACGGTTATATATTCATTTTTATACCTGAAAAATCAATTAAGTTCAGACAATAGTAATGTTAAAAGCGACAGTAAAAATGATTTAAATAATAATTGAAAACGGTTCATAAGGTCACGTTAAAAATTATATTATTTGTAAAGTTGAAATTATAAATCAAAATAAAACATTTTAAATACAAATATATATTGGTAAAAAAAATATTATACAAAGATAAATGTTTGGAAATAATTCACCTATAGTTTCTGTAAGTTATTATTGCAAGGGTTCATTACGTGCTCTGTTAGCGTTATTTTTAATTGTATTTTTCTTATTGCTATCCTCCCCCATATAATGTTGTTTTTCTGTACCTCACTTCAGTGCTATTTGCTCCCTTGATACATATAAACCTTGCTTAAGTGCTATTAGCTACCTTGATACATATCAACTTTAGGGCTTTACAAATCTGCAGATATCTCGGTAAAAACAATCTAAGCCGTCAGGACAAGGTCGGAAATAACAATAATAATCTCTGTCACCATATCAGCTTCTGATGTCAGGATAAGGTCGGTGATAAAAGTAATGATCTCTGTCACCATATAAGCTTCTGATGTCAGGACAAGGTCGGAGATAACAGTAATGATCTATGTCACCATATAAGCTTCTGATGTCAGGACAAGGTCGGTGAAAACAGTAATGATCTCTGTCCTCATAAAAGCTTCTGATGTCAGGACAAGGTCGGAAATAACACTAATAATATCTGTAACCATATAAGCTTCTGATGTCAGGACAAGGTCGGTGATAAGAGTAATGATCTCAGTAACCATATAGGCCTCTGATGTCAGGACAATGTCGGTGATAACAATAATGATCCCTGTTACCATATAAGCTTCTAATATTACAAGGTTAAAGATGAAACATCTAGTACCACGATAGATACCCCATAGACATTCGAGACGGTCTACGAGTACATCATGCACCACATAAGTTACCACACACACTGGAGACTGTCCGTTTGTCATCATGCTCCACATCAGGTGCCACGCACTGAGATCACCCTGATTTCAAAATAAATATTAAACAACGTGGCTATCGACCAAATGTGGAAACATGCTTGTATCCAGAAAGAGAAAAACGCATGACGTAACTGCTAGACGTAATATCTCACTTGAGTTCTGACTCTGACGTTATCAAGAAACTGGTTTGAGAATGGTCAACATCATTAATATTTATTTAATTACTTTGCAACTCATAAATTTGTTGTCATCAAGTAAATTTTTATTTAAATGGTTTTTGTTGAAAAGATTCTTTAGACTAGATCTATGTCCCAAAAAATGTGATTATGTTTCTATAAATTCTATTTGATGACGTCATTTAATTTAAGAAATGTGCATGCTTCCAAAGACAGCGTTTAAGTGATTTTATGAATGTGTTATAGCATAAAGATTGAGTCAATAATTAGTAGTGGGATCATGAATGTGTTATACTATATTGATTGAGTCAAAATGTTAATTGATTTCGTGAATGTGTTATACTTTAAAGACGGGATATCAAATTAATTTTATGACAGCTATAGATATGTACAGGGATATAGAACGACCGAGGATTTTCGTGAGTTGTTTGTGTAAGGTGGTTTGAGAGAGAGATAGAGGGTATTTTGGCGTTTCATCCCTAACAGTAGGGAACGATTTCGAGGTTACGAGTTTTATCGCACTTTAAGAACAGCAAGGACAATCGCATTCTCTTTGGTTTAGCTTTTTAAATTAATACATATATTTATTATATATTAAAAATTAAAAGTTTTTAAAGAGGCAGGAAAAGAGAGCTAGAAAAATTTGATTACACCATTTGAGGCCAAAACAATGTTATTTTCTTTTTACATTGGTTGTAAAATTATATTGTCACAAAAGAATTTTAAATTATTTATGTGGTATAATATCCTTTAGTATATCTTTTAAAAAAATATAAAAATATATCATTTATTTCCCTTGTAAAAATATTTAAGGCATAACGTTCCTTTTCAAAACTTTTTTAAACAATCAGATATCAAATACATTTAAATGTATTTATTTTTTATAACATGAACCATACAATAAAAATTATTTTTAGCCATATGACAGTAAAAACTACTGAAGTCTTGAAGTATATTTATTTTATACTTTTTAGTACATTTTGGAATTTTTTATTTTTTTTATTTTTTTTTTTTTTTTTGTAAAGAAGTTATATTGTTTTCTTAATATTTTGCTAATCAATTTAGCATCAACGTTGAATCATCAACGTTAGAGCTTTGATTTTAGAAAATATGAAACAATTTAAATGTAAGCAATAAAATAAATGAATAAAATGTGTAAGAGACCAATTCAAAGCTCGACAATAATAATCAGGTATAAAATGTCATTGTAGTAGTAGTCTCAACCTAGTGTCAAAACCTTGCTACACAACTAAAACTGAAAATAAAACCTAACTAATATGTACTATGGAGCACCAGAGAAACTAGTCAGGATCATTCAGAGCTCTTATGAAGAAATGACATGCAGGGTGGTCCACGAAGTTAGACTCACAGATTCCTTTAGAGCCGAAACAGGAGTCAGACAAGGATGCCTCTTATCCCCACTTCTATTCATCCTTGCTATTTACTGGATAATGAAAGAATCCACAGACAAAAAGAGAAATGGGATACAGTGGAAACTCTGGGAACAACTGAATGATTTAGACTATGCAGACGATATTGCACTTCTGTCCAACAACCAGCAACAAATGCAGGAAAAGACACAAGACGTAGCAACAGTTTCAGCACAGCTTGGTCTAAATATAAATAAAATCAAGACAAAAATCATGAAGTAAACTCATCCAACTATGAGCATATGTGACAGGAAAGGCACTGGAATAAGTGAAGTACTTCACATACCTAGGCAGCACCATAGACACAAATGGCGGATCTGATGCAGAAGGGCCAGATTTGGAAAAGCTAGATCAGCATTTTTACTATTAAAGGAAATATGGGAGTCAAAGGAGCTGAAACTGCAAACCAAACTCAGAATCTTTCAGGCAAATGTCAAAACAGTCCTACTATATGGTGCAGAAACTTGGAAAACAACAGCGATCCTTATGCAGAAAGTGCAGACATTCATAAACACATGCCTTAGAAAGATCCTGAAAATCAAATGGCCAAATACGATCAATAACAAAGATTTAGAAGAAAGAACACACCAGGTGCCCACTGATGAAGATATCATTAAGAAGAGGTGGAATTGGATAGGGCATACTCTCCGAAAACCCCCAGATAACACCACCAGATAATGCCGAACATGGAACACACAGGGAAAAAGAATCGAAAGAAAGGCCTTAGAATACTTGGAGACTCGAGCTAGAGGCAGACACGCAAAATATAGGGTACACCTGGAAGCAATTGGAAAGAAAAACACAGGACCGTCAGGGTTGAACGTTCTTGTAGATGGCCTATGCCCCAGACGGGGTAGAAAGGCATATTAACAACAACACTATTTAGTCTCTTTGGAATTTGAATTCTTGGCTACTTCTATAGTATTTACAATAGTAGCTGTTCCTACAGTAGTTGAACTCTTGGATGTTTCTAGAGTATTCGAAAATTGGGGCTGTTCGTACATAAACAAAATTTATACGTAGCTACTGACATTGTCACTTTCATGGGAAAGGAACAAACTACAACTACAACAGAGTTTTCGGGGATAAACAATTCTAATAAAATGTCCAATTCATAGTTTAATATAATTTTCTTCTGACCTCCTGGCAGATGGGACATACTTCCCAGGGTTCCTGAATAGTGTGGAGTAAACCTTGATAGTCTTTAATGGTTGAAAATAATGTTGTTCAGTATTGAAACGGGGGAGGGGGTGAAACAACGAATCTTGCTCCCTGACGCTCAAGTCTCTGGGAAATATGTGGCTAACAAATTAATATTAAAATAGGAGATCCGAATGTGTGTTTAATGCATTTTGATAAAGGGTCATACAAGTTTTTAAAGTTTTGAAATAGCAAAACAAAAAAAGACCAATACACATAGAGCAAAATAAATAAAAGAGAAGTAAGACTCGAGCGGCCAGTTGTTTTTTTTTTATAAGGGCATAATACAAAAAAGTAGCTTTAAATATACGGATCATCCAATATATCGAGACTAGCATGATTACAAGTTGACGCTAATGGATCTGAGGCCAGAGGCTAAGATGGAGCCTCATATAATTTTCTTCTGACCTCCTGGCAGATGGGACATACTTCCCAGGGCACCTGAATAGTGTGGAGAGAGCCTTGATAGTTTTTAATGGTTGAAAATAATGTTGTTCAGGATTGAAACGGGGGAGGGGGATGAAAAAACGAATGTTGTTCCCTGACGCTAAAGTCTCTGGTAGATATGTGGCTAACTAATTATTATTGAAACAGGAGATCCGAATGGGTATTTAATGTATTTTGATAAAGTGTTATACACGTTTTTAAACTTTTGAAATAGCAAAACAAAAAAAGACCAATACACATAGAGCAAAATAAATAAAAGAGAAGTAAGACTCTAGCGGCCAGTTGTTTTTTTTTTTATAAGGGCATAATACAAAAAAGTAGCTTTAAATATACGGATCATCCAATATATCGAGACTAGCATGATTACAAGTTGACGCTAATGGATCTGAGGCCAGAGGCTAAGATGGAGCCTCGGGCCGATGATTCTAGAATCGCAGCCACGGAAAAGCTTACACTAGTAAATCGTTTCGTCCAAACTGCTGAGCAAACTTTTTGCAGGGTTGCACCCACTGTAGAACCCCTCTTAAAGGGCGTCCGTCGCTTCAACGGGATTAGTTGGAGAAAGATACCAGGACGTAAATTTACAGTTCCGTTTCATAGAATAGTCGATCTTGTGTACTGTGTGTATGCGCAGTGTCGGACCAACCTGGTGTCTTTTGGTTGTGGCGGCCTCCAGCGGACCCCTATTTAGCGGATTCGGGTGGGGGCTGTCCTGGCAAAGGGGCATTCTCAACGTGCCACTTCGCGACCTGATGCTCGGGCTTATGACTCGTGCTTTGGTGAGGGCATCAAGAGCATTAGCTCGAAGGCCTGTTGATTCCATTTTCTAATGTGATTAATATATAAAACCTAGCAATATTTTTTTATAGATTTCACTAGTGATATAACGTTAAAGGCACCATTTACCTTCTTTTTAAAAACTGTTGACAAGATTCTTATCCATTAGACGATCATTTGTCAGACCCATAATACGATATAGTGTCAGACTTATAAACATATCCAGTGTGAGACCCATAATCATACCCAGTGTCAGATCAATATTCAAACCTTGTGTTTAAATCATAACAATGATATTTTGAGAAAATTAAATTAGAATAATTCAAAGGAGCTGTTGTGCTGATAGTCTTAAATAAAAATTGTGTTCCCATTTTCAACAGATCATTGAGTAAATACAAATGGTAATTAAAATCATTTAACAACATTGTTTTAAAAAAAAATTAACTTCATATTATTGCAAACAATTGAGTATTACATTGTCAAATGGTTAATATTGTTAAAATTATAAAGTTTAATTAATGACGTCATATTATGCACATTTTTTTTAAAATTCGGGATTCTTAGCGGAAGTATTAATTTTGTACTTTTTTTTTTTTTTTTTTTTTTTTTTTTTTTTTAATAACTCACACCATCACTATATCACTATATACAAAAATGAATGACAACAATATAGTTATTAAAATGCTTGGTGGCCGAGCGGTCTAAACTTTTTCAAATCAAATAGTTGGTGGTCTGGAGTTCAATCCCCACCAAAGGCAACATCCCAGCACCCCGGGGGGATGAGACTCGTAAGCCTTGGACGGCAACCCATCTAAGAGAAGGCAAACTCTTACTTTAAACCAGGAGCCAGTGTGATCAACAAATTGATCGTAGGCCCCTCTAATATAAAAGAAGAAGTATTAAAGAAGAACATTTATGAAATATTTATTTTATAGGTATAATCTTTAAGGATCAATAGTGTTTAAAAAAGTTAGTAACATGGTATGAAGCGACGAAGAAATATCTGCAATGCGTATTCATTTTACATTAAATCATAAAGGCATGACTTGTAAAGTAGGGATCGGAGTTACCTATAAATTATATTTTGACGTTTTCGCTTTTGAAAATATAGTTTTTAACATTGTTTTAAATTTACTCGATTCGATGGTTGTTGATCTAGATACAATATCACTTGGAAAACTTGATATTTTTTCAACAAATTTAGAATTTAAAGAGGGCATACAACTTAATACAAGTTTCATAAATTATTATGAATTCGAATGCGTTTATGTTTTATTTAAATGATGTTATGTGCTTTTTTTTGTAACAATGTTACTAAATGATTAGTTTTTATTAAAATAAATAATTTTATTTTTAAATAATTTGCCATATAATTGATTAAATCTTCAACTGCTTTTATCTTTTTTTAAAAAATAGAGAAAAATCAACAAACCGCTTCAACGGTTTGCACGCCTTGTTGTTTTCATTCAATTGTTTTTAAATGAGGTAGGGAGCAAGTGAAAGATAACACACAGAGAGAGTTTTTGTGAACATACATTTGGATTATTTTGACATTTCTTTTAGCTATACTAGTTTTAGAAAAAAATTCTTCCTGATTTGTTTAAAAAATTTGTTTAAGCTTATGATAGAGACACTCTGTATTTTACCTAAAAAAAGCTAAAATAGTTTAAATCTTCAAATAGATATTTCATCAATTTACCATTAGTTGTTGTTTTTTTCCATTGCACCGATATTTTTAGAAAAAAAATGATTTCTTGTTTTTACTAAAGTACGCCATTATTAGTCGATTTATAACAAGGATCAGTTATTAAAACCCATAAAACTGCACAGAACTCTCTAAAATATTTTTATTTTTTATTTTGTTATAATTATATAAATTGCTTATTAATCAGTCAATTATTCGTTGATTATTTTATTGGCTTTCAGCGTGTAAAATGATGTCAGCTCTTTATAATGGAAACATTTGTTTAAAGACTTGATTTAATTAAATTTGTTTATTGATTACTTAGTTAATCCAAACAATATTTTTAAAAAATACATTAACATCTAAAATAGTTGTATAAAGAAAGTGAGTGAGCTGAGCCGCTAGCCCATCCCCCCTACCCCCTCCCCGCAATGCGTTTAAAGATGATCAATTCAAATATGCTAGGGCCTCTGGGACTTTGAGGGTTGCTGTTCCCACGTGAATAGCTCATAGGTCAAGTGAACCTAATTTAGTGTTACTCTTATCTTTACCGTTCCTCTATTATTATGTAAAGCATTTAGCAAATCTCATTTTCAGATGTGTGCTAAAATATTTTCTTAACGTGTTCAGTTATCACACATATTATATGGACTATGAACACTTCAGGGCGAGAATAGCTAGTAAAAAAGCATATCCACTAGGACGCCATTATTTAACTTTATTTAGTTAAGCTAGAGCAAGTAATTGGTGTTCCTAAATATAGTAAATTTTAGCCTTTAGCACTAGAAAGTCTGAAAGTCCATTTCATAAATGTCTGAAAGAAACATCGAATACAACTAGCGCCAAAATGCAACACTCCAATTAACGATACAACGTCTGTATTTGTCATATAATCATGCATCTTTATAGAAAGAAAAAGTGACATCTGGGCAGACCAACCTACCCCACTCACTTGCAGTGATGCACCTCGAGTATTTGGTGCCAGGTGACATATTAATTTTCACGTCAACCCATAGATTCCTTGTACACTAGTTAGGAAAAAATCTTTGGACTCAATTTAATACTGCTATATTTTACTGGCTTTGTCTGGATTTGTTCTCGTAGCTTCTTGAAACAATTCATAAAATTGACCAAGCTGTTCCGATGATATAATGGTCTCTAATTTCAGGAGAAAGGTTCATTCCTATTTCTGGATTCTTGTTTCCGCTGTCTTAATTGCTTGGCTAAAGTCACATAATATTTAATCTATAAAAATGACGGCCTCATTGTGTTTAGCTGTTTTGTTAACATGAAACTCTTTCTTAATGTCCAATGTGCAGATTGCATGTATTTCAATTTGAAGGCCCCTGTGAAGGTTTAATAGTGCTTTATGTAAGCTCTCACTTGAGATGTGTGTTGAGACATATCAAAGATGGCATCTACTGCCATTGCACTTTTATGACAGATCAGGGGGAAGGCAGTTTTGTGTTTTAAATTAGCAAAATAAAGATTAATAGTCTTTTAATGTACAGCTCATTGAGCCCAGTCCTAGGTTGAGGTACCGCACTATATATGACCACTAGTTATTGTTATTATTATTATTATTAACCGGCAACTCACGCAAAAGAATGGAATCTCTCATAGGCAGATTACATTGGTACATTGAAACTCTTCCGCAACAATTTGACGCCCCTGGTGCCAAACTCTATCATCCACAGGGCTATCCAGCGGCGATAAGAAGGGCGATGTGTCGTTGGAATGCATAGTCCTAGAAGAAGAATCTCAGGCCGTCTGGACAATCGTCTTGTGAAGTGCAAATCATCTTCAGAGTGTGACGGACACCAGCTACAAATTAAAAAAAATAAATAAATATGGTAATTACTTTTATACATATATTGGTGGGGAGGGGGAGAGAAGACAGTGTCGGTATCGCATTAGAGACATTTTGTGGCGTATTTTTAAATATGATAAATTAATCTAATTTTTTTTCTAGTGCTTACTGTTAACAATTATTAAAACAATTAAGGACTAATGTGTCATACATCGTTAAGTGGGTGGGCGAATATTTAATATATACAGTTAATATTGTTGGCCTTACTGGCTGTTTATTTCCATTGTATCCCTAAAGTTAGGGATCGATATCAAGTAGATTACCACTTGAACAATGCAATCGCCTTTTCTGAATGATTAACAATTCTTTATCAACACTTTTAGTTTTTTAAAATTAAATTTACCTTAAATATGAAATGTTGTAGTTTTCTTAAAAACGTTTATGATATAAAAGTTAAATTAATTTTTACACATTTTAAGGATTATATTGATTGATTTCTTTTTGAAAATTTCAAAACCAAATTTATTTTAACAAAAGTAACAGAAAAACAAACATCTCACTCATTATACTCAATGTTTTGTCTTTTTTTTTAACAAAAGTTATTGCCCTTGAAAAGGAATCGTCTTTTATGCTGTAAAAAAAAAAAAAATATTAAAACTGAACAATGAATTGGAATAACAGAAACGTTAATCAGTAAATTTAATTAAAATTCTAAATTGTTAGCAAGGCAGCTCCAACAGCCATTGCAATTTATTTCAATTTTTGTTTTTTGTTCATTTCATCTTTTTTTTTATTTTTTACTTTTCTTTTTTTCTTTAATAACGATTTAACAAAGAATATTTTAGTGTGTACATAAAAATATTTACAAAAGAAAAATACCTACATTTTAACAACATTATAAAAAAAAGTATATCGTGTACAGAAAAATCTTATTTACATAATAATTAGTGTAAATTACAGTTACATTATGTGGCTATATTTACACATAGCGATAACTCAATTAAAATGATATAAAAAATAAACCTAAATATAAATATGTTTTAAATGTGGTATTCCCCTGTGTTTACAAATTCTTCATTTATATTTTGAATTATGTTTTGTTCAATTTAAGAAGTGTTCCCAATATTATGTTTGTAACAAAATAAAGCCCTTTCGTGGTGCATTCTTGTTTTCTGTTAAGTGAGAGTAGTTTAAAAAAATAATAAAAAAAAAAAAAATTAAGTATTGTAGATAATATCGGCTATGAAACATGTTTTTAAAAATTTTCTTTTATCACAGATTTCAGCACACTTCACTATTCAACGAACAAATTTATAACAATAATATCTGCTTACAGGATACGACCATCTTTACAGATATTTCAACATCACTGCCAATTTTAAGTTCTTATATGATAGATTACGTCACACACTATTTTTACCCTGCTCCCCAGTTTCACAAACAGTGTCCCATTCACTTTTCAACCCCCCTTCCCCCCCCACTTCCCCGATTTGTGTCTGCATTTTGGACCACACTCACAGCTGCTGTAGAGGTCTTGGCCATAGTAGAACCATTATAAATCAGGACGAAAAAAGCAATATTAAGTTCCGTAGAGAGAAGCCGACAGCTGCAGGATGATAAAATGTCGTTTCAGATGCAAGAAAACTGAGTGGCGGGCAGAAGGCTAAAACGATTCTCTTTCATGCACCAGGTCGTGGAGCTTGAGACAACAGTCGAACTGCCTTACAATAGAGAACGTCTGACCCTAATCCCAGTCAATCCGCCATATGTGGAACCCTCACGTCCCTCCATATATTTGGCATTGATCGATGCAGCAGTGACAAAACGCAGCTCTGAACATATTCAGAAAAAGAGTTTCCTAGAGACCATGTCAGTATTTTCCAACATACCAATAAAAGTGTTTACTGACGGCTCTGCCAATCTGAGAGAAAGAACCCCTAGGTTTGGAGTGCTAATATTAAACCCACCAGGAAGACCACCGAATGAAAAGCGCTGGACTGCGGGGATAGCAGCATCAATTTTCCAACATACCAATACAAGTGTTTACTGACGGCTCTGCCAATCTGAGAGAAAGAACCCCTAGGTTTGGAGTGCTAATATTAAACCCACCAGGAAGACCACCGAATGAAAAGCGCTGGACTGCGGGGATAGCAGCAACAATTTTCGATGAGGAGCTTGAGGCTATTCACATTGCCCTAGAGAGAGTTTGGTACGCATTGAAAAAAACGGAACATGCAGGGCTCGATGTTATTGTGTAATAGGACACGACATCTTCTCTTGAGATATTGAGAAATATCCAGGCACCACCCACTTAGTTGACATCAGCTTTGATGACGTGTGCAAAATCAGTGAACTAGGAGGCAAGGTCACAGTGATGTGGATTCCAGGTCATGTCAACGTCAGTGGCAATGAGAAAGCGGACACTCTAGCGAAAAATCGGTGCAGGTAATGGGCAGACAGCACGACCGCCAAATGATAATCAAGACCGTTCAATCAAGACTGTGAATTATGACTCTGTAGTTTAATGATAAGTTGGTGGATGACTCTCGTATGAGTTATCACCTGCTCGTGCCTAGATGCTTTAATTAACTTTTATCTCCATCTTAAAATTGAAATGAATTATTAAGATAACTAAATGTCAAAATGGCCAGCGAGTGTCTGGCTTGTAGACCCGTATTAAACAAATATACTTAATGACCAAACACAATGAACTAAATAATCATTAGCTAAATGACACGATCGACATGATAAATATAATATCATTTAAATGTTAATTATAAAATTAATCTTGAGTAATAAAATGTATGAAAGTAAAACAATCGAATTCCATGTCAAACAACTCACTAGGTAAATTTGCAGCGCTATGTGAGCAAACCAAAGATGTCAATTTAAATAAAACAAAGGGAAAATTAAATTATGTTTGAAAAAAATACATGATTTTTTTATTTAAAAAAATATCCCCAAAAAACTTTAGAGTCTAATTACTGCCCTAAATAACGGTTGCATGCTTATATACTCTGAACAGATTAATTTTTAAAAAAAAATTACAAACAAAAAAAAAACAACAAACACTGACTTAAATTTGGAAGTGAAGTAATGAAATAATATTTTTAATAATTGTTTGTAATTTAAAGAATAGATTTTTAATGAAAAATGTTTATTTTAAACTTTTGTCAAAATATAATATTTATCTAATAGGTAATAAAAAATTTCCTTTTGACTATTTTAAAAATGTGTTATTGTTTTTTTTTAAGATCTAATTAATTTTATTTTTTTAGAAACTTTAAATTTAATATTTTAAAGTAAATATAATATGTGTTTTCTAAAATGCTTAATCACTGATTTTATAAGGTCTTGAAAATTAGTCTGATAAAAGGACAACTCTCCATAAAGATCCTTATGTGTAGGGACGTAAATGAAAATCTTTGAAGCCCTCCCCCCTCAATTATTAGACATCAAAGAATTTAATATAGTTAATGGACGTAGAATAGCAATTTTTCAGTTAGGTATCAACTGAGAAGGATGCATCAAAATTTGTAATTCTTAAATGTGCATTACTTGAGTTTATGATTTGTTAAATAACTTAGCACATTAGAAGTTCACGCATTGATTTGGCTTGTGTTCAGTGGGCTATAACTAAACATTTCGACTACATTCTAATGAGCAAATTTTGTGATGACATTATTTTCTTAGCTATATGCTCTGTATTTTATGATGTTTATGATTGTTTATAAAATATCATTCTTAATAGTGTGTTAGTAATGGAATTCTTTATTTCGTAAAGAAACGTTTGCTACACGAATCATTGGTTTGAAATAATTAATAAAATCAATTATGACATGAACGATTGACTTTCTCTACCTGTTCCTATCAATGGGTTATTTCTTGACCAGAAAAGTTGATGAAGGCAGTGCCCTCTGACTATGACATGGGGTCAGTAGATTTCCTTGCATGACATTGAGAGAAATTTGGAGACGCTCTTCCTGTACTTCTTTCCACCGCAACTAAACTGATCAAAACAAATCAGGAGTACTTTCAACACCTGTCAAAATCTGGATTTTATTGGTGTAGAGGATGACATTCGAGCTCTGTTCACGTTTCTAAATGCTACCATTGCCATAGAATACAAACATGACCCCCACATCCCTACCATTGCCATAGAATACAAACATGACCCCCACATCCCTACCATTGCCATAGAATACAAACATGACCCCCAAATCCCACCTTGCATTTACAATTCTGGAAATACACTCTTCATTTACCTTCTGCGCACAGGACAATTGGACAAAGGTCACTATGAAGTCAACCTACCGATTCCTAGTATGGCTGCACAGCAGCATATACTGTCTGATGATGAAACCAACATATCCGTCCTCGGACATTTTATTCTTCCATCCAAAACCACAGTGTCGTCTCCTAATACAACACTCCTCAGCCACATTTGTAGTCAACATTTTAAAACAGAATCCAGCCAAGCCAAACACGACACAATTAACTGTCACGACACATTGTTTCGGTGTGACACTTGCACTAAAATAAAACTCAAGTGACATCTTCTTCCAGTGTTTTTCCTGCAAAAAACATTTTCAAACACCAACCTCTCTTTCCAAACACAAATACAATTCTCTGGCACGACGAATTGTTTCAGTGTAACACCAGCACTAAACGTATCACAACAAGTATCATTAAAAACAAACACAAATTCACGCCACTGTCATATTACCTGACTCCTACTCCAGTAGCACCTTCTTCCAGTGCGATTACTGCAAAACAATTGTCAACGTGAACCTCTAACGTATCACAACAAGTATCATTAAAAACAAACACAAATTCACGCCACTGTCATATTACCTGACTCCTACTCCAGTAGCACCTTCTTCCAGTGCGATTACTGCAAAACAATTGTCAACGTGAACCTCTCTTGCTAAACACAAGAAACATAAGAAACATAATTTCCATAAGTTCAATAAGCGATATTTTTTACTATGCACAGCACAATTCCTTAACGTCTCTGGCAGTGCAACATCTGCAAAGTATTGCTTTCAAACAAACGCAGTCTTAGCAGACATCCACACAATCCTTTTCCCGTTACCACAGGTACTTCTTCACCACATTTCTTTCTTCTTCACTAACAGTTCCAAATTTGCAGTCGAGACCAGCAGGGCAACAACTGTCATGCGCTATAATGGACTGCTGAGCATAATACATCCAGCAAGTAATAAAGATGCTATCACCTTGTTGTGAAAGTAACTTTACCACCTATGGGAGCCACATACAACAACTTTCTATCCAGCAATCGTATCATGCGCTATAATGGACTGCTGAGCATAATACATCCAGCAAGTAATAAAGATGCTATCACCTTGTTGTGAAAGTAACTTTACCACCTATGGGAGCCACATACAACAACTTTCTATCCAGCAATCGTTAGTAGCTAAAAATTTCTTGAAAAAAGTTGAGAATACAGCATTTCTCCAGCCTTTATTGACAGTTGTACGTTATGGACACAATGACAGCATCTTAAGTACGCTTACAAAAAGCAGCAAACCATGCATGCAGGGAAAATTTACTTTTTCAGCTAGATTCCATGCTAAGAATCACCAACCCCTTTGCTAAAATCATTAGAAAACATGCATGAAATCGATCATGCCTATCCAAAAGCATGTGTAAAAATGGTTTTCAATGAAAACCCCGGGCTTGATTCAGACGTTCCAATGACCCGACATGGCACACCGATGTAGCATCAATTGTTGTCTGTGAAGATGGTGAAACCCCTGCCGAAAGAAACATTTGCATCCATTCCGGAGGCAACTCGTGTACGCATATTTACACACTCAGTATGAATAGCTGTCTTAAGGTTTGCCCGCATTTATTTTATTTTATGGACGTTGGCTGGAACACATAGTTACATCATGTTCCTGGTAAAAGAACCTAAAAGCGAATCAGGCTTACTCAATGCCAATCGTACATGTACATAATAGCATTGAGGAAAACATTTAATATTTTGCCTTCCAGTGGCAAACCATTCTATCATAAAATCGTAGAGAGGTGCTTTTAAATAGAGGTTGCATGCCTGAACTATCTCAGATAACATCAAAATGATCTGCGCGTGGAAAAATACAAGGGATTATTAAACGCACTTCAAACAAAGCCTGTAAAATAGAAACGCACGTGTAGACAACATGATCATTTTACCGTCCACATTTCCAAGAAGTCCAAGATCAATGCAACAAAACTATCAGGATGACATGACCGTAGATAGTACGCACATTCGGAAAGCCTGATTGAATATCCCTTTAACATGTAATAGTCAACATGTATTATATTAATAGTACTAAGTAAAACATAAAAAAAGCTTTCAAGTAGTGAGCGTCATACGTGACCTGTTGCACCAAGGTTAAGAAGGTTTTATAAGCACGTGACTATTATAGTAATTGATAAAGAGCCATGGTATGGTGTAGGACTGTCTGTAGGACTTCATAGGAATAATTGTAGGAACTTTGTAGGACTGTATGTAGACATGTATTTAAATCTGGCTGTAGGACTTTTTTTTAAAGGTCATCAGAAAGGGTTTAAGACTGTCTTTATGCCTATAGTGTAAAAGCAGACGTATGTTTTAGATAATGAGAAGTTGTCACTTTTGTAACACGTGAACAAACAGGCAATTTCTCTAAAATACACCTGGGCTGTGTAAAAATACTGTATTTGGTGAAGTTCTATTCTTAAGTGGTAAGACTTCCGAGAGCCCCCTTCTTTTTTCTAGGTGTGCACCTTCATTCAAGTTACAAAAGACTGATGTTCTACCTCCCGTGCTTTTTTCTATTGCTGATTGCCTTGCTTAACTTGTCACTTTATTATTGATGGTCTTGTTTAACTTGCCACTTTATTATTGATAGTCTTGTTTAACTTGCCACTTTATTATTGATAGTCTTGTTTAACTTGACACCTTATTACTGATGACATTGTTTAACGTGCCATCTTAATGCTATATTTTTTGCATAGACTGACATACTTATTTATAGTTGAGTTTAATATATTGTTATGTTCCTTTGTATTGTTGTTCTAGACATTGTTATTGCATCAAATGTTATATTTAGTTATATTTTAGTTTTAGAATTTGTAATTGCATTATCGATTAATATATTTATAATTGAATTGAATATAAGGTCCAAGTCAAACTTTACATATTTGAATAAATGATGCTACATGGCAACGACTTGATGATACATTCCTACCCGATATTTAACTGTGTCGAAAATAGAAAGCTCCGTGTAAATAGAAAGTATGTCAAGACAATGTTGATCACCGTTGATTATATATATATGTATATATATATATATATATATATAATATTTGATTATAATTTTTAATTTGTGGAGGAGAGGGAATCAATTTAAGAAAAAAAAAACATTTACCAAAGATGTATGAACTAAAACTATCTCGGCAATTAGAACTAATCAATAATCGATGACGTCATTAAGTGAACTTTATGATGAAAAAAATATGTATTATGTGCCGCCGAGTCTATTGAGAGACCCATATACATGTCTCCCAATGTATTAATTTGTTTCTTATTTACTTCCTCACATAACTCTAAGACATCATGACACAACTATGTAACGTCAAAAACATAACAATGACATTATCATATATCGATTTAACGTCATCATATGTATCTATGACGTCATCACATAACTCTAAGACGTCAACAAATACTTTATGACTTCATCACTTGCCCGGGATCTCTGGAATCGGCCCGGGGGGTCAGTACCTCACTATCCCTTGAAGAGATGTCTAAAAGAAAGACTGATGGGCAGTACAAAAAGTAACACACTGTTCTACACTATTTTTTTTATACCGATCAACCACTTCCCTTTCATAACATTCACAACAATCTAGTTCACAACAGTATCTTTATAGTTATGGTCTGAATTGTTTTTGTAGTTTCTTGAAACAGTTCATGTAATTCACCAGGATGTTCCTCAGAATTATTGTCTAACATTTCAGAAGAAAGCTCCATTCCTATATCTTGCTTTTTTTATGCTGCCTTCATTGCTTGGCTAAAGTCATTTATTATTATTTCGTCAACGTATCTATAAAAATGACATCCTCTTTTGGTTTAGCTATTTTGTGATCATGAAACTCTTCCTTCGTGTACTGTGTGCCGATTAGATGTATTTTAAGGGGAAGACCTCTGTGATATTTTAAAAGTGATTCTTGCCAAGCTCTCACCCGAGATGTGTGTTGAGACATATCAAAGAAGTTGTCCAATGATCTATTACAGCAGATTTCGGGGACAGAGGCTTTTTTCTTGTTACATATTTTAACACATTGACAGAGAACTCCAATAGCCATGGTCTGATTTAGATGCATAGTATATGAAACCATCAATTGGACATTTGATTAGAATTGTTTGTGTCCCAAAACTCTGTTGTAGTTGTAGTTTGTTCCTTTCCCAAGAAAGTGACAATGTCAGTAGCTACGTATACATTGTGTTTCTGTACGAACAGTTATTTGTTTCAAAAACTCTAGAGACAGCAAAGAGTTCAACTACAGTAAAAGCCAAGACTTCAAATTCCGAAGGGAATACATAGTAGGTAGTTTTTATTTTCAGTTTTAGTTGCATAGCAAGTGATTTGACACTAAGTTGAGACTACTACTACAGGGACATTTTGTTACCTGATTATTATTGCTTAGCTTTGAGTTGGTCTATTACATATTTTCTTCATTAATTATCTTGCTTACATTTAAATTGTTTAATATAATTTATTTCTAATATCAAAAACCTAACTTTGATAATTGATGATACACACTTTTATTTAACTTAATTAGCAAAATATTTAGAAAAAATATAACTTTTTTTTAATTAAAAAAAGCACCCTTCCAAAATTTACTAAATAACAATTATAAAATAAGTTTAGTTCAAAACTTTAGAGTTTTACAGTCATAAGGCTAAAAATAATATTCATTGTATGGTTCATGTTAAAAAATACATATATTTAAATGTATTTCATTATTTTAAAACTTTTGAAATTGATAGTTATGCAATAAATATTTTTACAAGGGAATTAAATGCTTATTTGTTTTAAAGATAATATATTAAATGATTTAATACCACATAAATATTTTTAAATTCGTGTGTGACAATATAATGTTACAACCAATGTAATAATAAAATAACATTATTTTTGCATTATATAGCGTAATTAATTTTTTCTAGCTCTCTATTGCTGCCTAAAAAGAAACTTTGAATTTTTAATTATAAAATAAATATATGTAATAATTCATAAAGCTTAACCAAACGCTGATGTTATTTTTGATGGTCTTCAAATGCGAGTACACTCTTACTCTCGAATTCGTTCCCTACTTGTAGGGATGATACGCTAAACTACTCTCTCACACCACCCCATTACAAACATCTCACACAATTTCTCGGTCGTCCAATAGACATAATGTATATTACAATAGCTGTCATAAAATTAAATATATTTCACGTCTGTAAAATGTGCCCACCTAAAGAAGCAGTGACCATCGTCTAAGGCGTAGCTAAAGTATGAAGCTGGGGGGGGGGTGGCATATCCCCAATGCACATTACTAGTGAGGACACCTAAATGGGCTGTGGTCATTTAATGGATGAAAATAATTATTTTTTAGAGCGGAGCTGAGCTTACCTCAGGAGTAAAAAAATAATTGAAATACATCACATATAATCCCTGACTAAAACAACATGGTATAAGCTGTCATTAAAAAACTTCTAATGATTGACATAATCAATATAGTATAACACATTTGTTATATCACTACTAATTCTTGACTCAATTTAATATCTTATAACCTGTAATTTAATCACTTCTAATTCTTGACGCAATCAATATAGTATAACACATTCAATAAAAAAATACGTTTTTGAGGTCAAGTACATATATTTTATTGAATGAACACATCACATATAATTTATAATACTATAATTACATTGTTTGAATACAGTCTTATGAATCTGTTTTTAACAAAACTCATTTAAATGTGTATTTACTTCATGACGATAATATCGTCTCTCGCAGACGGAAAGATGCCTTACTATACCTTATGACGACACATTTGTGAATCGCATAGTGATAAAACAAATATTAATGCTATTGACATTATTTACACTATTGTCTTGATAAAGTCAGACAGAGAACTGCGGTGAGAAATCCTGTCTTGCAGTGCGGGTAGCGCCTTTCTCTACTATTTCTGTAGTCATTTTTCACTTTGTAGTTACTATTCCAGTGTCTCTGGTTTTTCATTTGTATTTTACTTGTGCACTTTAAATAGTTTACACATTTCAAATAATTGTAAAGTGCTTAGAGCTGTAAGGTAAGCGCTATACAAAAATGCCTAAATAAATAAATATAGAACTGTTTCCACATTTGAACCATAGCCTCATTGTTGTATATTTGTTATAAAATCAGGGAGATTTCAGTGTGTTGTACTTGGTGTGAAGATTGATGTTCTTCTGGAAAGTGTACAGAGTGGTGGTAAATGGTATGGTGAATGATGCTCTCATGGGCAATATCCATGAACTGGGGTAACTAGCATGGCACTGGATGTTCTCATAGACCATCTCCATTGTGTGTGTGGTGACTGTCGTCAAGCTGGTTGTTCTCATAGACCGTCTCTAGTGTGTGTGGAAACTGGTGTGGAGATGGTTGTTGTCATTGACCGTCTATTGTGTGTGAAACTGTCGTGGAGATGATTGTTCTCAAGATTGAATCTAGTGTGTATGGTAACCGTCATGGAGTTGGTTGTTCTCATAGACCGTCTCTAGTATGTGTGGTAACTATCGTGGAGATGGTTGCTCTCTTAGACCATATCCATTGTGTGTGTGGTAACTATCGTGGAGATGATTGTTCTCATAGACCATCTCCATTGTGTGTGTGGTAACTATTGTGGAGATGATTGTTCTCATTGACCATGTCTAGTGTGTGTGGAAACTGTCGTGGAGAATGTTGTTCTCATAGACCGTCTCTATTATATGTAGTAACTATTGTTGAAATGTTTGTTCTCAATTACCGTCTCTGATAATAATAATAATAAGAGGTCTTATATAGCGCGGTACACCAGCCTAGGGATGGGCTCACCGCGCTGTACATACAATTTTATCAAAAGAGACATAATGATGACATTAAAATAAAATAAAATACATTCATGAAATTAAGAACAGCAATGTATATTCACCCACCCCACCACATAACTTTTACAAGGCAAGCCATTGACGGCAGCCAGCAAGATCGTTTATCGGTCTGGAGAGGAATCAGTAAGGGAACTATAATTTGTATGTGTGGCAACTGTTGTGGAGATGGTTGTTCTCATAGACCGTCTCTAGTATGCGTGTTAACTGTCATGGCGATGATTTTTCTCATAGACCATCTCCTTTGTATGTGTGGTAACTGTCGTGGATATGGTGGTTCTCATCGACCATCTCCATTGTGTGTATGGTGACTGTCGTCGAGCTGGTTGTTCTCATAAACAGTCAATAGTGTGTGTGGAAATTATCGTGGAGATGGTTGTTCTCATAGACCGTCTCTAGTATTTGCGGTAACTATCGTGGAACTGGATGTTTAATATTCATACATCAGAAGCTTTTATGGTGACAGAGATCATTAATGTTATCACCGACCTCGTCTTGACATCAGAAGCTTATATGGTGACAGAGATCATTATTGTTATCACCGACCTTGTCCTGACGTCTGAGCTTTTTTGAACGAGATATTTGCAGATCTTTAGAGCCCTAAATTTTATACGGATCAAGGTAGCTCGTAGCACTAAGTACACAAACACAACATCACATGTGGGAGGATAACAATTATCTTCCATAAATTATATTTAAATTATTTCCATCACTTAATTCATTATATTTCCAAAGTATTATCTGTCTTAATATTTTATTTTTACAACACTAAATTAGTATTTAAAATATTTATTTTGATTTGTACTTTCAACTTTACACATGATATAATTTTCTTGTTATCCTTATGCATCTTCTTTAATTAACAGTTGACTCTTTTTTACAATCTTTAATTATCATTTTACTCTTTGTAGCGTATTCAATTATCATTTACTTTCTTGTAACCTTTTCAACTACCCTTTGACATTTTGTTCCGTTTTTCAATGATCATTTGACATCGTGTACCATCTTCAATTATTTTTATGACTCTTTTGTACTTTCTCAATTGACATTCGAATCATACGATGTTTTTTGATATCGCTAGTTTTCATGGCATATTTATCCAAATGTAATGATTGTGTTTGATATGTTTCCTAGCTCAACTTATGTAGGTTTAATATCGCATATTTAAAATCAATGAAAAAGCCGTGTGTACCATAAAAGTCATTATTTCATGTGTAGATATTGGTATCAACCAACTCACATTCATATTTAACTAATTTGCCAAAGTAAGGGATCTGCGAAGAAGACTGAATCTTATATTTGAAGTCCCAACCTGGTTGGAGTATTGCGGATGGAGAAATAAACACAATACAGATACAGAGACATGCATGCACATACAGCACATACGTAGCCCTTATCTACCATCTAAAATCTGCATTATATACTGAGACATATATCATCTAAATCATCATCAGATAATGAGGCATATATCACCTAAAGATTGCATTAGATATTAATACAAATATCATCTAAAGACTACATCAGACACTGATCAAATATGATCAAAATATTTATTATCTAAAGATCGCATCATATACTGAAATATCTAGTATCGAAAGATTTCAACAGATACTGAAACAAATTTTAACTGAATAAGGCATCAGATACTGAGAAATCTACATCGAAAGACTACATCACATACATAATATATATATATATATATATATATATATAAAATCTGAAGAATGCAGAACATACAGATACATATACCATGTGAAATCTTTATCACATTAAAACATATAAAATGCGAAGACTGCATTACATATATTGGCATATCAAAATCTATGCAACATTTGTATTAGATTTGAGATCATATGGGCTAATCATAATTGACCCACAATTCAGCAATGTCAAATACGTTTGAGTAAATGTAAATTGTTCATAGATGAATATTCTTCATTTGGCTGTTGTGTGAATCTAGTTTAAGTTGTGTGGATAACGTGTATGAAGAATAATCGTCCTCCAGGTTTAGTCGTCTACTAACACTATTTCTAAAGAGTTTGTATGAGGATTTGACAAAGACGGGAGAATTCCAACATGGAAAACAATATATATTAACATATATTTTAACATATGCGATTCTTTATTAATTTCTTTTTTTTTTTAATAACCAAATGGAAATACTTGACATTTAAAAAACTATAAACATAGCTTTCTGACATACCAAATAAAAAGCTTTAATACCCAGGAGCAGATCTTTTCATCCCCTTCAAATTAAGAAAAAGCGTCTCATATGCTTTTGATTAGAAGTATACGATTATATTAAAAGTTTAGTTCAGTAAATCAGAAATTGACATTCAATTTTCAATAAACTATTGCTAAAATACATATAACAATAAGGAACAAGATTAGGAAATGTAATACATTATATATATAATGGAACATCTCATAATGAGCACCTCTCATAACGAGTAATTCGCATAACGAGCACAAAAAATGTGAAAAAGTTGCTCCTTTAACGAGCGACATTTGTCATAATGAGCTACGAACAAAAAGGGGAAGTCCCTTTTTTCCGATCACAATTTTTATTACAAATTTTGTATTCAGACAGTATTCGTAATTTTTTATGTGCAAAGTGTAGTAACCTGTGCTAAAAGGTCTTCGCAGAAAAAAAAAACAAACACAAGAAGACAATCATAAGAGAGAAACAATAACTGTTGAAAGGAAACGTAAAATGATTGAAAAGCGAGAACAAGGTGTTAGCTCAGCTGATCTAGTCAACAACAACGATCTGCACTATTCTCAAGAACAAAAACAAAATTAATGAATGGAAGAGGAAGTAGCAGAGCAACAATCTTCTAGCGTAATAAGAGAAATGCTGAAGGCATTGAAATCTATTGCATAGTACATTGAGAAGCATAAGGATATGGCTATTCGTGCTGCAAATGTATTCAATGATAATGCAATGACACATTTTCGTCAAATTTTGAAGCGTCTGCATTAACAAATGCCTTTAGACAGTTTTCTAGTTAAAAAGGATTATTTCTCATTATTTCATATTTTTATTTACGTTTTTTGTTTCAAATCTAAATTGTATTCAATGTTGTTACAATCCTTAACCAATTCATAAGTAATTTTATTTAAATACATGTTAATAAAAATTTTTGAAAAATTTGTATTTTACAGCATGGAACGCATGATCGTATTTGACATTGATTTGTATGAGAAAAATTGCTTCGTTTAACGAGTGTTTCGCTTAACGAGTAAGAGTCTGGAACGAATCAAACTCGTTATGAGAGGTTCCACTGTAATTAAATGTCATGAGGTAGTTGCATTTAAGAAATTAAACAAGTTAAGTTATAGTTTTATTAGCATTTCACTTACTTTATTTAAAATTTGCTTTTTCCGTTCTTCAAAACTGCAATTTTGCTTAAATGTTAAGAGTCTCAATGTACTTGGTTTCAATGTCCTTCTTCTGTTAGCTATGTGAAGGCACCTTTATCAGTAAAGAGTAGTTCACGAATTAATAGTAATTCTATTTACCTTGGTGTTCCATGCTTGTGGTGATATTGAACAGTCTACCATCAGAAATTGTAAGAATGCACACTCCATCTACACCATCCTTAAAGAAAAATTAAAGAAGAATCAAGAAGAAAATGTAGAAGACCGTTGGATTCCAGTATAGCGCCTTGTTGTACTCCGCTGTCTACTAGGAATGACTAAGAGACATCGTAATGTGAGATTACTGAGTTTTGAATTTTTTTTTTTAAAGAATGACTGTATTTGGGTTAAACTCAATTAAAATATGACATTTGCTATAGACGAAAAAAAAAATTAACGTGATTATCTTAAAATGCGTACAGTTTGAATTAAATACTTTTTAGCACTAATGTCTTCGTATTATTGTAAGCAGCCATGGAGATGATTTTGATGGAGATGACTGAGTAATTTTATAGAGCTTGTGTCGATGCTATTTTAGCATGAGGAAAAACAAATCTAAGCAAGATACTGAACAATCCACTATTACTACTAACTGTGACGACAATTGTGGCTCATGAAGTATTACATGTATTATTTCAGAAATATATTATGTATGATTGCATGCATATTAATTGCATTCTTTCATAAATATTAAAATAATTATTTCTGCATATTTACTGTTACTTTAATCAATGTACTTCTAGGCATAGCTGTGTTCGACGTTCTTGTCTCTGCCATTTATGGATTATGCTGATCTATGTTGTTTCACTGTAGTTTAATCCATGTACTTCCAGGCATAGCTGTGATTTCCGTTTCTGTCTCTGCCATTCCTTGGTTATGATGACCACCTTATTGTTCAATGTAGAATAAAACACTTGTCGATTGAGTTGCAAGAATTGAGCTGGAACAAAACAAAATGCATGAAATTCGGGAAGCGACTGGCAAGAGAAATATCTCGCTCTCTTAAAATATAAATATAGCAATGACAATTTCTGGACGTCCTTGTGATTTCACTTGTGTTCACATTTATGACTGTCCTTATGAGTTAACTGGTTTTGACATTTATTGTCGTCCTTTTGAGTTCACTTTTATTGACATTTATGGATGTCATTAAATTCATCGGTGTGGACATTTTTTTGCTTTCTGTGTGAGTTCTCTGATGCTGACATTTATAGCTGCTCTTGTCAGTTTATTGGTGTTGACATTTTTGGCTCTCCTTGTGAGTTCACTGGTGTTGACATTCTGGCTGTCCTTGTGAGTTCATTGGTGTTGAAAATTATGTCTGTCCTTGTGAGTTAATAGGTTTTCAGAGTTCAATTGTGTAAAAAATAATAACAGAAACAGATTTAAAATACGAAATATAGTTTTTTTTTAAATAATGAAAGGGGCATACATTTATTTAAAAAAAAAACTTTTTAGTTACAACAGATTTATAGGCTTATAGGCTGTTGAAGATTTATAAATATAGATAATTATGGCACACACTATGTTACTGTAATTTACAATAACTATTATGTAAATATGAATATTCAGTAATTGATGTAAAAAATTAATTTACTTAAAATTTTAATATTTTTAATAGTAAAAAATGGTTTATTCTTTTTTAAATAATTATATATATATATTTTTAACAATAATAATAAATTACAAGGACAGCTGGAGCTGCCTTATTACCAATTTAAAATATTAATTAAATTATAATTTACTTTTCTGTTATATCAATTCATCTTTCAGCATTTATGAGGTTTTTTTTAAGTATAAAAGTTATTTTCTTTTCAAGGGAAAGAATCGCTTTCAATTTTTTTTTTTAAAAATATTACATAAAAGTATGTGTCATGCTAGAGTTGTTCATTTTGTTTTCGTAACAAATGTGTATGTTGTAAAAAAAAATTATAAGCAATAAATTTTCTGACCTCTATAATTGTTTTTTACTTTCATTGTACATCATAAGTTTTTTTTTTTTTTTACAAAACTACGATGTTTTAAATTAAAGGCAAGTATAGATCAAACAAAATATGCATAACATCCGTTCACATGTCTCTGGCTAATCGTTACAAGATGTATTGCACTTGAAATCGATCCCTACCAATAGGGATTGCAATGAACAACAAGGATGCCCCAAATTATCTCCCACTCACGTGCGTCCCCCTCATCCTAACTACCGACAACCCAACATGCGTTCCATTGCAACTCAAAGGAAGAATCTGCGTTCATGTTTAATTTAGGGCTTTTAAGTATATATGAAGACAATATGTTATGCATGGTGCGTACCCAAATAAATTAGAAGGACTTTCGACGTGTGAGCAGGCCACATGCAGCTGTACATATGAGAATCATGGATTTATAAAATTTAGCCCCCTCACTTTTGCTATGGATCCGCACATGGATCTGTTAGGAATTATATAACTCATAAACAGTAAAAATATTAACGGCCCTGCCCCCAAAAGAAATATAATAAAATGATTGTACCAAGTTAGAATCCTTTGCAGACATGCGCACAACGACTTAACAAACTTTTTCGCATACGGATGAATCGTATAGGAACACATACGCGAAATATATTTAAATAGTCAAGGTCATACAAATCATATTTAATAATATGAATTTAGGGCTCCCGGCACTAAACGGGATGTTGTAAAAAAAACAACTAATTTTAAATTCTATTTATTACGACACACACACAATGACATTTCCATTTTTAATATTTTGATTCAATTTCATAAACCCAATAAATGGTCTGTTCAAAATAATATTTATTTAACTCACATTAGAAAAACAACAAAATTTAGCTCTACTTAATAACGATTTTTGTGCTCCACCTGCTCTGAAACGTTATATTGTACAATGGTGTTACTGAGTCAAACCTACTTACTATGTAACATACAAAGTGACATGTCGTTCTTTGTTTTTGATTACATTCCATCCAAGCATACAATAGTTCTTTTTGAAATCATATAATCTTATTGCTCTTATTAGAAAATTTTGGGTCCACGTGCCCTAAACTAAGTATAGTAAAATAATGGTTATATTTTTAGAAACATTTGATTGCGTGCGCACATCACTGCACCAACATTGTGTGGCGTTGGATGCATGATATAGGAATGCATCAAGGTGTTTATTTATTTAAATACAATTTTCAAAAAATAATAATGTAGGGGCCTTGCCCACAAACTTAATATTGTAAAATGTTTGTAATAATTCAGAACTCTGCTAATTATATCACACACACAATTAAATGTCGCTTTTTGTATATGATTAAAATTTTCATCCACCCATGAATTAGCAGCCTTGCCCACAAACTTAATATTGTAAAATGTTTGTAATAATTCAGAACTCTGCTAATTATATCACACACACAATTAAATGTCGCTTTTTGTATATGATTAAAATTTTCATCCACCCATGAATTAGCGCTGTTTGAAAGTATATTTATCAAGCTCATATCAGAAAGGAAATAAAATAGGGCCCCAGGCTTAAAACGAAATAATGTAAAATGGTTGAAATAATTAAGAAAACGTTTTCGGGCATGCGCCCAAAAACTCAACACATTTTTATCTCAATGGATAAATTGTATAGTAGCGCATTCGGAAATTTTTATTTACATAGAACTTGTTAGGAAAAACAAATTAAGGCCAACGTCCCAAAACGAAATATTGGAAAATGGGTGTAATGAATCAGAAAGATGTGGGGGCTTCTGGACAAGAAATAAACAAAATGTTATTGCAACTGCATGAATGATATAGAAGCTCATAAGGGACATAGATACATGCAGACATTCTTTCTTATATAAATATATTTAGAGAGCAACACATTTTCGTTATTAATTTTACTTTTAAGAAGGGGAAATACCATATCAGTTATGTTTCGCCTGGGGATTAAATGAAAGAAACTTAAACATTTGACCAAAATAGTCAATATGACGTCATATGTGTCTTTATTAAGAACACATTAATTTTATTTGTATTTCGCCATATTAAATACGCAATAAAACGCTATAAAAACTGATTTTTGTTTTGTTTCAACAAAAATGTGATTGCACTGCAATCAATCGCTTATAAAATGATTAAGATTGTTCCTTGGTTGTTACTTTAAAATTGTTTTGCAAATTATATTAATACAACTTGAATCTTTAATCAAATAAAAGCCGATAATTTTTTGTTTTTCCTTTTCAAATTTATTAGCTTTCCTTAAAATCTTAGAAAATAATTATGCTCGTTTTTAAGAATGTAAAGAATATTAAAATATGTGAAATTGTCACACAAAAAATATCCGAATTCGTTTCCTACTTGTAAGTAATCCAACTCCATAATACTGTCCTCTATCCCACGGACTACCCTTTAGCTCTTCCCCATACACATGTCTCTCGGTATAAAATATCATTTCTATATCACTGTTTGCAAATACATCATTTGTTATCATACCAGTAGCTGAAGTATTTTGTAGTGTTCAAACCACTAAATTAATTAAAATAAAGTCCACTATTTCCACAATGTATGTTTAAGTGTCCATCACATCCAACACAGCTTCTAATAATTATTGTAGCGACGTGTATGTTTTGAAGTAGTAGAAAGCGTAACCATCATTAGTTCTATAAATAGCACCTCTGTGGAATCTCGACCCAAAAAGATAGATGTGAAGACTAAAGAAATGAACACCAAGTCTACGAGAAATTGACAAGTGAAAACTGAGATCTGTTAATAATGGCCATTTGTCATTCAAGTCGACGGGGAAATTAATGTTAGAAATGGTGTTTTCCTTCACCATAACAACGCAATGGTCGTTGAACAGCTGGTCAAAACACACACACATTCAGAATGGGACAAATCCTACCACTGACATATGACCCTGCCATATAATCATTATAAATAACACTGTAATATAGTTCTGACATATAACCCTGCCATATAATCATTTTAAACAACACTATAACATAGTTCTGACATATAACCCTGCCATATAATGATTTTAAACAACACTATAACATTGTTCTTACATATAACCCTGCCATATAATCATTATAAATAACACTGTAATATAGTTATGACATATAACCCTGACAAACTGACATAAAACACAGCAGTTATTTTTTTTTTTTTCATTGTTTGTTCTTCGCTTCCAAAATCACCAGCGCTTCTACTCTAGTAGTAGCTTTGACTTGAGTTGTAGTGATGATATGAGAAGTAGACTTGACTTGAGTAGTTGCCTTGACTTTAGTAGAAGAGATGATAACAAAAGTCAACTAGACCTGAGTAGTAGCCTAAACTTGAGTAAAGCCTTGACACGAGTAGTAGCCTTGAATTAAGTAGTAGACTTGACATGATCTGTATTTTATCCAAATTTATTGATTATTGTTGAATTTCTCTCGTCCTTGTATATTTGTTTCAATTGCAAGACTAATTTATGACCAGGATGTAGAGAATGACCAGCACTGTTTCTTGTGACCCCTGTGCTCCACAGTGCCGGATTTGTCAGAATATGTTTTGTGTCACTTAATACTTAACTTTTTACTCGTTCTCCGGCTTGTCCGTACTTTTCGCTCGTCGTCCGCCTTGTCCGTACGTTTGTTATCGACGACTTACCTGCCTTATTTCCAGTTAATTTGTGTCATCTTACTTCTCCGCCAAGTTCAACGCAATACAAATGTTACGCGTCATCATGCGGACCATGTCTTGGTAACTTATGCATTACTGCTGCACCCAAATGAAGCTATCTGCGAATGTAAATACAATATCCCAATGGACAATTGTCAATAGCAATTATTTTGTTAAGCCAAAATTTGTGAAATAATTTGTGTAACTCAAAGCTGAATGTAAGTTGCAAAACTTTTCAAATGATTTTTTAAAAAAATGGCTTCAAATATTTCACCACTTCAAAGAAATCTTTTTCTGAAGTGAACCACTCTGGGAGATATAGTGATTGCTCAGAGCAACATCGATCTAACATCTTCTCAATTTGATGATACGCTTCTTGAGAATGTAAATTAGTTTAAAGCTCTTCATGAGTCTGCAAAATATTCACAAGAGTTTGTAACAAAATCAATTAAAGCATCCCATATGTTGATTGAGCTTCGACCCTTCACCCCGCCCCTCTTTCTGTGAGCATTTTTGTCTGCACTTGGCATCCAGAAAATGTGGTAAGCCTCACTTTACAATTTTTAGTAAAATAGTTCAAGTTAAAAAAATGCAATTACATTTTTTCCGTTCACCCCCCTTTCACTTTTTTGGCACCCTTCATAGAAAGATGATAATTAGAACTTATCCTCATCTCTAGCATATAGGAGGTCCATAGCATTCGTAGAGGTTGTACGGTTCACAACATGGGTAAATTTTTAAGAGACACCTACATTTTAAAAAGAAAACTATGTTCTCCTTTGTTGTTCTCAAAATAAATATGTAATTCTACAAGACTAAATACACACAAACACACACACACACACACACACACATATATATATATATATATATATATATATATACATATATATATATATTTATAAACTTTTTATGTAAGCATGCATGTGTGTATGTATGTCACGAATTTTCATCTAGAAAATTTACGAGATTGCAATAAAACTTAGTACAGTTGTTGCACAGAAGCCCGTCCATTATCTCAGTCATTCTAACCCTTTTTAAATATTCCTTATTTCGGCCATTGGCACTTAATTCATTTGAGATAATAAATACACTACCAAGTGGCTTAACTATTATTAGTGCCGACATGGGCGGCCAAATATTTTCCAGGGTGATTAACGTCAGAAAACAAAATTAATTTTTGCGCCCATCTGCCATTTTCTACTCTGAAACACATTTGTTTCAACCATTTAATATTATCAATTATATCTGAACACTATTCAGGCGCCCCGGGACGTAGGTCTCATCTGTCTTCTGGCCACTAGTACTGCCACCCTTACTCACAAACATTCTGCAATGCCCCCTCCCTCTGGAAGGAAATCTGGAAAAACGTTTTACTTATGTAATACAGAGCTTTACAAGATTTGATAAATGTTTTTTTTATTACAAACTTTTATGTTATACCATAAAAGCTGAATAACATTTATCTAATGTCCCTATATATAGGGATCGATTTCAAGTGGACTATGAGTTCATATTATCCACTTGTCTCAGAAGTTTTAAAAGATCGGCTAAACAACTTGTTAAGCATAATTAAAAGTATATAACGTTCTGTAAAAAATTATATTTTAAAGTTTTTATGTTTAAAAAAAAACGTCAACAATTAAAAATAAATAATTATTTTAGTAATATTTCAATGTATTTAAAAATTATGTGTAAAACATTAATATAAAATTCCGCTGCATAACAAAAACCAAAAATGTCGTATAAAATTTCTCAAAGATATCGATACAATTTTTTTGAAAGTTATATCGATTGTTTCCCTTGAATAATAGTTATATAAAACTTTAAAAAAATAAAATAGTGGAACAAAGTATGTGGAAGATTGAAATAAGAACAAGTACAGTAAGAATATAACTTTTCAGCCAAGAGACTTCCCCAACAGACAGGACAAATTAAAAAAGGGACAAGAAATAGAGACAACTTAATAAGTTACATGTTATTTGCAGAGTATAGATTTCCACAATGCAGGATTATAGGAAGTGAAAGAATTCATGAAATGTTATTGATAAAAAAATCATTTACAATATCATGTTATTTTTGCTACTCTCTGCCAGTGTTTCTTTCAGATATCTCTCCAAGAGGGAGGTGACTGTCCCCCGGGCAAGTCAAGTTAACTAATGGAAAGTGATTGCAATAAAATTAAAATGTATTTGATTTTAAAAAAAAAAATGATTAGATTGTCATAAAATAAACAAGTAAATGGTGCATTAAGCTATATTAGATTGCACATATATTTAAACTAGTCTTGTTAGAGGTAGAGACAGTTCAAAAATTATTTTCTCATTTTTACTTAAAATTTCATTTACCTGTTCTTTAAAACTGCAAACCAGTCAATGACCGTATCACAATCAACATCCTTGACTGTAAAACGTTGAAATAATAATATCAGAGCCAGGTCAAAAAGCCTTGACTGTACCATGGCGTATCGTAAATAGTTCTTGATAAGTCTTTATTTTAACAAAACTCAACTCACAGTAACACATATCGTAAGAAACATTTGAAGACTTAGCGAAGGTATTGGAAGAGTTCCTAAGAGTTTATTCAGCTTTGCATTTCAAAAATTATACACTGACCAGTCCAATTCATTTCATCCCATTTGGCTATGAAATTTAAATGACTTTCTCAAATAGATAGCTGTGTAAGCATAGTCATCATGTAAAAGACAGTCTACTGAATGTCAATCTAATTCAAATGATGTGTTGCTAAAGGCGAATTAGGAAAAAAATTAATTTATTTCTGGATTTCAATATTGTCATCATTCCCCTTAGTCCTTGGTCCATTGGAGCGCAACAGATGACATCAAAATTATCCTTCTCCATTGTTCTCAATATATTTTGTTCCAATGTCAGTCTTCTGTTCGCTTTGTTAAAGCACCTTTGTCTGTAAAGGGATTTCATCTTTTAGTTGCATTCTATTTACTTTGGACTTTACATGGATGTTTGCGATATAAAAAGTCTACCATCAGAAATGTAAAGATAAACACTCCGTCTACACCTTCCCTGGAGGAAAATTAAAGAAAAATCAAGATTAAAATAGAGAAAAACGCTTGATTCTTGTCTAGAATTTTGATTAACTTTGTTGCAGACTGGGAATGCATTAGATACC
This sequence comes from Lymnaea stagnalis, assembly GCA_964033795.1. NCBI lineage: Eukaryota > Metazoa > Mollusca > Gastropoda > Lymnaeidae > Lymnaea > Lymnaea stagnalis. The sequence goes on from CAXITT010000862.1 coordinate 154,016, forward strand.
GCGTCATTTAAGATAACCAGGATATGTATGTTTGCGTGAAAAATCTGCGTTATTAGACCCAAGAGCTAATGTACTTGATTTATATTTTGATCAAAAGCATTTCAAAATGAAATCTTAGTTTATCCGGTTTAACAAGTATAATGCAGAAATTTGAACACATTAAAATATACCAAAGTCTATTAATTAAACAAGACAAAATAAATATATTTACATTTCATTTGACGCCAAAAACAATATTTAAATTTTTCTAGCATATCATAAGAATTGTTTACAAAACTCCGAAGTTTTCTAATGAAGGACATGCTAGATACTATAAAATATGCTTATCGAGTATTTCGTGGTAGCCATACTTTAGATCTGGAGCCGATTTCTGTTTACAAAAGGCATTGCACTTGAATTCCATCACCGCAATGATGGATTGCCATGGGCAACCCCGAAGCCCACAATTCTCAATTAAAGGTCATACCCATCCAAACCAACCATACGTCATATGCGAATCCTTGTGTTCTTTAAAGTAGTTAGATCTCGACATGGGTTGCATTGCCACTCAAAGAAAGAAGGTGTATTTAAATTTAATTAAGGTTTTAAAATAATTTTTACAAAGCATATAGTTTAGGTCAGGTGCGTATACAAATTAATTAGAAGTTTTTTCGATGCGTGAGGAGGCAGCATGCAGCTGTACAAATGAGACGCGTGGATTTTCTAAATATAACCCTCGCACTTCCAGTGATTGATCCATATATGCATTAGCCCTGTTAGAAATTATATTTATATAACCATATACGAAAAAAAAATATTTAGGGCCCTGGCCCAAAAAAAAATATTGTAAAATGATTGAACCAATTTAGAAACCGATGCCTTAAACCCATCGGCACACCCCCCGTATGAACTCAAGTCACCACCAGATTGAACCAATTTAGAAACCGATGCCTTAAACCCATGCCCCCCCCCCCAATATTGTAAAATGATTGTACCAATTTAGAAACCGATGCCTTAAACTCATGCCCCCCCCCCGCCAACTTATATGATAGATTTCTTTTTTGTTAAAATAAGTACACTATGCAATGAAAAGAATAAAACAACACATTATTTAAATGTCAAGAGGTCAATGAATTTAAGAACGATCAAATGGTTGTTTTTGTGTTGTTTGACTTTCCCCAGAGCATGTTTTTCCCAGTACACGTCGGTAAGGTCGTATGTGCCTTTGACGTATTGCATGATTTCAGTCTGACTAATCTGTTCTACTATTATCTCAAGTCTAGCTCTGTTTGGATTGGTAGAGTCAAAACGTTCAGTGATATAGTGGATATCTCTCCAATTATTAGTTCTTCTCGCTGGTATATGTTCACTAAACTGTGTGGTAGTTTTGTAAACAACGAATTTCACCTGTTCGTATCGGATGGTGCGTATATGTTGACTTGTGTTTAATTTTGGTAATTGATTTGATATTTTTACTGTTGTTATTCAGTCTTTTCCTGGCCTTTTCCATTGTCAATTGTCGTTGTTGTTTGTCGTTTAAAGGATATCTTCCCAGGGGAGGACGATGTACTTTTTTTTTTACTACTTGAAAGTGTTCTTCTTCTTCTTCTTCCGACCTGTATAATTCCTCTTCTTCCTGGTTGTCTTTACCACTGGTTTCTTCTTTATTTCCTTTTTTTCTCTTTTTTTTCTTCTTTATCTGGTTTCCTTCTTGTCTCTTTACAGTTCTTTAACGTCTTTTATTTTCCATTTTGGGTCTCTTCTATGTCCCTTCTTCTACTTCTTCCATCACTGGGGCTCTCCTATGTCCCTTCTTCTACTTCTTCCATCACTGGGGCTCTTCTATGTCCATTCTTCTACTTCTTTAACCATTGGGGCTCTTCTATGTCCCTTCATCCACTTCTTCAATCACTTGGGGGGGGGGGGGAAGTGGCACAGCTTTTCTTTTTTTTTTTTTTTTGTGGCTGATGTCGATGGGGCAGGGTTCACCATCTCAGGCTTGGTGCTTCTTCTTTTTATTTGTTGCACTGTTTAGGCCAGGAATCCACGCGTCCACAGTGATAGCACTGTACCCTTCTCCCCAGCACCTGTACCCATATCGTATGGCTTCAAAACACTACCATGTTGACCAGGATGTAGTGGGGAAAGTCTTTCCCCGGGGTCAAGTGTAACGCCCACTTGGAGACGTTCTGGGGGTGTCTAGTCACCTTAAAAGGTGTGTTAGGAGCCACTAGGTGTTCGGCGATCTCATTCATCCCTTCCTCCTCCAACATAGACGGGACCAAGGGTCTGCATACGTTCATGTTAAACGGTCCTCAGTGACCCAGACTATGTAAACGTTCATGTTTAAACTTTCCTCAGTGACCCAGGCTATGTCTACTTTTATGTTTAAACTGTCTTCAGGAACCCAGGCTATGTATACTTACATGTTTGAACTGTCCTGAGGAACTCAGGCTATGTTTACTTTCATCTTTAAACTGTCCTCAGGAACCCAGGCTATGTATAGTTTCATTTTTAAACTGTCCTCAGGGACCCAGGCTATGTATACTTTCATGTTTAACTGTCCTCAGGGAAAAGCGCACCCATTAACCAAAGGGTATCTATGTCCCAGATGTCGGCATTATGGGGGCGAGCATGAATTTCCGCTTTAGCATCTGGCTTTTGGGTGAGTTACCACCAGGTAGGCGCCTCCATATGGGTAGAGGCTCCAAGTGCTCCCATTTCAAGTTAAATTAGAACTAAGCTTCTTTATAATTATATCAATATTAATTTGGTAGGCTTTAGGGCGAGAGAGGATAATTATTTTTGTGCCTGGCTTATTGCAGGGGCAGGGTTGAACTTTTCAATTCATAGTAGCGGTGGTCATTTTTTATAGCTTTTTCTACTTTCAAATTTTAAAATTTAGATTTTGAGATTAAAGATTAATGTTCGTTTACTACTTTCAGTTTTTTTAGAAATTACATTAGGTGCTTAAGAGAAGGGGAGAGTATATTGATGTTTTTTAACTATATTTTTGGGGCACTTTTACTTTTCAAAATATGCATTCAAATATCACAAGTTTGCCTTTTGGCAAACTTTCAACAGAAAATGGGATTCTTTCTATCTACTTGAACAAGAAGGACTATAACACTGTACTGTTTCCTGAAGTTGTTTTAGTCGTTCATAAATGCAATTAGGGTGAAGCTGATTGAAGAGAAGAACAGGAAATAATACACAAGTTGATAGACACATAACCTAGTATTGTACAAAGCTGATGGTAGCGAAGACTAAAGAAATAATGAACAGTTTGATGGACACATAACATAGTCTTGAAAACTATTTCCTTAATCCTAATTAATTGTACGTACATACTTAAAAATGGGATTATCTCTATCTCTATTGTTAACAATTAAAGTGTTTGAAGAAATTGTTTTAGCAGCATTTGATGGTCAATTATGTGTAGTTAGATATATTTTGTTCCATATTCTATATTAGCATTAAATACTGTAACAAATATACTCTGACATGGCGTGGGATCTTATTTCTTATGCTGTGGGTTATGTCAGTAGTATGGTTACTTATGTTAATGCTTCAGGATGCCAACTAAGACTTCTTCATTCTTCCACTTATTATCCAGGCACGCAAAGAAGAATACTCAATTCTGGTTAAAACTTACAGTACTTTAAAGAACACACTTTATACTGATACTATTAATAATAATCCTTGCATGAATGTAATTTCACATATATATAATATAGTATTATTCCATCATTCAGAAAGACACATCCTCACACTACTACAACTCAGCTCAACTCAACTGTTCTGCGCTCAGCTCTCTCTATATCAGTCAACTCATACTTTATTACCAGCAAAGTGTGGAAAACAACCGCTCTGACAAAAACATAATTTTACTCTCCAAAAACGTGGAGCTCACATTTGTTCTCAAAAATACAATCCATTGATTGTGTCTCCTCGTGGAAAAACATAGTCAACACAATTCACTGTTCACTCACGCTACCTCTCTGTTTTCTTGTGAAAACATGGTCCGTTACAAATACTATGTTTATTGTATCTCATATTGTTATATTAAAGTTTGACCACGATTTCTGAAGTCCAGTCCATTTGCTGGTAATTAAAAAATATCTTCACCATTTCCCATTGAAACCCTTTCACTTTCTTAAATAAGAATTGATTTATTCTTCTTTATATTGGGCAATTTCCATTGTATTGAAAATTTAAACTAGCTACAGGTGGTAGAAACCAGTGGTTCGCAAACGTTTAAGTTTGGCTCACCGGTGAACAAGTTTCGAAATTTTACCAGTGACAAGTGCATGATTTATTTTTATACCTTCATTTCTATTTGACAATACATATTTATGTTATGGGGACCTGCAGCGTTAGGCATGCGGACCGGTGAAGGTCCACGGGCCGCCATTTGGGGAGCACTGGTATAAACCACCAAAATTTCAAATACTGCAGTGACTTAATGGTAGGTAGGGATTTTTTGGTACTCTTAGCGTAGAAAGATGTTGACACTATGTTGAGTCTACTTCTACTACTACATAACTTTCCTGACAATGTAAGTTGTAACTTGATTATTACTCTTTACATTTGAGTTTATTTTATTATCCTTTTACTTCCTTTATTATATAACTAACATACAATTTGTACACAGTTTCTAATATTAAATAAATTTCATAGATGACTCATGACACAAACGTTCTTTAATTTGATCATCGAAATTTTAATAAAACAAGATAAACTTTTTTTAACACACTTTTTAAAATTGTATTAAAATTATAATAATTACTGCCCCCCCCCCTTAAAATGTAACTTCTGAGTTGATACAGTCATATGAATAAAAAATTTCATTCATATTTTTAGTTTTCATGTCATAGAAATACATATAATGTAGTTTTTTTTTTTTTTTTTTAAATATGTTGTTAAAATGAAATGTTTAAATAATAGGAATTAAAATTTCAGTCATTAAATATTTTGTCAGGGGAATAAGTGTTACATATTTTATCTTTAATAAAGACATTTTAGAGATTTTATGGCATATTATATCTTTTAAAATTTTTTTCTAAAAGTGTGTTTCCTAAATAGAAAATAAGAAACTAACAAAAGTTTGGAATTTTTTAGCGTATTTTAACATTTCTAACTTGATTTTCCGGCTTTTGAAAAACTTTGAATTTAGCACTATAAAAGTATTATATATATTAAGCAAATTAGCTTAACCAGGCATGACTTCTTCAATGAATATTTGCCAAAAGTGCGCATTCTAGTACGCTCGAATTTGTTCCTTACTTGTAAGGATGCAATTCAAAAATACTCTCTCTCTCTTCCCCATACACAACGTTCCCAACCCCTGACTCAAATCCTGGGACGTCCAATAACCCTGTACGCATATATTATTAGCTGAACCCCGACATTTAAAACGTATCTATCTTAAAATTAAGGTGTGAACTGAGTGAATTCGTTTTGCACTCTTTTCTCTTTTGTCTCCATTTCGACGATCGGCATGAAATGGAAGAGAAACGATTGTGTTACATTTTTGTAACGTCACTGGCAACACATTGCGCCATTTTGCTCAGTTTTGTTCCACTAGGTGGAACAATAATGGAGGCTTTGCAATTGCTCCTACTGTTTTGGATGAAAAGGAAACGTCGAACCCCAACACGTTACTGGACACACATAATTTTTGTACGAAGAGGTCATTTTGGAGAACAGCATCATCTTCTGGATGAAGTTTTAAGAGATGAAGAAAAATGTGTTTCCTATATTCGGATGCGCCCTGAAACTTTTCAAATCCTTCTTGATCACATTGGACCTCATATTGAGAAAAAAACAACGAATTCTCGAAAACCTTTGTCTTCAAGAGAAAGACTTGTGATAACTCTACGGTAAGTGGCACATTGACGATGACTAATGACAAAAACATAATTTAGGGCAGGTAGACAGACAGGCCGACGGATGGGTTGAAAGATGGATAGATGGATGATAGATTGACACTATAAATTTACAGCAAAACAAGTGTTGATGGACATTTTTGAGGCTGGTCTAATTACTTGCTGAGAGTAAATTGGGAGAAATTTTAGTTGCGAGTTAAAACGTTCGGGGTCGATTCAGCAAATGGGAGCGGCAAAAAAAAGGAGAGGAACGCGAGAGGGGTGCACTCCGTTGTCTAGATTGAAATATGAGATTCTTCCGGTGATTCGGCATCTGAGAGCAAAGGTCAAGCTGGGACCATCACGAAGCGGAGAGGAAAACGAATGCACTCAGTTCACAGGTTTAGACTATCTGAAACACATATTCTTACAGCTATGAAGTAACAACGAAAATAATTAGTTTGCTGGGGGTCGCCAAGACACGAGAAACTGTATTAAAGGTTTGCTGCACTAGGAATGTTGACAACCATTGCATTAGTCTGTGTTTAGCACTCGGTCTGTTAGCGTATTGTTTTCGTGTGTGATCACCACTTTTTACAAATTTTGTATTCCGACAGTATTCGAAATTTTTTTCAGTTGCAAAATGTAATAACCTATGCTAAAATGTCTTCGAAAAAAAGACACAAGAACACACTTATAAAAGAGCAAAAAATAACTGTTGAAAGGAAACGTAAAATCCTTGAAAAGCGAGAACAAGGTGTGAGCGTGGCTAGTCGTGCTACAAATTTATTCTATGATAATGCTGGGACACATTTTGTCAAATTTTGAAGCGTTGGCAAAAACAAATGTCTTTAGACAGTTTTCTAGTTAAAAAGGATTAATTATTTGTCATAAATTTATATTTTAATTTGCGTTTTTTTCAAATCTAAAATATATTCCAAGTTATTTCACTCCTTAAAAATTCATCAGTAATTTTATTTGGATAAATAATCATAATTTTATTTATTTTTTTAAATTAATATTTTTCAGCATGGAACGCATTTTCGTATTTTACATTGCTTTGTATGGGAAAAATTGTTTCGCTTAACGAGTAAGTCTGGAACGAATTAAATTCGTTATGAGAGGTTCCACTGTATGTGTTTATATATACAAATAAATGGTATTACTGTTTATATGTTACCAATGACCAGGGTTGAGAAGGAAAACGATATGTGTAGGTACCGGACAAAAGTACAATAGATGATGGGGGTAGTTAACCTGACATTGGCAAAGTTTATGGTAGTACAAAGAAGGCATGATAGCTTAAGAGGCAGGGAGACAGCAGGTGGACAGTGACACCTTAGTATAACCAATTAAATCTAACAATTGATTATAAAATACTTGTATGCTATTTGTACTCATCTATAAGCTAGTGTGATCTTCACAAAGTTACTTTAAAATTAGATTGTTCTTAATATTGAATTTTAAAGTAATAATGAATAAACGTGAGTAAATTGCACCAAATTGGTTACAAATGAAAATCTTAGAAGTAATGATGGTTCATTTGATATTTAGAAAGCTCATACCTGGCAACAATTATAACTATTTAATTATAGAATTGCTATATTTTAGGCCGTTACAATCATGTTCGTAAAGCGAAGTGAATTTTAAAAAAGACCCATAAACTGCAATATGTAATCGCTGTTATCCATTCCAAAAAATTTGATAAGAGAGAGCAATAAACAAAAAAAGAAATAAATAAATAAATAAAACAAGAATAATTAAAATTATAATTTGAGATAAAGTTAAAAAATAAACGTTTTTTGTTAATACAAGTTTATTGCGAATAAAACAAAAATATTCAAGGAAAACAATCACTTTTCTTTTTTTGATATAATGTCCCATTAGTTTTGATGAGTGAAAGTAATTTTGTTAGGAATTTTTTTTTTAAATTAAAGTGAAGAAAGTACACATTTTGTACTTACAATTTCTATTGTCGTTCATGCTTCATAGTGTGTATTATTTACATACCAACCACGACTTTAATTTTTGACAGAAGTGTTAATAATGTTAAATATGCTTAACCATAGTCCTAGTCTTTGATTTCTTGGCAACTGAATTGTCATGCATTTTTCAAAGCTGTAGCTCACTTGAATTCGATTCCTACTTCTAGGTATATAATCTAATTGAATATTTAGTAAGTTCAAATTAAGTAGATTTAAACAACAGCCAACTAACAAGGACATCCAGACTTGTCAATACATGTGAACTCACAAAGACGTACAGAAATGTAAACACCAGTGAACTCACAAAGACGTCCAGACATGTCAACACCAGTGAACTCACAAAGACATCTAGACATGTCAACACCAGGGAACTCACAAAGACGTCCAGACACGTCAACACCAGTGAACTCACAAAGACGTCCAGACACGTCAACACAAGTGAACTCACAAAGACGTCCAGACACGTCAACACCAGTGAACTCACAAAGACGTCCAGACATGTCAACACCAGTGAACTCACAAAGACGTCCAGACACGTCAACACCAGTGAATTCACAAAGACGCCCGGACATGTCAACACCAGTGAACTCACAAAGACGTCCAGACATGTCAACACCAGTGAACTCACAAAGACGTCCAGACACGTCAACACCAGTGAACTCACAAAGACGTCCAGACATGTCAACACAAGTGAACTCACAAAATCCTTAAAAAATTGTTATTAACATATTTCTTTTTTAAGATATTTCTTTTGTCAATCACCCCATAAAATTCGTGCATTTATTTTGTATTCCGTATCAAGTCTCCTAACTCTTAAGACGCGTGGTCTAGTGTACTTTGGCTCTCTAACAATAAGTTTCCTCACCATAAGCCAGGAATGTCAGAGACAATAAAGCCCACAACAGCTATGTCTACAGTTACATGAATTATACTACAGTTAAACAATATAAGTCACCATAACCCAGGAAAGACAGAGATAATAACGTCCAACACAGCAATGTCTATAAATACATGAATTAACCTAAAATTAAACGACGTAAGTCACCATAACTCAGGAATGGCAAAGACAATAACTTCCAACACAGAAACGTCTAGAAGTACAGGGATTAAACTACAGTGAAACAAGGTGGGTCATCATAACCAAGAAATGGCAGAGACAATAACGTCTTGACGCACATAAAATGAAGTACATACAAATAATAAATAATATATTTAATGTTGTTGGAAATTATTTTAACATGGTCTAAAACAATACATTTAATAGGTATAAAATAATATCTTTAAGGTGTATGAAATAATATTTAATATGCATGACATGATACATGTAATAATTATCGAATAATGCAAGAAACATGCATAAAATAATACATACTATGTTGTTGTTTTTTTAAATACATTTAATACTTCATTATTCACAGGTTTCGTCACAGTCAGTAGCAACAGCGGTTTGTTGGTACAGTCAGTAGTAACAGCGGTTTTTTTGGACAGTCAGTAGTAACAGCGGCTTGTTGGGACAGTCAGTAGTAACAGCGGCTTGTTGGGACAGTCAGTAGTAACAGCGGTTTGTTTGGACAGTCAGTAGTAACAGCGGTTTGTTTGGACAGTCAGTAGTAACAGCGGCTTGTTGGGAGAGTCAGTAGTAACAGCGGTTTGTTTGGACAGTCAGTAGTAACAGCGGTTTGTTTGGACAGCCAGTAGTAACAGCGGCTTGTTGGGACAGTCAGTAGTAACAGCGGCTTGTTGGGACAGTCAGTAGTAACAGTGACTCGTTGGGACAGTCAGTATAACAGCGGCATGTTGGGAAGGTCAGTAGTAACAACGGCTTGTTCGGACAGTCAGTAGTAACAGCGGTTTGTTTGGACAGTCAGTAGTAATAGCGGCTTGTTGGGACAGTCAGTAGTAACAGCGACTTGTTGGGACAGTCAGTATAACAGCGGCATGTTGGGAAGGTCAGTAGTAACAACGGCTTGTTCGGACAGTCAGTAGTAACAGTGCCTTGTTGGGACAGTCAGTAGTAACAGCGGCTTGTTGGGACAGTGAGTAGTAACAGCGACTTGTTGGGACCGTCAGTATAACAGCGGCTTGTTGAGACAGTCAGTAGTAGTCAGCGCGACCCCTACACCTTCCTCACCGTTCTCTGAGGACGTTAGTCAGACAGAATCATTTGATAGTTTTCTGCCTGTGACTGAGGATGAGGTGAGGCGAGTCATCATCAGGTCTGCTCCAAAGTCTTGTGCCCTCGATCCTATTCCCGTCCCACTGCTTGTAGAATGCCTTGACGTCCTCCTCCCAGCACTCACCTCCATCATAAATTCTTCGATTCTCTCTGGCATATGCCCTCCCATTTTTAAACGGTCGATTGTCCTGCCCCTCCTAAAGAAACCCTCACTTGATCCAAACACACTCAAGAATTACCGCCCCGTCAGCAACCTCTCCTTTCTCTCAAAAATCATAGAAAAACTCATACTCTCTCAGCTCTCTGGCTATCTTCATTCTCGCAATCTCTATCCTTC
>CAXITT010000862.1:165265-182543 GCA_964033795.1 Lymnaea stagnalis
ACGTTCTTCCATTGACAGTAGAACCCTCTCAATCCCAAGAACTAAAACTAAGACCATCGGTGAACGCTCCTTCTGCTTCCATGGGCCCACGTTCTGGAACCAGCTCCCCTTCCATGTACGTCATAGTGAAACCTTGTCCCTTTTCAAAAAGTCCCTTAAAACTCATCTGTTTAGGTCCTATGACCTGTGATGCATCCTCCTTGCCCTACCTAATTTTCTGTTTCGTTTTAATCCTGAAGTGTCAAAGTGTCCTCTTTTTATAGCCATTTTCATTGTTTCTATAGAATAGTAGTTACTATCCTAGTGTCTCATTTGTATTTACTTAGTTTACTTGTTTTAATAATTGTAAAGCGCTTAGAGCTTTATGATAAGCGCTATATAAAAATGCCTAAATAAATAAATAAATAAATAACAGCGGCTTGTTCAGACAGTCAGTAGTAACACTAGTTTGTTCGGACAGTCAGTAGAAACAGCGGCTTGTTGGGAAAGTCAGTAGAAACAGCGGCCTGTTGGGACAGACAGTAGTAACAGCGACTTGTTGGGACAGTCAGTATAACAGCGGCTTGTTGAGACAGTCAGTAGTAACAGCGACTTTTTGGGACAGTCAGTAGTAACAGCGGCTTGTTGGGACAGTCCCTAGTAGCAGTGGCTTGTTGGGACAGTCATTGCAAGAAAACATCAACACATTAACCTAAAATGACGCGATCTCTAAGGCATTCCTAGTCAGCAGCGGAGTACAACAAGGTTCTATACTAGAATCCAGCGGTCTTCTCTTTTTTCTAATTAACGCTTCTTTAATGTTCCTTTAGGGACGGTGTAGACGTAGTGTAATTCTTTACAATTTCTGATGGTACACTGTTCAACATCGCACACCTTCATGCAAAGTCCAAGGTAAATAGAAGTAACACTAATTCGTGAACTATTCTTCACTGACAAAGATGCCTTCACATAGCTAACAGAAGAAGGACATTAAAACCAAATATTATGTGAATCCAACATTAATGATTTCCCAGAATTCTCACAAGCATCGCTTCTTAAAAGGAAAAGAAAATTCAATGCAATGCTAACATAACCATAACTTAAAGTTGATACAGTTCATAAATGCATTTACCTCTTGACATTTAATCATTTTATTTTTTCTTGTCATTGCTTTTACACCTATATTCATTTTAACAAGAAGACATCCATCACAGAAATCAGAGCTGAGAGGGGAGGGGAGACCATGAGTTTAACGCATAGACAAACACCAACCCTAGCTACGCCACTGCTATCAATCAATCAATCAATCAATATAAGGGATGGGGCAGTTGGGCTATTGTCATTTTTGCTAAAGCACTGAAGAGATGAGACCTTAAGGGCAGGGCGACAGAGGGGAGAACAGAAATTAGAGAAGCAGTCAAACTTATTAAAGCGTTTCCTCCATACAAATAAGGATAGAATTCGAGAAATCTCTCATTAACATAAAATTTTAAAAAAAAATTCGTAAATAATTTGCAAGGATGTCAAATGAAACATACGGATTATTCATGTGTATTAAATCCCTAGATGCAGGGATCGAAGCCAAGTGAACAACATCTATATGTAAGACATGTAAGCTTTTCTTAGAAGACAGTTCAGATGAAAAGAAGGCGAAATGTTGGATTTTACAAAACCAAGAATACAGTCGTGAAAAAAATAAAAATGAAATAACACTCTTTAAAATAATATTATTTATAATGTCGTTCTATCTTACAAATCCTCCACATAAATAACAATAAACTCATGGCTTTTTAATGTGTAGACACCGTGCATGACCAGGGGCTCCCTTTATATATTAATTGAAAATCTAAGCTAAATATCTCCAATTGTTAGGAAGCCTATGGTGTCACGAGCTCACTTATGTTCAGTGACACTTTCTCAAATTTCTACAATACCTCTGACACCATCTTGTTTTAATGTGCCCAAGGAAACACAACAACAATACAAGAACAAAAATGAATCCTCAATTTAAATAAAGTGCCGACGCCTAATTAATTATTTTAATATACTATCTAATGTGATATTTAATATACAACAAATACATTATGAATTGCTTTAGAAAGATGATTTGAAAAAGCCAGAAAGATGTGCTATGAAATATAGGTGACTTTCAATTAAATTTGACTTTTCAATGAATATGTGAAAACAATAAAAACAATTCTAAATGACGGTTTATGCAAGAAGCTACAGAAACTTTATAGCGGATTCTTGAAAAGGTCGCTTCTTTTTTACTTTAGGGTCTTTTCTATTAACAAAGATTTTACATTGCTCTTTCTTATTTCTCGCCGTCACTATGTGTTGGCATCCGTTCAATGTCAACATGACCTCACCTTTCTTATGTCGATGTGTTGGCATCAGTTCACTGTTAATATGGCCTCATCTTTCTTATGTCTCGCCGTCACACTTAGTTGGCACCCGTTCAATGTCAATATGACCTCACCTTTCTTATGTCTAGCCGTCACTCCTTGTTGGCAACCGTTCACTTTCAACAATGCCTCACCTTTAGGATGTCTCGCCCTCACTCTGTGTTGACAACCGTTCACTTTGAACACGGTCATGTGGGCATCTATGTATCTTAACTAGCCTAAAATAATTTTTATTATTGCTGAAATTTATAAGCAAATCAACTTCACTATGTGATATCTGCAGAGCTCGTTCTAACTACTTCCAAATATGACTAAGTATCTTTTAAACATATCAAACAGCCACAACACATAAACTTCCAAAAAGCTTTTAAGTAAGACACCATGGATTACTGTTGCAAAAACTGGTACAAGCTGTGTCACAGTCAAAGTCTTAACATACAGGAACGAAGATTCGTGTGAGGACTGCAGAGGGTGGTCAGTAAAGTAACTGCATGTTGTGACACTTGTTCCTCCCGTAACCTCTATCGATGACATCTTCCATTTGTAACTCACCCATTCATTTGAATTAAATGTTGACATCATATAACGACAAACTAACGCCTAAAGGTGTTTAACGCGTTTCGAAGACAATAAATACATACATACATACATACATACATACATACATACATACATACATACATACATACATACATGCATACATACATGCATACATACATACATACATGCATACATGCATACATACATACATACATAAATACATACATACATACATGCATACATACATACATACACACATTCATGCAATTCCGTCCATCTTGCAACAGCCACAGAGAATTGACATTCGTTGCCTTCCTACCCTTCCACAATAGAAAGATCTGATAAATATATTAAGACACGTCAGATCCTATGATCTATAGAACATCTCAATTATCTGCTGTTCTTACAAAGTGAATAGTTTAAATTTCAGATAATATCTATATATGTAACTCTACAAAACCTTAAACAACACCTTCCTCAAATTAGAATAAAAAATATGTTCAGAAATTTAATTTGATGCAACTGCATATTCTAAAAGTACATTTTTTTCTAAAGTTTTCTCAATCTCTCTCTCTCTCTTTCTCTTTCTTACGTTCTCCATCTCTTTATCTCCCTCTCTTCCTCTCTCTCTATCTCCCTAATTCTTTTTTTCTTTCTATTTCTATATCTCTCTCTTTCCATGTCCACCTCTCTCTGTCTCCTTTGCCCTCTCTTTTTTCATATCAATCCCTCTATCTCTAAACATCTTTATCTACCTTTTTTTTTTAATGCACCCTATCTTTAATTTTTCTTTCTCTCTGTCTCAATACCTTTCTCTCCTTTTCTCTGTATCTTTTTTTTCTATGTCACTCTATCTGCCTTTTTATCCGCCTCTTAAATAATATCAATATATATATTTCTATTAAATTTAAAGCTCTCTCACTAGCGATCAATTTTTCATTTTCTCAATTTCTTCCATCTCGCTCTCTCACACTTTCTCTCTCTCTCTTTCTCTCTCTCTCTCACCCTGCCTTTGATCAATAATTCCATACATATGAGAGAATTGTGTCCCATCTATAAATATATTTCACCAGAAGAGGTCAAACAATAAGAAGGGTCAAACACCACCCCTCCAAGCAAGCTATATATATAGATACGCCAGAGCAAGAAGGACTGATGCAAACCCTCCCCCGGGGGGGGGTGGAAGGGTTAGCAAAATTGGCATTCTTAAATGTGCGTAACTTAAGTTCACGTTTTTGTTAAGTAGCTTCTTGCAAGAGTTTTGCCTCTACGTGGCGCAGAAGACTAGTAGGGTAGACCTGACTACCTGAAGCTAAAAAACTCACGCCTTTGCGTCTATCTCCCAAGGTGAAGGGGAGAGGTTACTTGTAACTTTCACCCGGGAGAAGGTAAGAGAAAACAGCCTAGTTATTATTCTTTAATATGGCTAGTAAATTACACATGACTCAACCTTAGGGGCACTCGAATATCCTCCTCCCCTGCAGATCGGTGACGGGGCTCAGGCCGACTGTAGGCTTTTGTGCTTCTGGGGGCAATAGGCAAGGAGCACTGGTCACCTCCCCAAAAACCTAGTAGTTATGCAGCTTAACTGCAACGGGGTCAGAGGGAAAATAACTGGACTCACCAAATTACTCCACAATCGGGATGTGGACGTGGCTCTACTGCAAGAGACCCTATTGAAGAAGCACCCATTGCACATCACGGGCTTCTCGGTCTACCGCTGCACCTGCGTAAGGTGCCGAGGTTTGGTAACTCTCGTGAAAAACCACCTCACAGCGGAACTTGTAGAGAGCAAAAACATTGGTGGGACAGATACTCTGACCCTGAGGGTAGTCTTAGGTGGTAAATCTTTTACCATCAGCAACATTTACAATACTCCGAGAAACACTCTGTGCCTGCCACTGCAGGGCACAACCATCTTTAGTAATATAATTATAGCTGGGGACTTTAACGCCCATATGGGGGATATGGGCTATCCCGATACTAACGCCTCTGGGCGCTACCTAGAGGAGGTTGAGCTCACAACCAATCTCATCAGACTGCAGAATGGTGACAGTGAACCCACGCTGCTTCACACGGGCAATAGCGCCCTGTCACGTCCCGACATAACACTGGTCTCTGCTGAGCTCGAGGCGAAGACCCAGTGTGAAGTACTAGATGAGATTGGCAGTGACCACAAACCTACCCTCATTACAATCTGTCTTTCACTTATAAGACCTAGATTTGCTAGGAGACACTGGCTGTTTGGCAAAGCCAAGTGGTCCCTGTTCCAGGAGCGAACAGAACGCATGATTGCGGAGTCAACTGAGACACCCAATACATCCAAAAGCATTGACGATGCATATAACGACTTTGTGAGTGGTATCCTCACTGTGGCAAAACAAACAATCCCGAGAACAAACGGGAACCGCAAGTTCCGTCCTTTTTGGAATAAGAATCTGGCGAGGTTAGTCTGTGAACGAAAGAGCGCCCGGACCAAAGCCGGTAAGTTGAAGACGGCCGCTGCTCGTGCGGCTTACAACAGACTGACGGCAGAGGACCGGAAGGAGGTCGATAGGGCTTAAAAGGAAAAATGGGTTAGTTCGTGTGGAAAACTTGACCTGAAAGACGGCAAAAAGGTCTGGCGATTGATGGACTCATTATCCTGCACGGGAAAAATAAAAAATCTGCGTCCTTTGCAAACGACGACAGGCACGGCTACCACAGATGCCAAAAGTGCCGATGCCCTACACAAGCATTTTGCAAAGATAAACCGGAAGCAGAAAGAGACCAGAGAGAGCCATAACCTTAACCGTCTCCGGCGAAATGGAGAGGTGGCCCAGAAGTGGGGGCCGCATGCAGAGGTCTTCACCGCACCTTTCACTTTGGTCGAATTGCAAACCGCCATTAACAAGTGTGACGCCGCCAAGGCACCAGGTCAGGAAAAGATCTGCAATGAAATGATTAAAAACCTTGGCCCAATAGCAAGGACAAAGCTATTGGAAATTATCAACAGAACATGGGTATCGGGAATCCTACCCAAAGCTTGGCTGAGCGCAACCATTGTCCCTATTCCCAAAGAAGGGAAGAAACTCGATAAACCTGACGGCTACCGTCCGATCTCCCTGACATCGATGTTAGGGAAGGTAGCCGAGAGAATGGTCAACCAGAGACTCTACTGGCACTTGGAGAGCACTAAGAGTCTCAGCCCAATACAGGCGGGCTTCCGCAAGGGAATGCAGCCTGTGGACCAAGTGCTCCGTCTTCTCCAGTCCATAACAGATGGGCTCCAAAAGAAATCCCATACAGTGGCAGTATTTTTTTACCTCAAACAAGCCTATGACCGAGTTTGGAGGTCCGGTCTATTGTTTAAATTGCAGAAGTTGGGAGTAACCGCGAACATGTACAGGTGGATCTCCGGTTTCCTCACAAACCGGACGATAAACACGAAATTTGGCGGTAAAATCTCCAGGAAGAGGACACTTGAGGAAGGACTCCCGCAAGGGTCTGCCCTCAGTTGCACCCTCTTCCTTGCTTACATCAATGACCTGCCACAGGTGCTAACGACTAGCTCTGCCATGTATGAGCACGATTTGGTAATTTGGAGCATCGGTAAGGATGTCCACCGACTGCAAACGCTACTACAGCAGGACCTCTCTGCTATCAACAGGTACATGCGGCGGTGGCATCAGGAAATTAACACCGAGAAGACGGTCTATTCACTATTCACAAATGAGTGGACCATTCTCAAGCAGGAGATCGAGCTCAAGGTGGGCGATGTAGCGCTAAAGTGGGACAAACAACCAGTCTATTTGGGAGTTAAGCTGGACCAAAAGGTACAAATGCATAATTTTGTACAGGACCTCTGCTCCCAGGCGACCGCCAAGCTCAACCTGGTGAAAAAATTGGCTTGCACAAGTTTGGGCGCGAACGCAAGTACGCTTAGAGCTCTCTTTCTAAGCAGTGTAAGGTCGGTGATGGACTACAGCATGCCGGTCCAATCCTTTGCAAGCAAGACCGCACTGGAAAAACTGGGCCGAATCCAGAATCAGGCACTGAGATTCATCTGTGGCGCATACAGGACTACTCCCACAGCTGCTGTAGAAGTCTTGGCCAATGTAGAACCGCTACAAATTAGGAGGGAAAAATCCATCTTAAATACCGTAGAGAGGTACCGACGGCTTGGTGAAAATGAACCAGCCTTTCAAATGCAAAATAACTGGGTGGGCGGCAGGAGACTAAAGAGGTCCTCTTTCATGCACCAGGTCGTGGAGCTGGAGAGGACAGTCCCTCTGCCCCCAAATAGAGAACGTCTGAGCCAAATCCCAGTTAATCCACCTTATGCGGAACCCTCACGCCCCTCCATACATTTGGCCTTGACAGATGCAGCAGTGACGAAGCGAAGCCCTGAACATGTACAGAGAGTGGCTGCCCTTGAGACCATGGATGTGTTTACGCACATACCTGTGAAAGTGTTCACGGACGGCTCTGCCGACCTCAGAAAAAGAACTGCTGGGTACGGTGCGCTTATTCAGTACCCAGTAGGTGGACCACCTAATGAAAAACTCTCGGGGCCTTGTGGGACTACAGCGTCAAACTTTGACGCGGAGCTTATAGCTATACACAAGGCCCTGGAGAGAGTCCATATCACTCTGGAAGGGACGGAACATGCGGGGCTTGGTATTGTTGTCTTCTCAGACTCAAGATCTGCTCTTGAGATCTTGGAGAAGAGGCAGGGTACCACAAGCTTGGTCGACGTCATTCACAACGACATATGCAGACTTGGTGAAATAGGGTGCAAGGTCGAAATGCAATGGATACCAGGGCGCGTCAACCTCAGTGGCAATGAGATAGCTGACACTCTGGCGAAAACCGGGGCTGCCCAGCCTCAGCCAGAATTACCAATGACTTTCCTGGGAGTCAAAAACTGGTTGGCGGACCACTTCAGGCAGAAGTGGTACAGGCAATGGGCTGACAACACGACCGCCAGAAGCGTTTATTCGAACTTACCTACTCCCAGCAAACAAGACCCATGGTTGGGTTAGGTCGTAGATTGCAGAGTCTAGTGACGCAGATGCGCACCGAGCACTGCCCCTTGCGCACATATTTCTGGAGGTTGGACAACAACAGAGATCCTACCTGCCGGCATTGCAGCCTGGCCCCAGAGACCTTAGAACATCTGTTGACTGAATGTCCCGCACTAGATCTCCCGGGGGAAGCCAGGGTGGTTTGAGGATCCTTTGTGAGGGAAATGTTGTATGGCTCAGCTCAACAGATGGAGTTGATAGCCAATTTACTAGCCGGGGTCATAAGAGAGTAATCTCAGACCTTCACCAGAATATGTGTGTTAGTTAGCTGTACATTGTGAAACATAAAACTGACCCAGTGACGGCCTCAAGTAGATATCGGTGCAAGAATAGACAGCATATAAGATAACTTTTTGCTGAATAAACATTTTGCTCAAATGTTAAGATGCTAGTGACGAATCGGGGAAAATATTAAAGTTTGTCTTCTTCTGGGTTTCAGTATGTTTGTTTTAGATGGCCTCATTCTGTTTGCTGTATGGAGGCATCTGTGTCAATAAAGAGTAGTTTACGAATTAGAATTACTTTTTTTTTACCTTGGACTTTGCATTAAGGTGGGTGAGATTGAAGAGCCTACCATTCGCTCTTGTATGGATGTACACTCCATCTCGCATTCCCTGACATAAAATTAAATGAGCATCAATTAGAAAATAAATAGAGAAGACCTTTGGATTCCAATATAACCTTGTTTAAATGGTTACCGGAAATTTCATCGAAAGAAATTTCGTAGACGGTAAATTGATCGACGGAAATTTGATTAAACGGGAATTTGGTCGAACCTATTTTTTAGTTCAGACGTTACAATTTACGTCGAATTTCTTTTTCAATACACTACACTATATTGCTAAATAAAATAATGCGTTCGAAAAGAAATTTTAAGCAAACGTTTTAACGTAAAAACTTTTTAAAAAAAGGTTTCGACCAAATTTCCTTTTAATCAAATTACCGTCGATCAATTTACCGTCGACGAAATTTCTTTCCATCAAATTTCCGGATAAGTGTTTAAACACCGTGCTGACAGAGAATGACATAGAGATTGTGTCATTAAACATTAATTTGTCATGCATGTTGTCATGACATGATGTATTATTAGACCCTAGTGCCGAATGCACGTAAGTCACATTTTTGTCAAAATCAATTAAAAATGAGACATTTGCTATTACGCTTTAGCCAAGTATAATGCATAAATTTTAACATATTAAAATATTCATAAGTCAATTAATTAAACAAAACAGAATACATGTATTCACATTTGATAGACGAAAAGAAATTAAGCAACTTGATTATCCCAAAATGTGTATTTTGTGACTGAAGAACTTTGAGCACTAAGTTCTTCGAATGATTGTAAACACTCACGATGATGATGACTGAGTACTCTGATAGCGCTTGAGCACCTGGCATTTTAGCATGGGGAACAAAAAAAAGATTCTTCACAAGATACCGAAAGCGTCACTATTACTACCAACTGTGACTAAACTTGTGACTAATGAAGTGTTAAATGAATTATTTCAAAAAATATATTATATATAATTTCATGTTTATTAATTTTAATATTTTATAATTATTTAATGTACAATTGCATACTTATCAACTATTTTTTATTCACATTAAATGTTTCATTCCATACAAAACTAATTTCTTATTTCATACATACTAAATGTTTTTTTCAGGCATATTAAATATAATTTCCGAATATTTTAATGTATTTTTAATTATGTTTAATATACTTTAATTAATGTACTTCTAGTCATAGCTGAGTTGGACGTTATTGTCTCTACATTACTTGGTAATGATGCGCCACCTTGTTTCACTGGGGTCTAATCAATGTACATCTCGACATACGCGTGTCGGACGTTATTGCCTCGACATTCCTTGGTTAGGACAAGCCACCTTTTTGTTAGAAGACCAGGGTGCAGTACAACGCGTGTCGAACGAGTTGGGAGAGTTCAGCTGGTACCCAAAAAAATACACGAATTTTTGGGAGTGACTGGCACTGGAAATATCTTTCACTCTAAAAATATAAATATCTAAATGGCATTTTCTGAGCCTACTTAACATTTATGGTTATCCTTTTGAGTTCATATGTGTTGAAATTTTTGGCTCTCCTTGTGAGATTACTTGGTTTGACATTTATGGCTCTCCTTGTGAGATTACATGGTTTGACATTTATGGCTCTCCTTGTGAGATTACATGGTTTGACATTTATGGCTCTCCTTGTGAGATTACTTGTTTGACATTTATGGCTCTCCTTGTGAGATTACTTGGTTTGACATTTATGGCTCTCCTTGTGAGATTACTTGTTTGACATTTATGGGAGAGGAACACTCTAATGAACCAAACTGTAAATACTGAGAGCTTGTGAGATTACTTGGTTTGACATTTATGGCTCTCCTTGTGAGATTACATGGTTTGACATTTATGGCCCTCCTTGTGAGATTACTTGGTTTGACATTTATGACTCTCCTTGTGAGATTACTTGGTTTGACATTTATGACTCTCCTTGTGAGATTACTTGGTTTGACATTTATGGCTCTTCTTGTGAGATTACTTGGTTTGACATTTATGGCTCTCCTTGTGAGATTACTTGGTTTGACATTTATGGCTCTTCTTGTGAGATTACTTGTTTGACATTTATGGCTCTCCTTGTGAGAATACTTGGTTTGACATTTATGGCTCTCCTTGTGAGATTACTTGGTTTGACATTTATGGCTCTCCTTGTGAGATTACTTGTTTGACATTTATGGCTCTCCTTGTGAGATTACTTGGTTTGACATTTATGGCTCTCCTTGTGAGATTACTTGGTTTGACATTTATGGCTCTCCTTGTGAGATTACTTGGTTTGACATTTATGGCTCTCCTTGTGAGATTACTTGGTTTGACATTTATGGCTCTCCTTGTGAGATTACTTGGTTTGACATTTATGGCTCTCCTTGTGAGATTACTTGGTTTGACATTTATGGCTCTCCTTGTGAGATTACTTGGTTTGACATTTATGGCTCTCCTTGTGAGATTACTTGGTTTGACATTTATGGCTCTCCTTGTGAGATTACTTGGTTTGACATTTATGGCTCTCCTTGTGAGATTACTTGGTTTGACATTTATGGCTCTCCTTGTGAGATTACTTGGTTTGACATTTATGGCTCTCCTTGTGAGATTACTTGGTTTGACATTTATGGCTCTCCTTGTGAGATTACTTGGTTTGACATTTATGGCTCTCCTTGTGAGATTACTTGGTTTGACATTTATGGCTCTCCTTGTGAGATTACTTGGTTTGACATTTATGGCTCTCCTTGTGAGATTACTTGGTTTGACATTTATGGCTCTCCTTGTGAGATTACTTGGTTTGACATTTATGGCTCTCCTTGTGAGATTACTTGGTTTGACATTTATGGCTCTCCTTGTGAGATTACTTGGTTTGACATTTATGGCTCTCCTTGTGAGATTACTTGGTTTGACATTTATGGCTCTCCTTGTGAGATTACTTGTTTGACATTTATGGCTCTCCTTGTGAGATTACTGGTTTGACATTTATGGCTCTCCTTGTGAGATTACTTGGTTTGACAATGATGGCTCTCCTTGTGAGATCACTTGGTTTGACATTTATTGCTCTCCTTGTGAGATTACTTGGTTTGACATTTATGGCTCTCCTTGTGAGATTACTTGGTTTGACATTTATGGCTCTCCTTGTGAGATTACTTGGTTGACATTTATGGATCTCCATGTGAGATTACTTGTTTGACTTTTTTCGCTCTCCTTTTGAGATTACTAGGTTTGACATTTATGGGTTTCCTTGTGAGATTACTTGGTTTGACATTTATGGCATAAATATGAGTTCATCCACGATTGCGGATGTCTTCATATGCAGACAAGGTTAAAGTATTTACATTGTTTGCTCCAACTCTTAATTCGAATCAAGGAAATAAAAGTATGTTCTATGAAGCCGTTGACCAAAAATTATGTCGTGTTACCAAAACTGAAGCATTGTGCATTCTGGGAAACTTTACAGCTAGAGTAGGAGCTGATCAGGAAGCCTAACCGTCATGTCTTTGTTATCAAGGATTAGGAATGATTAATGAAAACGGACGTCATTTGGAGTTGTGCAGCTCCCATGGTCTCTGTGTTACAAATACCTTCTTCAAATTTAAACAAATCCCAAAGGTATCATGGCGACACCCACGTTCGCGCCACTGGCACCAGCTAGAGATCGTCATTTCTAAGCGCGTGGAGCTAGCCAGTGTACCTCACATCCACAGCTACTAAAGTGCCGACTGTGAAAAAAAAAACATTCTCTCGTATTAAGCAAGATAAGACTAATGCCTAAAACACTGCATAATGCTAAAAAGAAAACATCCCCTGCTCAAATAACCCAGAAAAAGCGCTAAAGTACCGTCCAATTGTGCTATTGTCTCTAAGTCGACTCATTTACGAGATACTGTTTTCGATTCAGTCTTGTCCACCTACGGAAAATGGATCATAACAATAATGACTGGTACGATTAGAATTAGAAACCGTAATCGAGGGGAAGAGAAGAGCCTTTCTTGTCTATCGGGATGCACCTTGTGCTATTACACTACAGGCTTTCTGAAGTGCAAAAAACATATATTTATATATCACAGCAGACCACCCGCCACTGTGCCACCACTTATTGGCTAGACCTTTGCAATTCAATATAATCGTCTTCCGACATCAATGTTGCAAGGAGCATGTACGAGGGCATGAAAAGGGCATTAGAACATCCCTCTTCAAAATAGCAGTAGGCAAATCCAAGACGGGTCAAATAATCCAGCACCCAAAATGATCAATTCCGGCGTTGGGTAGAGCATTATTTTGAGCTATACTCCTCAATGAATGTAGTCACTGAAGCGCTCTGAATAATACTCCCGTGTTGTCGGTTGTTGAAGAACTAGATGAAGAGCCAACTCTATAGGAGCTTGAAAAGGCCATTGATTACCTTGCTAACGGTGAGGCACCAGGAATTCACGGCATTCCAGGGGAAGTCTTCAAAAAAGAAAATCTATTCTAATTCAGCTCTTACATGAGCTCCTATGTCTGTGTTGTGAAACAGGTCACATTCCCCAGGTCATGAGAGACGTCAGCAACGTAACAGTGTATACCAATAAAAGGGACCAAAATGATTGCAATAGCTAACGATGAATGTCTCACATAAGCTTAGTTGAAAAGACTTTTGCCCATGTTGCCCTTAAAAATTGCAGAGTCTTGTGTACAGTATCTTTCAAGAATCCATGTTAGGTGTCCGGAATGGTCGCCAAACAATAGACATTATATGCTCGTTATACTAGATTCAGAAAAACTGTCGTTAACAGTACTACACTTTATATTTCTTTCATAGACCTAAAACGAGGCCTTTTTGATATCTTGCAAGGAATAAGTTGTCCCCAACGACTGCACACAATCATACAGTCATTTTACAAAAACATGCAAAACATAATAACTTTCATTTTTTTTTCTTCTAGATGCTCCTTTAATATATCTTAATATATCTTACACTAATTAACTATATTTACACTAATTATTAAGTAAATATGTTATTTTAGTAATGGAGGTATTTTATAAAAAATAAATTCATATGTTTTCCACTGTCAATGATTTTTTTTTTCTTGGTACATAATTAATTAAATATTCTTTGTTTAATCATTATTTAAAAGTAACTTTAACAAGTAAAAGAATTAAATTGCAATGATAGCTGGAGCTGCCCTTCTACCATTGTAAAATATTAATTAAATTATTATTAACTTTTATGTTATTTGAATTCATGTTTCAGTATTTATGAGGTTTTTTTAAAGCATGGAAGACATTTTCTTTATCAAGGGAAACAATTGCTATCTCTTTAAAAAACAAAATATTACATACAATTGAGTATCATGGTAGAGGTGTTTTTTTATTTTTGTGAAAGACGTGTAATTTTTATATTGTTATAAGCAACAGTAGGACAAATATCCCAAAAGCAAATATTTAAATTTTACTTGCATTAAATATATATTATTAAGGAATTTACAAAGTTTTAAAATTAAGGCAAATTTAAATAACACAAAGTACGCTTAACCAGTGTTGTTGTCCCCAAATCTTGTCAACTGCCGTATTATATACAAGTGACACAGCAGTTGAATTCGTTATCTTGCCATTTGAGGTTGCCTTGAAAAGCCATGGAGCATAAAATGCTCAACTAAATCCGTTAAGCCCTCTACACCAATCCTTATCAACTGTATGACACTTTGTCCATTTTTTTTTTGTAAGTAACAAGAACGAGTCATGCATAGCATTGCCACTCAAAGAAAGAAAGTGTTAAATTTTTAATTTTGTTTTTGAAACAATTTTAAAAAGAATGTAGTTTTGGTCCGGTGCGTGCACAAAAAATTAAGAGGGTTTTTTTTTTTTTTTTTGAGCAGGCAGCATGCAGAGAACATATGAGAAGCGTTGATTTTCTAAATATAGCCCACACACTTCTATTGATTGATCAATAAATGCATTAGATCTATTAGAAAATATATTTATATAAAATATATAAGAAAGAAATATTTAGGCCCCGACCCAAAAGGATTATTCTAAATTGTTTGTACATATTTAGACAACTTTACAGACATGCGCACAATGACTCGAAGTTGTTTTTTTTCCGCGATCGGATGAATTGTATGTGAAGACATATGCGACTTATATTTATATAGTTTAGCTCATAAACAAAAATATTTCAAATTTGAATTTAGGGCTTCCGGCACTAAACGGAATATTGTAGAATAGTTGCACTAATTCAGAAAAGTTCTTATTAATGTTCAAATCAATTGAAATGTTGTTATTTGTATTTGATTCAATTCCATCGACCTAGCTTCCTTTTTTTTTTGGGGGAGGGGGCGGTTCAGATTACGTCCAGGAGTCCCTTATTCGGGCACACTCCTGATCCAGGTTTTGATTTATGTGAATTTATTTGATGACGTATCATCATGGGCCATACACTTCTTTTTTTTTAAATGTTCTTTCGATTAGTTTACAGAAAACCCATGTAATGATGCAAGAAGCACCTTTACCTCCAATCATATCTATTAAGGGTCATAATCTTTCGGTTGTTGATCATTTCATATACATGGGATCCAATATTGCTAGTTCTCTCTCCGTTGATGAAGAGATACATATCAGGATGGCAAAAGCAGCCGCAACAATGACTAAACTGAATAAGCGGGATTGGAATAATCTCAATCTAACTGATAAAACGAAAATAAGGGTCTATTAGGCATGCGTGCTTAGCACGTTCCTAAATGGTAGCGAAGTGTGCATCACATATACCAACCAGGAGCGGAAACTCAACAGATTCTATCAAAGATGTCTGCGTGAAGGTTTTGGATCGCTCACACATGTTTGGCATATTCTTCTTTCTTATCAAGAGTCGCCTTCGCTGGTTAGTTCGTGTTCGGAGAAAGGAGGAAGGAAGTATCCTAAGATACTGCTGTATGAAGAGTTGGCAGAGGGGACATAATATATTGGACGAACGCACCTGAGATTTAGTAACGTTTGCAAAGGAAGCATGAGAGAAGCCAATATTGAAACAAACTAATGGGAGTTCATTGCCGAAAATCGCTCAAACTGGCGAACAGCAGTGTTTGAAGGAGTAAAAAAGATAGAAATTACTCGAAACGAGGCCTTGAATAAAAAAGAACAATTCGGAAATCAGGAATGAACCGGGATTCAATATTCTCCTGCAAAAGATGCGACCGTGATTGCCATTCTAGGATTGCCTAGTGAGCCACACGTCAAAGTGTAGAACTTTAAGCTGCTCCATAAAGATAGAGAGGTGTATTGAAAGACATAGATATATAGAGAGTTATAGAGAGATAGAGAGAGAGACAGGGACATGACAGAAAGAGATATAGAGAGAGATGTATCAAATAGAGAGTGATACAGAAAGAATAGCCAAGAGATTTAGAGATATGGAGAAAAGCTGATATACAGAGAGATAGAGAGAGACTGACAGAAAGAGAGATTGAGAGAGACTGACAGACAAAGGTTTGATAGAGATGAAGAGATAGTGAGAGAGTGAGTCGTAGAAAGATATAATGTAAGAGATAGAAAAGACAGAAATAGATTTAAATATATAGAATGATAGAAAAAAGATTTAATGATAGATACATTGAGTTAGAGAGAAATAGATAGAGTTAGAGGGTGATATAATGAGACAGAAAGAGAGAAAATTGCCAAAGATAAAATAAGAAAGAAAGAGTGAGAAACAGAGAGAGTTGGAGAGAGAATGAGTGAAAGAGATGTAAGAAATGAAGAGAGATAGAATGAGAAAGAGTGAGAGAGCTAAAGAAAGAGATAGTAGAATCCTACTCTTAATTATATTTTTGTACTTTATTTAACTCATAATTCTATATCATAAATGACTAATACACATGTATTTTACCGATGACAGTGTGAGAACTGTATGAATTAATACATACAACGATTCACCCCATGCATCAAAACATTTTTTTTTCAAATAACAATTTCAGTAAAACGAAAGAAATTATTAATTTTACCCACCAAAAGAAACTATGAAAAGAAATCATTGAATGTAGTTATCACGATTTTTATTTGGTGAAGTCAGTGGAATTAAAGGTAGCCATACGTGACATGTTTTAGCTGAAAACTATTTAAGTACGTAGCCATAAAGATCCCGACAGTTAAAAACTATTGAAGTGGGTAGTCATAAAGATCCCGACCAGTTAAAAACTATTGAAGTAGGTAGCCATAAAGATCCCAACCAGCTAAAAACTATATAAGTAGGTAGCCATAAAGATCACGACTAGTTACAAACTATGTAATTAGGTAGCCATTAATATCCTAACAATTTAAAAACTATATAATTAGGTAGCCATAAAGATCACGAATAGATACAAAATATATAATTTTGTAGCCATAAATATCCTAACTAATTAAAAACTATATAAGTAGGTAGCCATAAAGATCCCAAATTTTAAAATTAATATAAGTAGGTAGCCATGAAGATCTGGCCTAGTTGACAACTATATAAGAAGGTAGCCATGAATATCGCGCCTTGTTGAAGACTATATAATTAGGTAGCCATACATATCCTAACAAATTAAAAACTATATAAGTAGGTAGGCATAAAGATCCCGACTTTTTAAAATGTATATAAGTAGGTAGCCATACAGATCCCACCTAGTTTAAAACTATATAAGTAAGTAGCCATGAAGATACCAAGTATTTGAAAACTATATAAGTAGGTAGCCATAAGGACCCAAACTAGTTGAAAACTATATACGTAGATAGCCAGAAATATCA
>CAXITT010000862.1:184086-200204 GCA_964033795.1 Lymnaea stagnalis
GGTTAATATCATTTCCTCTTTGTTTCGACATTTTTTATATATGTGGAATCGTTTGCAAAATAAGCAATGGCCACGCCATGTATAGTATATCGACTGTTGCTAGACCACGTAGGTAGTCAAGTTTGCATGGAAGCTTTTATTGCAAAATAAATTATTGAAGCTGAAACATCGGACGATGACCATTTTAATGGTTTTTGAATCTGATTCCTGTGTCAGTGATGATGTTTGGGACAGGTATGCCCCGCACAGTGACTGTGAACCAGGAAAAAAATCACCATAGGTGGCACGCTACAAACATAAGTGGCTAACAAGCCATCTAAAACTTCTATAAAAATGAAGTTTACAAAAAAAGACAGATTGCGTCCTTGCTGTTCCCACTATATTATATTAAAATGCAGTTTCCCAAAAAATTAGAAAAAATATATAATTGTTTAACCTGGATAGACTTACACACGAAACAACATAGAAAATCTGTTTTTTAAACATAGGAAATATTCGTATACCCAATGTCCCCAAAATTGTGAACAAAAATGTTTCTTTAACATTCAAAAATGCTATCGATTATATATTTTTATCTTACTGTCATAATTTCAAAGCATACGTCTCACTTATAGATATTCTTCATTCATTGGTCGTGGGTAATATCTTAACTAGAACATGTATAGAGATTATGAACATGAAAGTTATACATGTTGAATAAATAAGAAAACACAACATTAACTCAGGAAAACTTGGCATATGCAACCTAAGAAACTTGGTATACACAGCACATAAAAGCTGCACAAATAACGTCTCTAAATTTGCAGACAACACAATGTTCTCATAATTCAAAAAATGTTGGCATTTCAAACCTGTCAGAGATCTTTACATATAAAAGTAGTGGACGCTGTAAACATGAGATAATGGAGTGACAAGTAGTAGTGGAAGTTATATTTCCAAAACTTTATTAGTTTCTCAAACAAGTAAATTTAATGTTCTACAAGAATCATCACATTATATTGCAGTCTCTCCCCTTATTACCCTTACATTATATGACAATTAAATGTACAAAAATTATGATGACTGTCTTGCCATTATAACAACATATTGTCATCACTGTCATGATTTACCACATAGGTGCCCACCCTAAAACCTTAAAACCAGCTGCCTCGCTGGCTTCACAACAACCGTGGCCAAATTTTAAATACAAGAATAAATCAGAGAATGATTGAATATATTTACAAAAAAAAAAATAGTTTAACAACTAGTGTCTTTTTGTGCCACTGCCCCATGCCCGTTTCTCCCTATTGACGATGCGAAGTGATCTGCGTGGTGTGATTGGAGGAAGTACAACTTGCGTTGTGATCATGTGTTTACTTCGTGAGTGTGCGGAATGTTCAGGTGCAGTCATTACAGTTACACACGTGTAATGCTACTTTGGTAAAACCTGTTTTAACTGAATAGCATATCCATTTTACACGCATGATTTTAATCTGAATTAAATATTCTTGTCTGTGAGGATGAGCTAAAATCGTTCAGTTACCATGTAGCCCCTGCGGCACCCACACACATACAACTTGTTATAAAAATGCAGTTTACAAAAAGTGACACATTGTCACATCAGCATATTCTTCTTTACATATCATGTTTAGATGTTGAATTAATTGATATATTTTTCT
Source organism: Lymnaea stagnalis (assembly GCA_964033795.1). Lineage (NCBI taxonomy): Eukaryota > Metazoa > Mollusca > Gastropoda > Lymnaeidae > Lymnaea > Lymnaea stagnalis. The sequence goes on from CAXITT010000862.1 coordinate 185,745, forward strand.
AATTTCTAAACCACAGATCAGTATTGAGCAGATATTGATGAGTGTGCAGATAGAACACACACACGATAAAAGTTGTGCTTAAACACCGAGGTCGGTTATGCATATTCTTGCAAAGTAAACCAAACTGAAAATTGTAATGGAACTTGCCAGCAAGGTAGATTTAATTAAAATTAAAGTTATTCAAAGTACGACTTATTCAAATGAACTCAAGGCCGGTGGGAATAGTTCAATTGATTTAAATGCAAGGAAGAAATAGTTCAACTAAATTTAATTCAACAAAGTAATAGTTCAAATGAATTAAATGCCATATAGAAAGAGTTCAAATAAACTCAATGCCAGGTGGCCATAGTTCAAATGAATTTAATGCAACTCAGAAATATTTAATGAATTACATGCAAGGTTGTAATAGTTTGAATTAAGTTAATCCAAGGTTGGAATAGTTTGAATTAAGTTAATGCAAGGTTGGAATAGTTGGAATTAAGTTAATGCAAGGTTGAAATAGTTGGAATTAAGTTAATGAAAGGTTTAAATAGTTTAAATTAAATTAATGCAAAGTTGGAATAGTTCAAATGAATTTAATGCAAAAGAGGAACAGTTCAAATAAAATCGAAGCTATATTAAAAATCAAACCCTTGGGAAATAATGGTATTTCTAAGTATGTAAAACAATTTTTGCTGAAAAAAATTGTAACAACAAATGTTTAATTCTATCAGAACAAACCACTGCCACCCTGTGTAAGTGTTTTTACCAAGCTTGCTCAGTGAAGCGTTTATTCCATGCTTGCTAAGCTTGAAATTGCTTTGCTTTATGTAACTGCAAAAATGGATACACGCTGAGTGGAGACACAAAAGTATAGGGGAGAATTTCATTTTTTTATTTATTTTTTTTTATTTTGTGGGAAAAGCGAAAATTCCCAGTTAAATTTTAACATGTCTTTTAATTAAGATGTTTCTTATTCATAAATTATATGCACTTTTTATCCTAAATTTAACCCGTTCATTAAAAAATAACTGAATGTATGGATGTACAGTGTTATCCTACATTTAACCTGTTCATTAAAATATCACTGAAATATGGATGTACAGTGTCATCCTACATTTAACCTGTTCGTTTAGATATCACTGAAGACATCGAGTGTGATTTATTAGTTGAAGACTGTGTCAACACATAGGCAGCTGTTCTTGACTTGGTAGGAAACGATAGACCAGGAATAAAAATAACATGTGTGAGGGTATGTCTGATACATATATTTGAGTTCACTTTTGTTTATTTTGTTTTTAAAATCTGGGGTTTTGTGTTCCTTAATAATAAAATAATATATAATTTAATAAAATCCATTTAAACATATCAATTATGCTCATCTTGATTTTCTAGGAAAGATATAACCTTGTAGCTATAATGGCCATAAGAGATGAGTATTAAATTATTAAATAATAACATTTGTTTGTGTCTCAGATATCAATGAATATACAACAAAAACCCACAACTGTGAGAATATATGTGAGAACACACGAGGAAACTTCAAATGCAAGTGTAACTATTGGTGCACTGTGGGGACTGACAGGAAACTTCATCTGCAAGTGTAACTATTGATACACTCTGGAGACTGTTAGAAAAAGTTGTTTTAAAAGTAAGAATTAAGAAATAAACAGATATGAATGAATTGAATTAATATCAATCTCTACCACATGCAGTGTTGTAGCTTGGACTAGTGCCACCAGCTTGGGCCAAAATTTTCTCTAACGCTGACAAGCAAGAAAACCAAAAAAAAAAAAATACATTTGTATGAAAATGCCACCTCTCCATATAAGAGAAAAAGTACTCCCGGGAAGGGATAACACTTTTTTTATGCTACCCTCCTTCCTAAACCACTGAACAGAGGAAATGTAATTCTAATGTTTAAAAAGGGCTTTAAAGAAGTCATCTATTTCTGTAATCCATTTAATGAATATAAGGCTGAAATTAGCAAAGCTTTGGTAAAATGTATAAAAAAGTACTATTGTTGCAAATGTTTATAGCGTATTTAACACAGATGTATATGAGGGTCAATTTTTTTTTTTAAACTGAATTTCAAGGGACATTGTGTGTGATCCCAAATTTGATGACATCTGTTCTTTTGTACATGTTACTACCAATGAATATTTTTTGAGTACTACTGGACTCCTGATCTGTCAGGCTGGGAAAAAATGTATGTCAACAGCCTTGGCAGTGCCAGTTGTCAATGTTTAGAATGATACAGTAAAGAAAATGGACTATGTCAAGGTAAATTATTATGCCAGGTTAATCTTTTTTATTTCAAACTCGTGCCTGCTAAAAACATAAAATGTCTTGTTCCCCAACTTATAAAAAAAGGATTTACTAACGATATTTTTTGGTCCTATTTATTCTGAACTATTTTGTCATTTAGATCGGACATTTTTTTTAAAATGTGAACCATTAATTAGAAAATAGTAAAAGACATACAAGTTTAGATTATGTGAGTTTAAATGTTAATTTAACATTAAGCTCAACCTCTAAACATTAAATTAAATCTTAGAAACGAATTTTTATTATGTATATCAGGATAAATTTTGTTAAAATTGTTATTTTGAAAATCAATTGTCCATGTAGGAGAGGGCACATAATAACGTTTTGCTTTTCTATGGAATACAATTGGGGTTATACTAAATCTAAACATTTTAATTTTACATGCCAATAATATGTCTTGCTATATAGTAATTCAAATACCAATAGAGTTGACTGTCAACTGTTATTCCAGACATCAATGAATGTTCCAGCTATCTGACCAATGATTGTGATCAAGTGTGTGGCAACTTTATGGGTGGTTTCTCATGTTCCTGTCACCCTGGATACAAGTATTTTAACAGATCATTTACAGGTAAGACTGGTTGACTGATGTCAGACTAACAAACTAATATTAGCTACAGGAATTTCCTCTGTCTACGAAGTCATGAACTGTACAATTGTGTACTAACTTATTAATACATTCTGGCAAAATATAATAAAACATAATAATTTTTGGTTCTGCCCTTAAGATTATGTTATATCAATGGAAACTTAAGCATTTATATAGCAATATGCCTTATAAAGTAGTTAATACATATTCAGAGAGATGATAAGTGAGATGGAATTTGTTTATTTTTAATTAATGTTTTAAATATTTTTTTATTTTTTATTTTATTTTTTTCATTACAACATGAGTAATTGAAAATAACATTCTTCATTGATTTGTTAAACCTTTTCGTCTAATGCATAAACTTAAGGATTTGACTTACCACCCACAACAATGATAAGAGAGAGGAGGGGGCACAGAATAACGGTGTTGCTTGAGCCGTCGCACGTCGGAATCCAATAATAACAAAAGAGATTACTCGGGATATTGTACGGCAAGGGCAAACTGGGGGTAGGGGGTATTATTTAACAAAAGCGATTTTACGGTGGAAGAATTTAAAAAATAAATTTAGACTCAAATCATCACAATATTGTAGTTTTGTTTCATTGGTCACATTAAAACATGTTTGTTGCTGGGGTCTTGTATTGTTGTTTATTTGAGGACCTTAAGGCAAGTTGGTATCAGAGGTATTGTAGAAATTTTGAGCATAGGGCAGCTAGGAGCATCAGTGGCTCTCCAACAATTTGAGCATAGTGGAGCTCGATGCACGAGTAACTCTCAAACAACTTGAGTCATACAGCTTACATTGACAATTAATTTCTATGTAACTCCTAGTCAACAAAGATGGCTACAAGTCAAAAAGCCATCAGTATCGTGATTAAAGTAGAGGGTAGGTAATATAGCATGACATTCTAAATTATATTTTTTTGAGCACAAAATTGACATAACTTTTCTTTCACATTCTTCAATCTTGGTTTTGGAAAATGCAAACTTCGAGAAAAAAAATTACGATCATTTTAGTTTTTACCTTGTTTCTATTTCTTGCCGCACTTTAATCTACCATTGGTTAAGAAAGGTCCTTAGCTCAAAAGTTTGTATCATATTTTCCTGGTTCTTAATTCAAGCTTACACATACTTTGTCTTATATTTTTTTAAAAAAGGTTTTATTGCAACTAGTTTGTTGTTTTATAGGGCAACAATCTTTTTCTTTGACTACATCATATTTAAATAATAGTTAGTGTAAATTACAGTTACATAATGTGTACCATAATTATCTTTAGTTATAAATCTTCAACATGCTATATAAATCTATTGTAACTATACAGATTTTTTTTAAAAGGTATCCCTCTGTTATTATATTTCTAAAATTATATTTTATATTTTAAATCTGTTTGTTATTAATTTTACACAAGTGAACTCACAAGGGCATCCATAACTCTGAAAACCAATTAACTCACAAGGACAGCCATAAAAGTCAACACCAGTGAACTGACAAGGACAACCAAATGTCAACACCAATGAACTGACAAGGACAGCTATCAACCTCAAATGTCAGCATCGAAGAACTCACAAATAATGCAATAAATGTCAACACCGGTGAACTTAATGACGTCTATAAATGTCAATAAAAGTGAATAATAATAATACGAAGAAGAAGAGGTCTTATATAACGCGGTACCCCAGCCTAGGGCTGGGCTCACCGAGCTGTACATAAAAATTTTATCAAAAGAGACATAATCATGACATTAACATAAAATACATTCATGAAATAAAGTACAGCAATGTATATTCACATGGACGTCCAGAAATTATCATTGATATATTTATATTTTAAGAGAGCATGACATTTCTCTTGTCAGTCGCTCCCAAAACTTCGCGCATTTTGTTTTTTCCCAGCTCAATTCTCGCAACTCATTCGACGAGTGTTTTATTCTCCTTTGGTTAATTTAACAATAAGGTGGTCATCATAACCAAGAAATGGCAGACACAGTAACGTCCAACACAGCTATGTCTATAAATGCAAGTAGCAAACTATAGTGAAACAACATATGTCAGCATAACCCAGGAATATCAGAGACGGCAATGTCAAGAAGCACATGAATTAAACTACTTTAAAATTTTACATAATATATTTAATATGTAGGGAAATGATATTTAAACTGTGTGAAATAATATATTTAATTTGACTTAAAAATATATTTATGATGTATACAAAAATATTTAAAATGCATAAAATAATAATAATTTTAATACGTATGAATGAATGCAATTAAAATTCATGGAATTATACAAAATATATTATGTCTGAAGGAATGCATGCAATACTTCAATAGTCACAATTGTTGTCACAGTTTGTAGTAATAGTTGCTTGTTCAGTATCTTGCATAGAATCAATTATTCCCCATGCTAACATAGCATGGACACACGCGCTATAAAAGTACTCAGTGATCTCCATCATAAACATCATCATGGCTGCTTAAAAGCATACGAAGACCTTAGTGATAAAAGAATTTAAGCCACAAAGTGCACTTTTGAGATAATCAAGTTAAATTTTTCTTTTCGTCTATAAAATGTGAATATATTCATTCTGTCGTGTTAAATTAATGAACTTGATGTGTTCAAAGTTCTGCATTATACTTTGTTAAATCGCATAAGCAAAGGTCACATTTTTTTTTGACTTTTACAAAAAATGTGACTTAAATACATTTACCTGGACAATGCCAGGGTGAACTCGACGTCAGTCGAAAGCTTCAAGGCCGCTCTTGCATCAGCTAGGAGCTGTTAGAATAGCAACATCATGCCTCCAACCGTTGCAGATATGCTTGTACATGGTTGCAGCAACGAGCACTACCAGAGCCAGAACAGAACTAAAGTGCACTAGGGTCTAAAAATACATTTATTTGAAGAAAACAAACAAAACACAGTAACCTCAAATAATGCGGTTTCTTATGCATTCCTAGTCAGCAGCGGATTAAAACAAGTTTCTATGCAAGAATTCAACGGTATTGTCTATTTTCTTCTTGAGTCTTCTTTACTTTTCTTGGATGAACTGTGTACACGTAGTGTATATCCTTAAATTATTTGATGGTAGACTGTTCAATGTCACCCACCTTCAAGCACAGACGAAGTAAAATAGTAGTACTACTAATTCATGAACTACTTTTCTCTGAGAAAGGTACCTTTTCATAGTAAACAGAAAAAGGACATTGGGACCAAACAAATCGAGATCCAAAAATACCCACACCATTTATATTTGTCCCAGATTCGTCTCCAAGATCGCCTCTTAACATTTGCACAAGATTGACATTCAGCACAATGTCCTTTACATGCTGTCTATGCTTATGCGGTTATCTACTTGAGGAAGTTCAGACCTTTGCTTACTTTGTTTTTTTTCTTGTTATTATTATTTTAAAAAAAAAATTGATTTGAACAAGAAGAAATCCTTCATGCATGTCGGAGGGAGGGGACTCATGAGTTTACCGCATTGGGTGACACCAACCCTAGCTACGCCACTGCTATTTAGCAATCAATAAAAGGAAGGGGGGCAGTTGTACTATTGTCCTATTTTGTGAAGGACGGAAGAGATGGGACCTGAAGAGATGGGACCTAAAGAGATGGGACCTGAAGAGATGGGACCTAAAGAGATGGGACCTGAAGGGTAGGGATAGCGATGGCAGAACAGAAATGAGTGGACGCTTGATATTATCTAATCGTTTCCTCCATACAAGAAAATATCGATTTCGAGAATTCTCTGGTTAATATATTTTTGAAATACTATAGTCATAAATAGTGTGCAATAACTTCAATTGCATCTTAACGACTATTTATTGATAGATTATCCCTAGAAGTGGGACTCAATGTCAGGTGGACAGCATCTTTATAAAAGACTTATAAGTCAACCTTTTTTTACAGTAAATAAAACAGCAGTGGTTAAGCATACATATTTTTATATATACAACTCGTATTGTTTTAAAAAGAAAGGTTTTATATTAAAAAAGATGGAGATTAAAAAAAAAATAATGTTATTGACCATTTCAAAGACCAAATGCACAATGGTTGTTTTTCAAAAAAAATGAAAGACGTTTGCGAAATTTAAAAAAAAAAAAATTATATTTATTACATCAATCTTTACAGATATCTACTAAATCATATTGTAATAGAAAGCGATTGTTTCCCTTGAATTAAACATTTATAAGCTTTAAACCGTCTTCTAAAAATAAACGAAAAATAGAAAACATAATAGAAAGACATGTGAAAGCTTGAATTAGAAACCAGGAAATTAAGACAATAATTGGTGGGCAAAGAGCCTTCCCAAGCAGACAGGACAGTTGTAAATAGAACAAGGCATAGCAACGAGTTAATAGCTTAAATGATCGAAATCGTTATTTCCGGAAGATGGATTTTCCAAAAATACAAATTAAAAGGGTAAAAAAAAATTAAGTATACGTTTTCATAAAATATAACGTAAAATTCCATAGAGTTTTATCTACCTACTACATTAATAACGTTGCTCATGGCTTTTTGACTTGTAGACAAAGTGCATGAGTAGATGGATCCCATATAAATTGATTTCCAATCTAAGCTCTATGGCTCAAATGGTTTTGGGACCACTTGTGCACAAGCTCCATTATGCTCAGGGACATTTTCTCAAATGTCTACAATACCTCTGTGACCATAATGTTTAATGTACTCAAGTAAACAAAGCAACAATACAATAGCTATCTCACCATAATGTTTTAATGTGTCCAGGTAAAAATAACAACAATACAATAGCTATCTCACCATAATGTTTTAATGTGTCCAAGTAAACACAACAACAATACAATAGCTATCTCACCATAATGTTCTAATGTGTCCAGGTAAAAATAACAACAATACAATAGCTATCTCACCAAAATGTTTTAATGTGCCCAGGTAAACACAACAACAATTCAATAGGTATCTCACCATAATGTTTTACTGTGTCCATGGAAACACACCAACAATACAATAGTTATCTCATCATAATGATTTAATGTGCACAGGTAAAAACAACAACAATACAACAGATATCTCACCATAATATTTTAATTTGCCCAAGTAAACACAACAACAGTACAGTAGCTATATAACTATACTGTTTTAACGTGCCCAGGTAAACACAAAACAACACAATGTCTCTGACACCTAATTGTTTTAATGTGCCCCATGAAACACAACAACTATATAATACATAATAGGAATCTTCAATGTTACTTTAGGAAATGACATCTAATTAATTATTTAAATATTTTATACTAGCGAGTTGTTAAGAAAAATCATAACAAGTAAACTCCTAACAAAGACTCTTGTATAAGTAGTATCGTATTAATCTTACTACAGTACATTGCATTATTATGGCCGTATTCATATTACTTCAGTTTATTGTATTAGTATGTTCGTATGTATATTATAAAAAACATTGTATTATTATGGTCGTATTTATATTACTATAGTTTATTTATTAGTATGGTCGTATTGATTTTAATACAGTTTATTGTATTAGAATGGTCGTATTAATATTACTACAGTTCAATGTATTACTTTGGTCATATTGATATTACTATAGATCGTTTCAAATATTATTATATATTGCAAAACTTTGACTTAATTTTTATTATTTTTAATTTTTTTGTTTTTTGTTTTCCTTATTGCCCATTAACTGGTCAAAAGGGCCACGTATCAGTTCCAGACCAATGAAACATTTTTTGACAGCCGTATTTCTTTTCAAGATTAAGTCAAGTACCTGTCAAGATCCTGTCAAGAACCTTTCAAGAACCATGTATTTGGAGACCAAACCGATTATCGGTCGACTGGCCTATCCTCACTCAGGTCGCTAAAGATTCGCATGTGGTTCTCAAGTTGCGATTTGTCTGCCACTGGCGTATGATGAAACTCTTAATGTTATTGAGGAGAGGTGAACAATTTTTTTTTGTGTGCAGATTCCAAACATTAAAGCTACGCCTCTTTCAAGAAACTACTTGATCTTGTCCTGATAAGGAATGTAATGGACCTCACATTTTGTAAATCAAAACATTACCACTGGGCGCCAAACAAATGGGGTTATTAGAAACTGTTTTAGATTTGTTATCAATAGGACGCTTATCAACCAATGATACATTTACACTGAGGGATGGAGGGGGAAAAGAGGGAGGGGGTCGAGATAGAAGGAGCAAGAATGCGAAAGACATGGAGACGGGGAAGCGAGAGTAAGATGACGAGAGAAGGCACAAGGCATGTGACGCAAGAGTGGGGGAGTCGGGGTGAGAAATAAAACAGTGAGATGATATTTTTTGGAGTTGAATCCATACAACTAAGGAGCTTATTCGATAGTTGTCCTATGGACGCACAAGCTACCAGTTTAGGAAATCGTTTAGCAATGGTATATATATATATATATATAAATTATTTTTTTATTCTTTTTTTTTAAAAATAAATTTATATTTTTATTGCTAAATAAAAAAAAAATACGTTAAGAAACAGATTTTATTTTTTACATTGTCAAATATATTTATTTTTTGTTTCTTTAGTGGTTAATTACTTTCAAAATGTTGCCAATTTTTTTTTACAAACTCATGTCTCATACAATCAAAGTAATCAAACAAATTTAAAAAAAAAAAAAAGTGAAATATTTGGATATTATTTCCTTTGAAAAAAAATTTTATTTATTAAAAACCATTTAGTTTTGTTTTAATGTCAAATATATTTATTTTTTGTTTCTTTAGTGGTTAATTACTTTCAAAATGTTGCCAATTTTTTTTTACAAACTCATGTCTCATACAATCAAAGTAATCAAACAAATTTAAAAAAAAAAAAAGTGAAATATTTGGATATTATTTCCTTTGAAAAAACATTTTATTTATTAACAACCATCTAGTTTTGTTTTAAAGAGGAACAATACATTTCAAGACGTATTTTCTAACCTATTTAAGCCTACAGTAGTAATTTAAGGCAATAGCTGCAGCCTTGAAGTTTGGAGGGACATTTATTTTAGAATGTGTAGAACGTTTTTGGAAACTCGTGTTTTTTTAAGGTAACGTAATTCAAATTTTGTATCTACATATATTGTCATCTTCGGTTAAACTCTAGCTCACACAGCGTTGAAAATATACCTAGTGAGTTATTGGAAATCGATTTCGATTCTTTTAATTTAATAGATTTAATACTTTAAATTGAGACTTAAAATACTTTAAAAAAATTTTTTTTTTAATGATTTCAATCATGTCTTTTAGCTATTGATTAGTATTTGCATTGTGTTATTTTATTACTCATATTTGTTTGACAGAGTCAATTAAAAGCTTTAGCCACGAGCAAGTGATAACACTTACGAGAGTCATAGACCAGTATTTTCCATTTAACTACATAGTCTTCAACCAGTATATGTCGTCTAAATACAGATTCATAACTGCTATAGATTTCCTTAAATTATTTCCAATTTGTTCCAATTTAGAAGAATTTCTAAATAATATTTTGATTACCAAAATATAAATCTTAAAAGTTTAAAATAATTAAACAAGCCTTTAAAAAAAGCTTTCCGTTTAAATGCTTTATAGAATATATCATGGAGCAATTTTGGCTTAAAATTTGTTAAAACATGCATAGATAATGCCCTTAATAAGAATCGTAAGTAGTTCTCATCCCCCCCCCATTTTTCTCTCCACACACAAGAGGCTTGCAACCGCAAATTTTTGATGCCATTCAAATGTATGTATATTTTACAGTCCCACCCTCCTTTACACAGCAGATATATTTTACAAAAAGAAACACAATATTACGCAACAAACGTAAACATCCCTTCGTTTTCCCTTTGCATCTCTGCTAGGCATTTAGTATGAGAGTTCCCTATAAATATATGTGTAATACAAAAATGTAGAGTTAAAAACTGTTAGAAAATTGTTAATCTATATATATATACATATATATATATATATATATATATATATATATATATATATATATATATATATATAATTCGCGAGCAAAGGTCAAACACCACCACCATTAAGCACGCTAGATATAGATAATGAGTTCACTNACAAAATATAATGCCCGATAACTACGCTAATTGATATACATTTTTTTTTAATACGGCAATTGCGTTTGGTGCGTAATCTTTTTTTTTTTTTTTTGAAAATGAAATCGTCTCAATTTAAGTATTGTGAAAAGAAAATTCGGTTTAAAAATGGTTGGGACATGAGAATATTAATATAGTTCATGGGCGAGAAATAAGAAGTGTGCAGTGACGCATCATGGTGGAAGGGGTGTAGCAAATATTGGGATTCTTAAATGTGCGTTACTTGAGTTTTTGTTTTGTCAAGTAACTTTACTAGATTGAAAGTTCACGCATTGCTGTCACCAATGTTTGGCGGAAAAATCATATGTGCATGATGTGGCTTGGTACCAGTAGCGACTAATGAGTTACAATTACGTGATCCTAATTATTTAAGTGTTGTTATTGATCCATAAGATTATTGTGAAAATATATATTTTTTTAATGTTTTCAAGTATTTCTATGCAAAGGTTGTTAATTTTACAAAAGATAATTAAATGATCACACATGCTGAGAATAATAAAACCAACTGTTGATCATGTTAGGATCCTATCACATTCGTAAAAACCTAACTAAGTCTCCATATTATATTCACATTAGTGAGTGACGTACGAGATCGGTCATAATTTTGCAGTCTTGGCTGTACCTTATGCAGCGGACCATGACTAATAGTTTGATTTAGATTGACATTCTAGGCTTTACTTTAGGCAGACGAAACTTGATTGACAGCTTGATTTAGATTGTCATACTTTGCTGTTCTTTAGATGCACATTGACTGATATTTTGAATTACTTTGACAGTATTTGCTGTACTTTTGGCAGAATAACCTTGACTGATAGTTCGATTTCGAGTGACAGACAATAATGTACTTTAGGCAGACGATAATTAACTGATAATTTTATTTAGATTGACAGTCGTGGTTATAACTTTAGGTAGACGAACCTTGACTGATTGTTTGATTTAGATTGACAATCTTGGTTGTACTTTAGGCACACGAACCTCGACTTATAGAGTGATTTAGACTGACAGTTTTTGCTGTAATTAAAGCCGACGGACATTGACTGATAGTTTGATTTAGATCGACAGTATTTGCTGTACTTTAGGCAGAAGAACTTGACTGATAGATTGATTTATGATTTCTTCTTGCCTTTTTTTTTGCAAAAAAGGCTTCGTTTCAAACATACTATGCCTGTTGATATTTATATTCCTTGCTAAGTTCACTTCCCCTTACTAGCGTATTCTTATACTGATGTCCCCTCTCCACCCCCCTCCCCTAACCCACACAAAAGCAAACAACATTTGCTGTAAATTATTGAAAGACACCCTCTCCTGAAACGTCAAAGGTTAACTTCATTAGTGTACATTATATATTAATTGCTATAGAAATTTTTCTACTCGTGGTTGGTGGAGAAAGTTTAGGTGGTGAAAATTGCAAGCTTTTTGGATCGCGAATAACTACGTGTATATCCCGCTACCTTAACATGTGAATATCATAATTAAAAAATTATGACTGTCCACGTTAGTACATTGGTTTTGGCATTTATGAATGTTATTGTTACTACACTGGTGTTGACATTTCTTACTTTCAAAGTACAATGGCGATGACAGTGATGGCCTTTCTGGCTAGTACACTGGTGTTGACATTTAAGAATATCATTGTTAGTACACTGGAGTTGATGTTTATGGATATCCATGTTAGTACACTGGTCTTGACATTTATTGATATCCTTGTTAGTACACTGGTGTTGACATTTGTGGATATCCTTGTTAGAACACTGGTCATAATATTTATGAATGTCCTAGTTATTGCTCTGGTATTCACGATTGTGGCTGTGCTTGTTAGAAATGTGATGTCGACGTTTATTTATGTTGTATTTATAACAACATTAAAAAGTCTTTTTAAAAAAAAAAAAAAAGTATGATAATTTGTTTCTTAATTTTAATTTTAACAAATTAAAAAAAAATAGATATGTTTCATGCAAAATATGTTCCTACTTCATTTTATAAAACATAAATTAAATATTTCAATTTTTAAAAAAAATGTATTATATAATTAAAGGGGTGGTATTTCATTTTTACGTTGCACTGTTTCAACATATTCTTCGCCGAATGTGTGCTCTTCACATTACAGGCCAAGTTTAAATGTCATTGCTTTCTAAAATGTGTTATATTCGTTTTATAATATAATGTGATCACATATAATCTGAAGGCAACAGTACTAATAATTGTCCGTCAGTTAAAATCTGCACAATTAGTAAGGCAAGCATGTGTACGTTTAAAAGCAAGTGTACTGATTTCCTGGTTATTCATGCTTTAAAACCAGTTCGGTCAAAGACTGTAAAACAACGACAAAAATATTAATTACACCAAAAGACAAAATCATTGTTGACATTCAGGCAAAAAATAAATAAATAAATAAATAAATAAAACAAGTTATAGATATACCATCAACCAAAATTAGAACTAGGATATAAACATATTTTTTCAAAAGAAACCTCAGAGACAAAATATTTATTTTCTTATGTAATCATTGAAAAAAAAATGTTTATTTTTAGACATCAAACTTTCTAAAACATCCTGGTTTAATTTGAAAAAAAAAATCTCACGCGAGGAAATTAGGTTGTTGGCAAAAGATGAGCGCTAACAAATAGTTATTTTGTTAGAATTTAAAAATAGAAAGCTTTAACCAATTCATTGTGCTTGCGAAAACGGATGAGCAGTACTTGTTTGTTGTTGTTTGTCCTTGACATTTGAAGATGAGCAGTATTTTGTTTGTTTTTGTTTGTCCTTGACATTTGAAGATGAGCAGTATTTTATTTGTTGTTGTTTGTCCTTGACATTAGAAGATGAGCAGTATTTTATTTGTTGTAGTTTGTCCTTGACATTTGAAGATGAGCAGTATTTTGTTTGTTGTTGTTTGTCCTTGACATTTGAAGATGAGCAGTATTTTGTTTGTTTTTGTTTGTCCTTGACATTTGAAGATGAGCAGTATTTTATTTGTTGTTGTTTGTCCTTGACATTAGAAGATGAGCAGTATTTTATTTGTTGTAGTTTGTCCTTGACATTTGAAGATGAGCAGTATTTTGTTTGTTGTTGTTTGTCCTTGACATTTGAAGATGAGCAGTATTTTGTTTGTTGTTGTTTGTCCTTGACATTTGAAGATGAGCAGTATTTTGTTTGTTGTTGTTTGTCCTTGACATTTGAAGATGAGCAGTATTTTATTTGTTGTTGTTTGTCCTTTATATTTGAAGATGAGCAATATTTTGTTTGTTGTTGTTTGTCCTTGACATTTGAAGATGAGCAGTATTTTGTTTGTTGTTGTTTCTCCTTGAGATTTGAAGATGAGCATTATTTTGTTTGTTGTTGTTTGTCCTTGACATTTGAAGATGAGCAGTATTTTGTTTGTTGTTGTTTGTCCTTGACATTTGAAGATGAGCAGTATTTTGTTTGTTGTTGTTTGTCCTAGACATTTGAAGATGAGCAGTATTTTATTTGTTGT
>CAXITT010000862.1:200408-214351 GCA_964033795.1 Lymnaea stagnalis
TTGAAGATGAGCAGTATTTTGTTTGTTGTTGTTTGTCCTTGACAATTGAAGATGAGCAGTATTTTGTTTGATGTTGTTTGTTCTTCGCCAAACTGAGTTTTTTTTTAACACAAGAAAACAACCCAAAATTGATTTAAAAAAAACAAAAAAACAACAACGCTTCATCAAGACAGATAGTTAACTGCAATGACGTCATTTAAGGAATTAGAATTTTCTAAACATGTAAGAAACATCATTTCTATTAAACACTAAAAAGTTATTACAGCTCCACCATCAGTCTGAGAACTTTTTCTGTGCATCTTCAGTCTGAGGACCTTGTCTATGTATCATCAGTCTTAGCACATTTTCTATGTATCATCAGTCTGATGACCTTGTCTATATATCATCATTCTGAGGACCCTGTCTATGTATCATCAGTCTGAGGACATTGTTTATGTATCATCAGTCTAAAGACCGTGTCGACTAAGTCTCTGGGTGTTTACGTAATTATGTTGCTATATTTTTTTGGTTCGATTTACATTTTTTTTTTTTAAAGTTATTTTACATCTTTCACGATACAACATTCATAGATCCGGCTTACACAGTTCTGATGGTTCTTTTTACAACTTGATTAAATCATGCTGCCATGAATCCATTAGCCCTTTTTTTGTGATGCATACGTAGAAATGTATATTTTTTTTTTCTTTACAATAATATTTTTCTATAAAATGTAGATTCCAAAAATGTCTTGACCCAGAATTTATATTTGATTTTGTCCACATAAATTTTCGAAAAAAAACTGGATTTGCTCTCTACATAAATATTGAAATGTGTGTACAATCCTAACAGGCTGCATAGGTACAGTTGTTATAATTTGAATGATAATTATCAGTGTGTAAATACTCTCTATGCTATTACGTTAGATGTTTTATAACTTAATGCAATTAATGTAATTTAAATTTTAAAATAAAATAATAAGTGGTTAATGTCGGCGAGTTGTTGACGGAAAAGATTAAGTGGCCCATGTCAAACTTGTGTTTTGTGCAGGGATTCTCACTAAGCTATATCCAACAATCCATGATGATAGACATAACTTTTTTACATCGTCTGCCCCAAAACGTAAGCTCCTTTAATATATGTATATATATATATATAATTGATGCCAGATTGAACAACAAATTTAAAATTTGTCAATAAAAAGTGTCATTGAACACACTTACTTCCTCCGGTATCTAAATCATAAAAAAAAATGTTTCAACGATTTAAATGGTTTTATGTGTTAAAGCTCTTCAAATCAAAAAAAAAAAAAAAAAATTAAAAATGTTAAAATGTCTTTTTCTAAGTGAAATTTATTTCCTTGTCTGGCGTGGTAGAGCGCTATCTGTACAAAACATTTCCTAAAATCATTGTGGTTACTTGTCTGGCTGACGTCAAGTGCGTTGTTTCCTGCTCACTAAAAGTGTCCATCCTGTTGTTTGTGATGGTGTCAAAGATAGACCAGCATTATAATTAAAATAAAATACTTGACTTACGTAGCATCAAAACAGTTTTAATTACATGACCCTGACCCAATGAAGTCCTTGACATGATCTTATCAACATTTTTGTTTCAAGGCCATGAGGAAATTAGTGTTTACATGGACCCATGAAAATATGAGAACAGCAAAAACTTGTTATACATTAAGTTAGCCACAGGGACTGACTGAGCCAAAGAGTCAGTCGGACTGAACTAATGCGGTTTGTGTTCATCAGACTAAGCTAAGATGGGATGTATCCTTGAGACAACTCTAAGATTGGGTATGTCCATCACACTGAACTAATGTGGGTTGTATTCATCAGACTAAAATTATGTAGACTGTGTCAATCAGGCTAACATAAAATGGACTGTGTCCTTCAGACTAAACTAATGTGGGCTGTGTCAATAAGACTAAACTAATAGGGGCTGTGTCCATAAGACTAAGCTAAGAGGGGTTGTTTTCATCTGACTGAGCTAAAGTGAACTGTGTCCATCAGACTAACTTAATGCGTGTTGTATTCTTTAGACTGAGTTAATGTCAACCCGAATCAGCGAGTGTGGGCAGTGTCCATCAGACTAAGCTAAGGTGTGCTGTATCTATCAGACTGAGCTAATGTGGGTTTTGTCCATCAGACTGAGCTAAGATGGGCCAGACATCAAAACAGTTTTAATTACATGACCCTGACCCAATGAAGTCCTTGACATGATCTTATCAACATTTTTGTTTCAAGGCCATGAGGAAATTAGTGTTTACATGGACCCATGAAAATATGAGAACAGCCTATCATATTACTTGCCTATAAATGTTTGTACTTCCTGGTACTAATGTATAAAAAGATGAATCTCGAAGTGGCGGGGAAAAATAACTTTTTGAGTTTGAAATTGTTGATCTTAAGTTGAATCTAGCAATTTTGTACCTTGAAGGTAAGATTTCCATTTTTAAAGTAAGAAAGATAGAATAATATAAATTAATTTTTTAAATTTTTATTTGATAATTTTTTATTTTTCCTGTATGCAATAAATGTAAAAAAATGTGTTTCAACTAGTTAATTTTTCGTTTACAACTGGGTAAAACTTGTTATACATTAAGTTAGCCACAGGGACTGACTGAGCCAAAGAGTCAGTCGGACTGAACTAATGCGGTTTGTGTTCATCAGACTAAGCTAAGATGGGATGTATCCTTGAGACAACTCTAAGAACTGAGTTAATGTCAACCCGAATCAGCGAGTGTGGGCAGTGTCCATCAGACTAAGCTAAGGTGTGCTGTATCTATCAGACTGAGCTAATGTGGGTTTTGTCCATCAGACTGAGCTAAGATGGGCCAGTCCAGTAGACTGAGTTAATGTGGGTTGTATCCGTTAAGCTGAGCTAACGTGGAATTTGTCCATCAGACTGAGCTAGATTGGTCTATGTCATCAGACTGATTACTCTCAAGGGAATGGGCTTATGTTTGCCCTAGTTATTGAGGTAAAGCAATTGAAAAGGGGCCATAAGAAGATATCAATGCAAAACAATTACCAAAGAGGTTTGAAGATAATATGCGATTTTGTTGATATTTATTTTAAGATTAGAGGCTGCTCTAAGGGGAGGAAAATGTATCCATTTCTATGCTACTATGCTACACCGTTATGTACTATGCTATACATGTATGGGCTATTATATTACATTATGTAAAATGATATACCTTTATATACTGTGATATACTATAATGTACTTTGATGATACACCACTATATACTATGATATAAATGTATGGGCTAATATATACCATTATGTACTATTATATACCCTTATATACTGTGATATAATATAATGTACTTTGCTACACCATTATGTACTATGCTATATATTTAAGGACTATGATAAACATTTATGTACTACGATATACCCTTATGTATTGTGATATACTACACTGTACTTTGCTACAACAGTATGT
The DNA here is from genome assembly GCA_964033795.1 of Lymnaea stagnalis. Taxonomy (NCBI): domain Eukaryota; kingdom Metazoa; phylum Mollusca; class Gastropoda; family Lymnaeidae; genus Lymnaea; species Lymnaea stagnalis. Next base: position 203,838 of record CAXITT010000862.1, read on the forward strand.
ACTATTCTATACATTAATGGACTATGATATACCATTATTTACTTTGATATACCCTTATATACTATGATATACTATAATTTACTATGCTACACCATTATGTACTATGCTATACATTAACCCTCTGGAGACGGAGCCTTTTCGGGGTGTATGTGCCAAAAAGACGGAGCAATTTTTACGAGCTCGAGACTCGCATTGCAAAAAAAATTATAAAAAATAAACTATTCCCTTAATATATGTAAAACTATATATATTCTTGTAGGAAATTGAATGAACTAATACAATCTTTATGAATCAAACTGACATATCAAAATTTATGCAAATGAGGTACCCTTATTTGCATAATTTATGCGTTTAATTTTTTGTTACACCTAGAACAAACATGACTTACTAGTATCAATTGTGTGAATTTTTTGATGGATGAAGCCTGAATAAGTCCTAATACTTATTTTTTGGGGGAAAAGGGCCCATGAAGGCCCTTCAGACACCTCTGGCACATGGTTCTACTCCTTTCCCACCCCCACCCCCTATTTTTCAGTTGTTACAGACACACTGTAACAGGCCCCCCATTTATAACCTAGGGACCTTCTCTTAAGCTGAATGTTACTGACAAATGTGTCTGCATATCAATTGGTCTCTCTCATTAACACTTGAGTGATATTTAGTGTAAAAAATAGCATAAAATACTCAAATGGGGTGCTTATGACTTATTTATAGGACTTATGTTGTCTAAAAATTCAGAGGGGTCATCTCTGTCCATTTGAGGACCCCTAATACTAGTAATACTAAACCAAGAGTTCACAACATTAGCATTACCCTCAATTTGAAAGTCTTCATTAATTCCCTGGTTGTTTTCAGCAGTTTCAGTGTCAAATTCACTGCTAGAATATCAAAATTACTAAGCACAGTTTGATCAGAGTCACTGTCAGACATGTTCGAAATTCACGATGTAACTACACACACACACAAAAATTCCTGCAAACAAATAAATTGAGTTCACCTTCAACGAACGCCGCCATTACAATGCCGGGATGTGCAGGAATACGTATGAATAATTTTGATTCGCTGGTACAATGCCAAGCCAGCCAATCGTGAGGCTCGATCTATCAGGCCGACGGCTCGGACTTGACGTCTTTCTCGCTAGTGTACCTCGGGCCGATAGATCGGCCCTTACGTCTCCAGAGGGTTAATGCACTATTACATACCTTTATGTACTACAATATACCATTATGTACTATGACACACGCTTTTGTAGTATGATATATTTTAAATGCAATGTGATATAACAGTCTTTGGCTCATGCCATGTTATCTTATTATTAATGGCGAAACCTAAGTACTTGATGCCTCCACTTTCTCCACATTTTGATTTTTTTATGTTGAGATCTGTAATCTGGTGATCCCCCCCTCCTGAAATCAACAACCATTTCTTTAGTATTTGAGACAATTAACTGGAGAAAATTTTCATCGCACCAATAGTTAAAGCTCGTAACTAAGTTGCGGTATATGCCTTCTCCTTCAAATATTAAAGCAACAATGGTGGTATCATCATCAAATTTTAAGATTGGAACGGTGTCGCCTGGGCTTTGAATATCATTTGTAGATATGGTATAATGCGACTTGCCAGTTTGTATCATATTTAAATTGGGTTGTTTTTGCCCACACTCTAAAGTGAACTAACTGAAGAAATTAAGCATGAAAGACATTCATCGTGTCTCACTTTTTTTATCAAATAATAAAACTTCTTTAAGACAATCATCATGGCTAAAATTGTATTGAGTTTTTTAACCCACACATCACACAAACTATATTTTAGTAGTTTCTTGATGAATGATGTTTATAATATTTATATGATTAGAATGTAAATAATCTATTTGTATAAATAATATATCATTTAATGTATTTTCCAGATGATTGATCTCTTCATCCTTTGTCTGCTGTTGCCAGCGTGCCATGCACTGTCACTCACCACGAGTGAGAATGAAGTTGAAATTGACATAACTCCCAATGTGTCGCTGACATGTGTCTTTGATCGCTTAGAGAATCCAAACATTCAAGAAATCTTGTTTCTCAGAATTCTCAAGATGAAGGTCAATGAAACTGGCTGGAAACCTATGGCAGAATTACGTGACACAGACGATCTGCCACGGATACTTGGAGAAGAGGACATCTTTGCCTCTGGCTACTTTGGGAAACAGAAGAATTTGAAAGGAAACGAGGCTAATGTATCTTTAAAGGTGACCTGGGCCGTAGCTGAACGTAAGACCGTCGGGAGATACAGGTGCGACATGGCAGGATGGAATGACGAGCATGACATGATAGCAACAAAGTCACAAGTTCTGGAAATAAAAGAACGGTCCGTGTTAACATCAATACAGCTTTATAATATGTTGCTTCAAACACAAACCAACCTCAATTCTAAAGTAGAGACTAAAATATCAGATGTAAATAATGACCTCGGCGTCCTGAAGGAGACCAATCTTATCATAATCACCTGGTTCCAACAGTTTTGGCCTGAGGGTACTTATGGACTACATCATCCAGCCACTGGATGTCCCGCTAACGTGGGAGTCACATGGATCACTGGATATCGACTTCATAATACGGAATCCACCAGCAGAAACCACGACAAGCTTTCAGAAGGAAATCACTTTGGATCAATAATGACTCGAAGTGGGATTAACAATTTAATATATCAGCATTTCTGCATGGTTATTGTCAGATCTGTGGGTCCATTATGGCCTAAAGGTTCTTATTGTATAGCAAGAAGAGAAAATGCCAATGTTCCAGAAGGCTTTAGATGTGGATGGATCCAGTGGCAAGATGAAAATAACACACCGGTATCATCAACTGGAGGCCACTTCCCATATGGCGACTACCCTAACCATTCTACAACTATCCACTACTGCTGCAGATCTGACTTGAACGCTAGCACACCAATGTACCTGCCGACAGAGAAACCATTTTACCTGTACAGATATGGCGGCACCTGTCAACAGATCCATGGCATGAATGTCCAGGAAGAGTCTATTTTGTTTGACACAGATGACCGGGGCGGTAACAGAGTCAGCCCTCCACATCCAGATGTCCTTCTTACGCCAGATATCAAACTGGAGCTTTGCTATTACTCCAAGAAATAGGATTATCACGTTTCTCTTTGTTGATATATTTATGTTAAAACAGTATATTCGCACCTGCTAGCTTTATCATATGTATTAATATATTTCTATGTCTGTGCTCCTTAACTTTTTTCCCAACAATTTAACATACCTAGACTGGAGTACCGCGCTTTATAAGACAACAATTATTATTGTTATTATTATATGTGTGTGTATTTTCATAGAGTGCAAGTCAAGTCAGTGGTATGTAACACTCAAGGATCAAGAGGACGAAGAAGATCTAAAAGTATGCCATGAAAAGTTGTCAACAAACCATTTCAAAGAGTTAGAGAGTATAGCTAAAGATCGGCGGTTTTGAAATGAATTCATAGAGCTCTATGTTCCACTGGGAGTTTATAAAAAAAAGAAGAACACAAATGTATGTTCTTATATACTAATCACCCATATCCTCAACCCATATAAGCTTCATACTGCCTTCTTCCCATCTAGTGATTAACTACGCTCCTCATAAGGAGTCATTGATATTAATATAAATATAAATACATAGAGGTATCATTAAATGTTGACTTATGATCTAATTTCACACACACTTTACTTATAACGCGGGTGAATTTCAACAACAATAGTAAACCATTTATATTACAATAGTCGTAAACGTAAATAGTGTAACCAAATATGTCATTAGGTACACCATTTGATCGCATCTAAAGTACAGAAGGCTATTGACTGCAGGTCAACAATATTCTCTAGAAGGCTTGAATTAAATTTGAGAACAATCAAGATTGATAAGTATTGCGTCTATAACTTATGTTTGTAATGGGTAAGGACAAAACGGAACAAGAAAGAATGCCATTGCGTCATTTAAGAAATGAAAAACTTACATTTAAAAAGAAAAAAAAAACTATATTTTTCTAAAAAACGGAATAGTTAAATTAATATATATATATATATATATATATATATATATATATATATATATATATATATACAAAATAGAGAAAAAAAAAAAAAACATATATATAAAAAAAAAAAAAAAAATATATATTTATAAAAAAAAAAATAGTTAAAATAATATATATATATATATATATATATATATATATATATATATATATATATATATACACAGGATAGCCAAAAAAAAGTGATAACTTCGCCTTGTCAGAAGTTTAATAAATGTGCGAACACTTGTAATAAGTCGTTTTGCAGTTGGAATTGGGTGGACAGTTTGAACCTATTTTCTGATTAGCGTCAAAGTTTGCATACAAGTGTCAATGAAAAAACAATATATTTATTTATTTATACAACCCTTTGCTATGAAAAGTTCTCACCTTTTCATGGGCCACTCTGACTACTGAAGTTTTCCGAATGTGAAAAAAACTATTTCTAGCATGACATATTAATTTAAGTATTTTGATGTTGCATACATATTTTTAAATCTGCATTCCTTTACTATGTTTCACAAATTATATACATAGATAATATATATTCTATGTTTTTCTGAGACCCCCATAATAACCTGATTACTAAAAAAATTAGACAAAAGCCTCAAAATATAAAAACAATCTCTTTATATTGGATCGTAGTCCTAGTCATGATAAATCTGAAATTTAGATATTTGATACAGGGCGGCATGAGTGAAGCCTCTGAATATCCCCCCTCCCCCTTTTCCGTGTCTTCATCAATAAATGATTAATGGCATAAAAACATCATAACTATGTATGGATAATTTCATGATTATGGTGCCCCAACCTGATGTTTAAACACCGTTTATAATCAAAAGTGCAGCTACTTGCTATAATTGTTTAATCAATCATTAGTTGTTTTTTTTTAAAGTAGCGAAAACAAAATACTATTTCAATAATAAAAATGTTTTACAAATATTTTCTTTATTTCTTTCAATCTCCTTTTTTTTTCTTTCTTTTCTTTTCTTTTTTTTTCTCTTTCTTTCTCTCTTTTGTTTTTTTTTTTTTTTTTTTTTTTTTTTTTTTTTTTTTTTTTTTTTTTTTTTTTTTTTTTTTTTTTTTTTTTTTTTTTTTTTTTTTTTTTTTTTTTTTCCAAAACTAAGATACCAAAGGACCCTTTTAGATTGGGTCAATATTTTGGTAGCCGTGAAAATGGCCGTTGGACGAGATTTCATTTGGTCAGTTTCTCAACCGCGTTGCTTCTCGGTAGCTAGCCACGAAGCGGACGTCCAAGAGGGAAGCATTTTTTTTTTTTTTTTTTTAAATAGCGTCAAAAATCATCTATTCGGACGTGATCGACAGATATCGGTGCCACATGCTAACCCGAACCATTTAATCCCTGGTTCCCCAGTCAACAATGCAAGCATATTTGAGACACACGTAAAATTGTATACATTGTCATTCAACTTCTGTTCAATATTGTTTAGATCTCTATGCAAAATGATAATATTAAAATAGATGATGTCTTTAAAACGTTCTTTATATTTTCAAACACCAATTACTTTACTGATAACTGCATTTTAAAAATCAAATAAATTGTGATACACTGATTGTTTCAGAATTAGAAAACATTGTGTACTTCTTTCTTCTTATTAATTATTTAATGTTTAATCACGTATAAAAAAAAAATATTGTTTATTTCTTTACACATTTACATTAAATGACGACATGTGGACACTTTCTCATTTAATGTTTCTATTCGTAGAAAACAAATGTTTTTTTTTTTCTTTTTAGTTAAATGGGGAATGTATTAATATATTGATCTATAATTAAAACAAAGGAGCTACATTTTTTTTTAAACTTTAAAATCAGTTAATTCATGATGGTGCAGCACGGTAACAAAAGGTGCAAATTAAGTGGTGTTCAACGTCTTGTTCACTTTCTAACACTACTGTCACCTTATGCATTCAAACCATATCAACAAACCCAAACCAGCCTCACTAAACCTTAACAAGCCTCACCTAATCCCAAACCAGCCTCACTAAACCTTAACAAGCCTCACCGAATCCTAACCAGCCTCACCTAACCCAAACCAGCCTCACTAAAACTTAACAAGCCTCACCTAATCCTAACCAGCCTCACCTAACTCAAACCAGCCTCACTAAACCTTAACAAGTCTCACTTAATTCTAACAAGACTCACCTAACCCAAACCAGCCTCATTAAAACTTAACAAGCCTCACTAATCCTAACCAGCCTCATTAACCCAACCAGCCTCACTAAAACTTAACAAGTCTCATCTAATCCTAACCAATCTCATTAAACCCAAACCAGCCTAACTAAACATTAACAAGTCTCACCTAATCCTAACCAGCCTCACCTACACCAAACCAGCCTCACTAAACCTTAACAAGCTTCACCTAATCCTAACCAACATCAGCAAACCCAAACCAGTCCCACTAATCCTTAACAAGTCTCACCTAATCCTAACCAGCCTCACCTAAACCAAACCATCTTCACTAAACCTTAACAAGCTTCACCTAATCCTAACCAACATCACCAAACCCAAACCAGTCCCACTAAACCTTAACAAGTCTCACCTAATCCTAACCACTCCCTCGAACACACCGTTCAATTGAAAGATACCAGCCATGAAATTAAAGCTGCTGATATTTGTTTAGTTAAAGCTTCAAGTCATTTGAAACAATTGTTAATGGGCATGTTCCCATCCAGGTCCTACAAAATGTCAATGCCCTAGATGGCTGACCACAAACAAAATGTTAATCCCCTTGTTGGCTGACCACAAAAAAAATATTCCTAGCGTTGATTTTTTTTCACACAGTTGTATTTTTTGACAGTCGTACTATCTCTTCGTCTCTTTATTTTTCAAAGTCTGGTACACTAATATTTAACAGGCATAACTAGGTGATTTTGTGTTTTTAATGTAAGGAACGCACATACCTTGTTTTTTTTTGTGTAACAATATTTGGAAACCTACCAAATAATTTTTTTTCTTTCCATAAAATGTTTGTGTCTCCTAAATCTACTTAAAGGCTTTATTCCATGCTATCACTTGTATAATATTGAATAGTCAACGAAGTTCTAACAGTTGTTTCAACACTACATTTTTGTATTACATACACATTCATAGTTAACTCTCAAAACAAAATGCCAAGCGGAAATGCTAAAATTGACCAAATTCCAGGAGAAAGTTGTGAGTTACGCTCCCACCAGGGCCGGCGCTAGGCGATGGCTATGTGGGCGACCGACCAAGGCATCACGTTTGTGGGGCCCCACGCGTTGCCATTGAGTGTTTTGTTAGTTTTTTTTTTTTTCTTTTTCTTGTGTCCAGATTACAATGGCTCATTGGATTTGTGTTTTGTTACTTATTTTTGAAAACATTGAAAGGGGTTACAATGAAGCCACGAAGAATAATTTGGGCCACAGCAAATAACTGTTATAGTAAAATATAGAAATTTTGGAAACTAAGCGATTGAACAAATATCCATTACGACGCGTCCCATTATGACCAGTACTACACAAACGTATCTTAATATCCTATACTCAAAATACATATTTAATAAATATGGCTAAGTATTTAAAAAAACATAAGTCTATTATTTAGGTAAATATGTTTAAAATTCAGCATATGTTTTCGTTTATATAAAGCACAGACGCATTTAACGTAACAATATATTATGTAACGTGTGTTAATGGTATGCTCCTATTAAATTCTAAATATATGTAAAAAAAGAACAGTTTTTAAACCTTTTTTTTCTCAACCAACTTTGAATCTAGTACATTTAAAGATATGCAAAAAGTTTATTTTTAACAGCTAAACGCCATCAGATGCTTTATAAATAACGTCTATCCCTACTTTAAAGTCTTGCTTTTATTGTGAAATATAATTTGAACGCAAATTGCACATGTTGGATACTTCGTCGTTTTACACGGTGTTATTAAAGTTTTCAAACTTGTGTAGTTGCTGAAATAAAAAAATAAATACAAATACAGTTACAATTTTCATCACAGCACGATATTTATAATTAAATTATGAAAGCATCTAATGAGAGAACCCCCCGAATCTTGGCTTAGGCTTCGGTTTCAGCGACGAAAGAGGCCGTTTGATCACTTTCGGCTGAAAAAAAAAAGTTATTTTTCGGTTTAATTTCGGGTTCGGCAGAAAGTGATTGAGGCTTTCGGCCATTTTTTTAAAGCGGCTGAGGATTTCGTTCCTCTACCAGAAGTCGGATTGTCTGTCTGTCTCTAGGCCGGCAATCCAATCTGCATTTTTGCTGGACGTCTTGTTGCCATCGAATATTAAATGATTAATTCTCTAAGAAAAGTGCTCACTTAATTGTCCTATATTTCCAAATATTAAATTTTAATTAGTCTGTTGCAAATGTTGACATTTTTACAGGTAAAAACTAATGGAATGATACTATTTATATAGTTTTGTGTTTTAAATTTTTCAAAAATAAAATTCTGAACCCTAGATTAATTCAATCCCGTCATTTGTACTTTTACTTTGATATATCATCATGATGCTCATCATCGAAGTCATTGGTATAGGTGATTAATATTTAATAATCCTTGGGAATGGCATTATGTCCATTTTATTTTTTTTTTTTATTTTTTAGACACATTTAAAAGAACCAGCAAAAAAAAATGACCCCATCAATAGGGGTTAGGGAGGTAGATTGCTGTACGAAATAATGACGTCACCATCGAGGAAAGACTAATGTGTTTGTTAAATATTAATACAGCGATTTCTTGCCAGCTGTTTTTGAAAATGCAAAGCATTAGTATGACGATAATATTGTTGTGATATTTTACAACCTTAATAAATGATATTCAAGGGACAATTGACTTTATTAGATACCTAATATGTATTGTAGGCATTATCAAGTATATGTTCTAGGTTGTAATTATAGTATAAAAGCAAAGGGAACTCAAGTGCTTAATTTTCATAAAAGTCACTTTAAGCTTTTGTTTACGGCTTAGGTTTACGCACGAAAGTCATTTTGAACTTTCAGCCTAATTTCGGTTTTGGACGAAATGATAACATCACTTTCGGTCGGTCTCTACCTCTAACAAGATTAGCTTTAAATATATGAACAATCTAATATAGCTCAATGCACCATTTATTTGTTTATTTTATGACAATATAATCGTTTTTTTTTTTTAATGAAATATATTTTCGTTTTATAGCACTCATTTTCCTGTAGGGAATGTGACTTGTTTTGTGGGACAGTCACCTCCTTCTTGAAGAGATCCCTAAAAGAAACACTGGCAGAGAGTAGCAAAATTAACATGATCTTATAAATGATTTTATTTTAACAATAATATTTCATGAATTTGTTCACTTTCTGTAATCGTATTTTTGGGAAATCTAACTTCCACAAATAACACTTAAGTTATTAACTTGTCTCTATTTCTTGTCCTATTTTTATCTGTCCCGTCTGTTGGGGAAATCTTTTGGCCGAAAAGTTCTTGTCTTACTTTCTTAGTTCTTATTTCAATCTCACACTTACCTTGTTCAACTATTTCCTTTTTTTAAAATAACGTTTACATCTTTGATATTCAAGGGAAACAATCTTTTTATTTTTCGTAATGTTTTTATTTATATCTTCAAGGAACTTTATGAGACATTTTTATTTTGTTCTTTTTTCATGCAAAAATATATTTTAAAAATGTTTTACACAAATTTTGCGAGTACTGATAAATAATTTTAATATATATATATTTTTTTTTTTGAAAATTTTTATCCATAAAAACTTTAAGTTTAAATTATATACAGTAATTTATATCCTGTTATTTATGCTTAACCAATTGATCTAGATTTTTTGATAAGTGATTAAGTTGTGATCTGAGTCGTAGTCAACTTGAATCGATCCCTACATGTAGGGATATAAGACAAATAAATTTCTTTTGATTATTGTATAACTTAAAATCTTGTGATAAAAATGTCAGTTTCCATCCTTGCATAGCACCTGTTCTAACTATGTACAATGTTTTGTCACATAAATTTTTCCCCGGTGGGTAGGGGCTTTGCAGATTATTTTTTTTTTGTGTAAGCGGGGGCAGTTCTAGTAGCCAGAAGCGTAACTGTAGGTCTGGCAGATGGGACATACGTCCCGGGCGCCTGAATAATGTGGCTATAGCCTTGATAGTATTTAATGGTTGAAAATAATGGGTTTCAGGGTTGAAAAAAAGGGGGGTGGTCGCTAAAATATATTGTGTTCCCTGATGCTAAACTCTCTGGAAAATATTTGGCCACCTATGGCGGCACTAATAGTAGTTAAGCAGCTTTGCAGTGTATTTATCTATCTTAATTGAAGTAAGTGCCAGCGATCTGAAATTGGAATATTTTAAAAGGGTTGTAACGACTGAGATAAATGCACATGCTTCTGGGCAACACATCACCAACGTTTGATTGCCATAACATTAATTTTGCAGGAGAAAATGTGGGACATACATTCATACATACATACA
>CAXITT010000862.1:223330-257141 GCA_964033795.1 Lymnaea stagnalis
TTTATGCTAGATATTTGAAGCCAGCCACTCACTCAAATGTGCGTTTATATTAATGTTGTCATCAGCGTGGGTGTCACGAGACATCATATTTATTGTCTTCACATCTTTTACCACAAGGCCAGACTTGTCCGATGTCTCTCCTATATTATTATGTTCTAATGTTTTAGAAGTTGTCTTCTGACACCAGAGGTTAAAGTTAAGAAGGTAGATAAAGAGAATCATTTACTAGTAAGATAGAAGTAGTCTGATGATACCCAATGTTAAAGTTAAACACGTAAATAAAGAGAATAATTTACTAGTAAGATATCTTTTGTTAGCTATCTTTTGGATTCTCATATGAAAAGAATTAAACTAAAATAACAATTCAAGGACAAGTGTGCAACAGTTTATTTAATTGTTTAATTTAAAACAGAGAAAAACATTTGGTCATTTAATACATTATATGGCTACGTTTTTTTGCTAAACTATTTTAGTGAGGATAAATTGTAAAAACATGTATCACTTTTATTTGTTAAGTAAAAAAAAAACCACAGACACATTCGACTTATATTGTTTGAAACGTGTACTATTTAAATGCTGCTGTTAAATTCTACATTTCTGTAAAAAAATAATAACAAATGCGAACGATTTTATTCTGTCTAGCTAAAAAAAGATTGAATTGAGTAAATTTTAAAATATGCTAATAAATATACTTTTAAAAGCAAAATGACATCATATAATTTTAATAACCACATAACCCTATTCTAAAATCTGGCTTTTTCTATGATATATAAGTTTAACACAAATCGCAAAGTTTGATACCGGTACTTCGCCATTTCACATATTTTTATTCAAGTTTTTAAACTGATAAAGACGTTAATTTCTTTTTATACATACCCAACATGCGAACAACAAAATCAAATATTTCTACTTATGATCAGAGGCGACCAGTAATCGTCACAACATGATATTTATGATGATATTGTTTACGACTCTAACAAGATTGACTTGAAATGTATGAATAATCTAATCTATTTCAAGGCACCAGTTACTTGCTTATGCAATAACAATTTAATCAGTTTTTTTAATATAAAATACATTTTTTTGGCGTAATGCTAATTTTTGCCCTAGGGCACTTGAACTGTCACCGGGGGTCCGTGCCTCATCCTCGCTTGAAGAGATGCCTAAAAGAAAGACTGTTGGGCAGTAGAACAAATAGCATACTATTCTAAACGATGTGTTAAAACTTCTTCAAATTTATCATTTCCTGTCATCTTAGTTTTGTAAAATCCAACATCCTGAAAGAAAAGTAGCGATTCCTTCATCTCTACACTTGTCTCTATGTCTAGCCTTATTTTCAGCTCTCCTTTCAGCTGATGAAATTTCTTTGCCAAAACGTTCTTGTCTTATTGTCCTGGTTTTGAATCAATTTCCCTATTCCTAGTTCTACTATGTTTTTTTTTCTTTTCAAATGTTTATTTCGTATACACGTTTTTCAAGGGAAACAATTGAGATTGCTTTGTAAATGTTTTTTGTTGATACTTTTATGATTCTTATGAGACATTGTAATTTTATTTTGATTTTAAAATCTATTTAATAAATTCTTAGGTACAAGACTTGTGTAAATTGTCCTAAAATTATTTCTATAATGTATTTTAAAATTTTTTTGATTTTTTAAAATACAAACTTTAGTTTTATATTTTTAACAGAAATATATATAGCAGTACATATGCTTACCAATGTTTAGCGGACGATATCTGAATGCATTACTTAACAGAGACTATACAATTCTCACAAAAACTCTAGCAAATAAATTAAAACCACATTTCAATACTTTAATACATATAAACCAACAATGCAGCATCAAAGGTAGGGACATCCAGAACCACAATCATTTCATTAGAGACATTATTCAATATTCAAATGACAAAAACATCCAAACTTGCATATTATCTCTAGACCAAGAAAAAGCCTTTGATATGGTAGACCATAAATACCTACATAAAATATTACAACACAACAAACTAGGAGATTATTTTTGTAATTGGGTTAAAATTTTATACAAGTCCCCCATTAGTAATCTTATAATTAACAACACACTTTCTAAAGACATTAAAATTGACAGATCAGTTAGACAAGGGTGTCCCCTATCCCCTTACCTTTATATCCTATCCTTTGAACCTTTGTTAGAGAGAATTAGAAGAGAGGAGAGTATTAAAGGAGTAAGGATCCCTGGAGGTAATGAAACAAAAGTCATTACATATGCAGATGACACAATTTTTTTTCCTATTGATGATAAGTCTATTTCAAAAATAATATCAATATTTCAAGAATTTGGAAGAGGTAGTGGGTCTAAAATAAACATAGCTAAATATGAAATTATGGGGATAGGTAAGTGGAAGGATGGACTATATTTCCCTTTAGAAATCGAAAGGAAAGAAAGTCTTAGGATATATGGCATTTATTTTTCAAACAAACAGACTCAAACTAACACAGAAACATGGCAAAACATTGAAAAATCAATTAAAAAGATAATTGACAGACATAAATACACAGAACACTCAATTTTTGGCCGGAGCACAATCATAAACACATATGTAATTCCTAAAACAATATACACAGGGAACATATGGGGACCTCCACCAACCATTTTAAGACAAATAAACTTACACATCAGGAATTACATATTTCAAGGAACAATACAAAACATTAAAAATACAACTTTAATCCAATCTAAACTAGAAGGGGGGGATTTATTTACAAGAGATACAAACAAAACTGAAAGCACTTAGAATTAAATTTATAGGACAAGCCATAAGAAAGAAGGATGAATATTTATTTACACATTATTACATTGGGATAAGGCTAGGACAGTTACTAAAAATTGACAACAACACACCCCATTACATGGGAAGAAACCAATCGGATTTTGATATGGCATGCATTCAAGCATTAAAAGGCAACGAAACACTTATACACAAGACAACTAAAGAAATTTACACACATTTAATAAAGAAACAAGCAACACAACTCTACAATAGGATAAAATGGACACATGTTTATGGAACAATAAACACTAAGAATACATTTAAAAATACACACATTAAAGAAATCGAAAATAAAGACAAAGAAATAACATATAGACTCATATACAACATGACACCAGTATCGTCAAGACCATACCATGACAGGGTTAGGAACATGGAATGTCCCCTCTGCAGGACGGGGGCTGATGAGACGGAACAACATTTATATCTGACGTGCAACACAATATTGCAGACTAAATCTACACTTAAACAAATCATACAAGCAGGTACAGTTCACCCTGTAGATATAGACAGAGCTATAACATTAAACACAATACCAGCATCAATAAACAAGAAACAACACACAATAAGTCTGATATTACTTTCACAATACAGAAAACATGTATGGCACCACAGACTTAAGGCTTTTTTCCACAAACATAACTACACAGACATTACATTAGAAACACTTTTTAGATTTAAAATACAAAACATAATTCAAAACATAAGTTAAGAAATATTATGACAAATAATACATTCATAGTTTATCATTCCAACTCATTTAGACATCAAGTTAAAAAATAAGTAATTTACACAAATGTTTAATTTAGTTCGCTCTATTATAATGTTAACATTTTGTTTAGTTCAAACTTCAAAAAATTTGCCTGTCATTATTTTAGTTTTAATCTGTATATGTATATATGTATTGAATTATATTGAATTAAAAAAAAAAAAAAAAAAATTACAAATGGATTATAATATCTTATTATAAGATGTTGTCCACTTGAGTTCGATCCCTAATCTAGGGATTTATAAATGTTATTCCATGCTACATTGAATGACATATTACACAAATGTTTAATTTTGTTCCATTTATTATTATTTTACCTTTTTTTTTAGTTCAAACTTTAAAAAATTTTCCTGTTATTATTTTAGTTTTAAACTGTATATGTATATATGTATTGAATTATATTGAATTAAAAAAAAAAAAAAAAAATTACAAATGGATTATAATATCTTATTATAAGATGTTGTCCACTTGAGTTCGATCCCTAATCTAGGGATTTATAAATGTTATTCCATGCTACATTGAATGACATAGTGAGTAATGTAAATAAAACAGGGCATCCCTTAGTTCTCGTGAAACGATAGAGTTCATATGTAACAGTACTTCCATCATACATCTTTCCCTGGAAGGCATTTGAAATTTCCGAACGAGGGGGGGGGGGCGTGGCCAGGGGCAAAGCGAATGGGGTTGCAGATAAGACACATGTCCCTGGGAGCCTGAATAGCATGGGGAGGAGCACAATGAGCTTTTATAGTGTTTATTGAAGGAAAATAATGTGTTGAAAGGGGTAGGGGCGTAAACACGAGTGTTGTACCCTGACTCTAAACACTCTAGAAAATATTTGGCCGCACATGGCAAAACTAATAGTAGCTAAGCCACTTGGCATTTTATCTATCGATACAAAAGTGGCGATCATCTTTATCTGGAAGTAATCCTGGACGCCGATGAATCTTTTCGATTGAATGATTGATTGAATACTTTTTCGCACCATTGGCGTAGCTATGGGGGTGCGGGGGGTGCGGACCGCACCAGGTGACACCATTTTAGGGGTGACACTTCATTGAAAAATTGCATATTTATATAGCACACAGTTCTCGGTCTAACCAAGATTCATAAAAGGATAACCGATCACATATACATTTTTTCACAAATGTAACCAATCCAAATCATTTGGCTAATTCAGGCTTTATTAAAAGTTCAAGGTTAATGCGTCAGAAATGTGATGACCCTATGTTTAGCTCAGAAAAACACAATCATGATCCCATGCCGTTTGAAGTGCTCGGTAACTTCCTTATATAAATTCTGAGAAATGGGGCTTTCCATTGATACCAAATAAGTGTGGTCGAGCGGTTATAAGGATAAAAATCAGTAAAAATTAAAACATAAAAAATAAATTTTACACATTTATAGGGTTAAAAAATATATTATTTTACACAATTTTCAATCTTTTAATGATTAATTCTTATTTATTTAAATTTAAATAAAGAAAAGTTTTTTGAAGACATATATAATATTATATGTCGAGACCAAAAAGGTACCTTGCCTTTCACCAGAAATCCAAAATGAATTTATAAGCGTCCTTGCAAATCATGTGAAGGATTTTTTTTTTTGTCATGGATATAAAGCCTTCAAGGTATTTTGGAATTATTTTCGAAAGTACACCTGATATATCACACAGTGACCAGATGTTTGCAGTGATCAGATATGTGATAATCCACTATGGGAAAGTTGAAAAGAGAGGAATGTTTTTTGCATTTTTAATGTTAAGATTGAAAAAAAAGCTGATGACCTCAGTTCTAACATTCTTACAAACTAAAGCGTGATGGACTAGACCTACTGCTGTTCAGAGCTAAGGGTTACGATAATGCTGCCCTACTGTTATGGAATCCATGGAGGTGTTCAATCAATTCGGAAAAGAAATAATAAGAAAGCAATTGTTAAAGGATGTGTGGGCCATTCACTTGTGTGGTCAACACTCTTTTGCAGATAATGCTTCATGGATTACATTATTCGGTACCCTTAAAAGAACATTTTCTTTCTTTGCTGCATCCAATAATCGATGGAATGATCTAATTGAATAGACTGGAATATCGGTGAAAAGACAATCAACAACGCGTTGGAGTGCTCATCATGTTACTCTTAAAACAGTGAAATTTTTGATGAATTTTGGGAGGCGATTAAAGCTCTATGTCAGCGGCTTGTAAAAAATTGCATACAAGAGGTTAAGTACACGATCTTTTACATGTTGTCTGTGATTTCAAGTTTATCAGCTACCTTTAACTCAGGGCAGGTCTACTTGAGGAAGTTAATCTTACACAGCACTATCTGCAGATTTAAGGGATTACTCTTGACAAAGTGATGACAAACCTAGAGGCCTTAAGATTGTCTCTGCACGAGAAGCGCCATCACTTGGTGGAGAATGCTATTGAAAAGCAACTTTTAAAATCAGACCAATATGGAAATTTGGTAGAGAGAAGATTAAGGTTTAAGAAGTGAAGGCCTGGATAACAATTAGTAGATGCTGGATTCCATCTGAGAGAAGAAAACAGTAGAAAGATGCTAGAGTGTATTGATCACTTTCAATCTGAACTCCTCATCAGATCATCAGTGTACAAGGAAGTTCCAGACATGTTTTGGTCTGTTCAACCCAAGAGTCTAGTATCAGCAAGTGAACAAGATGTATTGGTGTCCATTCAAAAACTAATTTCTTTCAATGATGAGTTATCAGAAGATGAATTTTTAAAAGTAATATCAAGGCTTAGAAGACATCTAAAAGCAGCTGATTTCTCATAGTCATGGACTGGTCAGTATTTTATTTTTTGAAATTCAAAGCTGAATGTGTATTAGTGGAATCTCTTCCAATACCCTCGCTTTAAATTTTCTTATGATATGTGTGTATGTGGCTTCATGTGAGTGGAGCTTTTCAAAACTAAGGCTTATCAAGAAATATTTATGATCCACCATGTGACAGTCAAGGTTTTCTGATGTGGCTCTGCTGTCAATTGAAAGTGACAAAGTGAAAAAACATTGATTTTGATCATGTGATTGGCAGGTTGCATCTTTGAAGACAAGGAAAGGAAAATTTTAAATTGAAAATTTATAGTAAATACAGCTATAACTTAACATTTTTAATTATATTAACTTCATAACCTTCCATTTATTTGTTTGGTTCTTGTTATTGCAATAGTGTGGACTTATTTTAACAAGAAAAAAAAATCATCATGGAAATTTGGGGGGGGGGGGGTGGGGGACACAATGAGTTTACCGCACGGTGTGACACCACCCTTAGCTACGCCACTGTATAGCACTTCTATCACAGCTCACTTCGCTCTGGTTTTATCAAATCCATTGAAACAAAAAACGTTTTTAAATGTGGTTCTTTTTATTATTGTCAATTCCCCTCATAGATTGAGGCGCAATGTTCCATATTTTTGGCGCCATCGCTTCAAAAGAGCGCACTTCGTAAGACTTTTTCTGTGTTCATGCACATTTGTAACTCTTAGTAAGTACTGCGTTGAACACCGCAGGCTCTTAAAGAACTCATGCTTATAAATCAGTCCTTTAGAGTATTCAGGTGCAGAGCCATCTATTTAGCTGTCCGCCATGGACAGAATTTTGTAGTTAATATGCTCACTCACAGGATCCCAAAGGAGTTCTCGTTAAGCTTGGATAATGTGATCTGATTTCTTTATCCGCGATGTATTGCATGCTACAGTATTGAGTATCTTCTGGTGTATCTGACTTTGTTTCTTAGCCAAACCCAGAAACATCGGTGACAGTAAGCTAATATGGACTAGATTAGAATTACCACTACATCTCTAGATGTTTTCCTATTGAGTTGACCACAGAACTGATATGGAGAATCATACTAAAATTACTGTCAATATATATGTGGAGGGTTTTGTCTATCAAGAAGTGTGGTAAACCATATTAAAATGTAGATATTTATGCAAACGCAATCCTGGGTCTTTGAACAGTAAGTCAAAACGCTGACATATAATAACGTATAACTCTT
This sequence comes from Lymnaea stagnalis, assembly GCA_964033795.1. NCBI lineage: Eukaryota > Metazoa > Mollusca > Gastropoda > Lymnaeidae > Lymnaea > Lymnaea stagnalis. The sequence goes on from CAXITT010000862.1 coordinate 230,919, forward strand.
ACAGATAACATGGCCATAATACTCTGGTATTTATTTCCGGTAATTGATGATTTACTGTCATATAACCATACACTGCAGAACCTCAATATTTTAATATATACTGAACAGTAAAAAACATATAAATTATTTATTGTCTGGCAAATATAAGTGATCAATTCTAAATATGTTTACTATACACCTTTTAGAAAACTGTCTATTCTTTTAACACATAAAATTGTAATAGTTAAAATAATTCTTGGCGTTGAAGTCAAACATGTAACGTAATCAACAAAAGAGGAGAATGGGACAGATGACCTCGTGCACTATACTGATTGGGGAGAGGGGCAACATGAGCTTTGGTGGTATTTCATAGATACAAATAATTAGTTTCATTGTTAAACTTTCGGGAGGGGTGGGGGTGGGGACGTAAAAAGAAAACATATAACGGGCTTCAAAATACTCTAGTTACGCCTTTGTCAACTATCTGCTAGACCTGATGTACTTTGTAGAGGATCTGAAGTGTGGAAAATACAGCAACGTACTTTGACCTTTGGACACCAGTGCACTAACAAGGACATCCCTAAATGTAACCACTAGCGTATTAACAATGATAGCCATCAATGTAAACACCAGTGTACTACCAATGACCACCATAAATGTCAACACCAGTGTACTACCAATGACCACCATAAATGTCAACACTAGTGTATTAACAAGGTCATCTAAAATATATTCGATGTTGCTATTTATACTTTTAGACTACGTTCTATTGACTTTGCCAATCACTAACCAAAAGACGTGCATTTTTCTCCCAGCTCCACATCTCAACCAAACCGACGTACAAGGGTTTCTATGGCTAGAAATTCATTATTTAAACTAATGGAATTGTTATTTGGCATAGAAGGTTTCTATAGCATGTAATGTATAATGTAAATAAAAGGAATAGTTATTTGACATAGTACGTTTTCTATAGCTAGTGATATATAATGTACACCAATATAATCAATGTGTTTTATTTTTAAAATTTGAGTTTCTTTATAATCCTTTTTGTTCAATGAAACACTATTCAAAATATACAAGAAATGTTCAACCAATCTATACATGAACACTTTACGTATAAATTACACAACTTTAAAACCCAGAATCTCACCATTTTAACGCAATGGTCATTATGGTGCCATACATCATCTCCAGCTTATCTTTCCAGAGAAAAAAAAAATCACAGAACGTGTGACTTCACCACCTCACAGTGAAACACTTTGTTATTTAGTAACCACTCTTTAGATTAAAGGTGTGTCTGTATTTAAAATTAGACTTTTTATACACCCCTGCTTCCCTGATCTTGCTGAGATGACAAGTGACCCATGAGAAACTTATATTGTTCCTAGTTAGACAACTGTGGTAAACTTATGTCCTTGTTGATACTCAAATTTTATTTCGTTAGACTATTATGGTAAACTTAAGTCCATGTTGGTATTACTGGTGAGGTTCTCTCAAGTTTATATTGTAAATAAATAAAGAATGTAAAAGAAATATATTTAATCCAACAAACTAACATTTGACACTGTTTTCATATTGAAAAAAACAACTTAATACTTCTTTGTTCTTAATTACTTTTTAAAAATATATATTATATAATACATTATGTCCGTGTTTTGCCTGATCATTTTTTTCTCAATGTATATTCGTTCTTTTGTGTTCCTTTTCTATAGCCACCAAAGAACAATTTTAAAAATTGGTTGAATATTTTAGGGGCCGTGAAAATGGCCGTTTAATGTAACTTCCTGGTGGCTTAAAGGGGTTAGGTGTTAACCCGCTCTGCTACTCCCTTGCTAGCCACAGAACGGACGACCAAGAGGGAACCATTTCTTGTAACAGGCGTCGCCAATGGAGGAATAATGTCCAAGAACTAATTATTCGGAGGTTTTCCAATGTTCTTGGCTCCAAATGCTAACCAGAACCATTTAATCCCTGGCTAACATGTCAACACTACAAACTATTTTAGGTAACAGCCCACATCAAGTCACAAGTAAGTTATGCAATTATGTTCATTCATTTTTTGTTAAATAATGTTAAGGTGACTAAACAAAATAATAATATTAATAATGACATCTTGAATACATCCTTTTTTTCTTCAATCATCAACTATTTGACAAATAACAGCAATATTACAAAATAAATAATTTGTGATACATTGATTGTTTCATGATTAGAAAACAGGGTGTACTTATGTCTTCTTATTTCTTATTAATTATTAAATGTTCAATATCGTAAACAACAGATATAAAATTTCTTATCTTAGAAAAATGTTAGTTCCATAACAAGCGAATCTTTTCTCTATTTAAACATTTAAATTTAATGACATTATGCGGACACTTTCCTATTTAAACGCTGATTATGTCTTATAGCAAAATGTTGAGTCACAAATTAATTAAAACAAAAAGCTTGTCTCAAACAGACTGGCACAATACTAAAAAGAGTTACTCTACCAAACAGATTCATAAAGGGGCAACCGTCATAAGCAAATCAAATTCTAACTGTCAGATACTCTGTTGTCTAATATCTTATGATGATAGCAAATATTTGATGTCTCAGATTCTGATGGCAGTCATTTGGATGTCTAACATTCCTTGGTCACAACACGGACTGGTTTGATTCAAAAACACTAAATGTTCATTGTGCATTATAGGTTTATTTTCACAGAAAGAAAACATCAACTTGGTTCTCATTAAAATTGATAGATAAATACATCTTCCAGCAAAATTTTTATCATAAGGCAAAAATCAACACAACAAATCTATATAAAAATAATATATTCTAACTCGCTCGCTTTAGCTCACACTGAATCTCTAGATCACTCTTTCACTCTAAAGCGTTGTCTACCCTTATTACCGAAAAATACACGCACTCTTATATGCACACTACCTCTGATTTGATGGCCTTAACACCATGCTCACATCATTCCCCACCCAGCTAAAAGTGCACTCATACCAAGCCAATCCTAAACAAACTTCCCAAAACTTAACCAACATTCCACAAACTCAAACGAATCCTACCCAAGATTGAATAAACTAACTCAATCCCAACCAGACAAACCCAACCCAACACTTACCATCCTTACCCCACATTAACTTAATTCATAACTTTAACCAAACTCCCCAAATCTAACCCACCTCATCAAATCTCACACCACCTAAACCAACCTCTCAAATCTAACACACCTCCCAAATCCTAACCAACCTCATCCATCTTCACCCAATTCTGAGCATTTTGCCGTAGCCAAACCAAACTCACCAATCTCAACCATGCGTTACTCAATCCTAACCAATCACACCAACACCTTACAAACCGCACCTAACTCTAACGTAACATCACCCAATCAAAATCAACTTCACAAACCCAAAAAACCTTGCCAACCGTTGCGAATCTCACCCAATCTTTTCCCAATTGACCCAATCATATTCATCATTAACCCGCCTCCCAACACCCAAATATACAATTCAATTAAAGATACCAGTAGGAAATTAAATTGAGTGTACAATAGTTTATTTAATCGACGATATCAGCCATAAAACTAAATGGTGTGTTTTATGATTTCACAGGCTTACCAAGTCTTGTTCCCTTTTAAAATATAAGGTAAAATAAAATTTAACAGGTTTATCGAGTATATAAATATATATTTTTCCGTCAGGTCAAATTACATGTAACAGGATTTACGAATTTTTTAAAAGACATTTTAATGAAACAATTATTTTTTTGTAACCATAATTGACAGCGTAACGCATATTGTTTTGTTTACATCAATTTTTTGTGCCTCGTAAATCTACTTACAAGCCTTATCCCAGTCCAACACATTGATACTATTGAAAAGTCAACAATGTTTTAACAGTTGTTTTAAGTGTACATTTTTGTATTACATCTGTATTAATAGTGAACTCTCAAACTAAATGCCATGCAGAAAAGCTAAAATTGTCGGAAAGAGAAAGGTGGGGGTAGGGATGTGTACGTTTGGTACGTCATAATTTCTTAGATTTTGTCAATTATTTGGGGACATACACATGCGGTAAAAAAGCAGACGGTACATGAACAAATTAATAAAGTTCAATGGTTGCCGCACAAAAAATGAAAACATAATTGAAGAAGATATAATGGTGATATAATACGTTAATTATTTTTATATAAGAATTTTAAATAAGAATTTCAATGTATTTATATTTAATGTTAACATGTTATATCAAGAAACTAATGCTTAATATTGCACACACTATTTTATTATAATTAAATAGCTTTTCTGTCAATTTGTATGGTGTTAATTTTCTTTTTTAAATATGTATTTTCGACAGTGAAAAGGTTATTTGTTCATAACTAATTTTTAATTTTTCATAAAACGTTATAATTATTTTTTTAAAGCTTTAAATCCAAAATAAAAAAGATTAAAAAAATCTTCATGAGAACAAAACCCATTAAAAAATCGTTTTTCTCCAGTCAAGAACATCTTATTACCATCAATTTTGAAAAAAAATAATGGTTTTGGCATTATTAAAAATTTTAAAAAGATATGGAGTAAAAGATTACTTATAAATATGTTGTTTTTGTTTCAAGGGAATTAAATATTAGTTTTTAAATCATTTTTTAAAAATTTTCATTAACTCTCTGCAGTCTCACGTTTTTTTCACATTTCTTAAAAATCTTAAGGTGATTTTTTAAAATAATTAATTAACTTATCTGAAGTAGCTCTGATCTGATTAGTTATATGTATTAAATTTAAATTCTATTACTATAAAAAATAATAGGCCCCCTAATTTATATTACAGTGTCCCTTTAGATTTCAACTTTTGTTAAAAAGAGCATTGATTTGTTGTACTGGAATTTTTATTTAAAACTTTTTGTTCCACGAAGGTCTATTGTAAATAATGTACAATATTTGTGCAATAAAATACTTTAAATTGCATTTAACTGAATATGTCAATTGCATGTTTTACATTGGGAACAATGTTTAACTCTCTGCAGTCCGACTATAGAGAATAAATGGTACTTATATGTACCATAGATTTTGTGGGTGGGTTATTTATTTTTTAATTTTAATTTTTAATTTAAAAAAAATATATATTATATTTTAATAATTTGTGTCATTGGTTTAAGTATTTGTAAAAATATTAAAATTATTACAAAATTTGAAATTACTATTAAAAAAAATATTTTTGGAAACTTAGTCAGTGCGGAAAAAAAAATATATATTATATTTTAATAATTTGTGTCATTGGTTTAAGTATTTGTAAAAATATTAAAATTATTACAAAATTTGAAATTACTATTAAAAAAAATATTTTTGGAAACTTAGTCAGTGCGGAGTATCCATTGAAAGCTTCGCCGATTTCCAAAAAAACAAAATAATATTAGTGTCACAAAAAAAATAATTACTGGTATTAATATGGTCAAATGATTTTAATTTCCCGATTTATCACTGAATTATTTGTTTTTCTAATGTAATGTATCCAAATGGAGACTCTAATCATGAAATTTATCCCGATTTGCAAATAAAAGTACCGACTAATGCTATCGTAAACAAGTAAGTTTAGTTTTAATTATCATTTCCCGACTATAAAATTAATAATAAAACAATAAAGTGATATTTTTATAATTTTAATCGGCTGAATTATATAATATTCATTTATACTTATATTGATATATTCTATTTGAATTTTATTGAGTTTCAATAATTTTATAATAAATAAAAAGCGTGGCTATGCGAAAGAAATATTTTCTAAAAATAGCGGAAAACTCCGGCCGATAAGAACTTGCGTACTTAAAACAAAATTAAAGTTAAGGACATCTGAGTTATTAACTAAATATATTTCTTTTAAATATGTTATAGCCAAGAATAATCTTCTACATTTTCTAATATTACATAATAGAAATGTGTTTAAATTTAATTATCATTATCGCTAGTCACTAGTATTAGTAGAGACTACTGTCGGCAGAATAAAAAACAAAACATTTATGTTTTTATTAAAAGCTTCTTAACTCTAATGGGAAGGAGGAGAGAGAGATAAAAATGCAGATATTGGATCAAGAAGCCCTTATTCCTTATTGATCCTAAATATTAAGCCTGGACTCCACCCTTTTACTGAGTTACAGAGTTACTGGATGAATAGCTTTAAAGATTTTACCCTAAAAATTAGTGGTGGTAAGTTTTAATCCAATCACTTGGTAGCAAAATGCATAAAGAATAAACTCACAATATTGTTATAACATATGTTATAATGTATTTTCTATGTACAATGGTTTACTTTTATACTAATTTAGGCATTTGGACTAGGATTAATGGTATTTTCCCTTACTGATAGCATACTATTACTGATACCATTAGTGTTAATTTAATTATGAATCAATCAAATTTTTTTTTTCACAGGTTCTTTATTGAGTGAATATTCTGTGGTGAAAAATCTTAACTAATCTTATGATGAAATCAAGTCCAGGACAAGCTCTTATTTATCAAATATAATTATTATAATAAAACTGCAGACTGTTTTAAGAAATAATATTTGTTCAGAGTCCATAAATATAATTAAGGAATACTGTAGTTTATCGGCCTGTGTTATGTGAGTATTATAACAAAGATATGTAAAAATACCAGTACATGGGAAAAAGTAGATCACATTAGTGAGGAATGGATCATATTTGACATTAATATCAAAATTAGCATTAATGTACTGAAACATTACAATTTTTTTTAACTTTGACATCAGGGAATACCGCTATTTTAAAATTTAAAACAAAAACAACATTGACTCTTGTTTTGAGTTATTTATATAATCATCAAATTTTCCTTAGTTATCTTTTACTCAAGAATTATTAAGAAATATATTGAATATACAAATCTATAAGCTATGAAGCCCATTTTTTAAAATATATTACATACAAAACATAATTTTAATGAAAAGAAAAATTATAGTGCATTTTTTAGAAAAAAAAGACAAAATATAGGTTTTGCTAAAATGTTGACAACTTTTTGATTGTTCATAGAATGTTTATCATGTTTGACTATGAATTGTATTAGATGATGAAGTATTTTATTTAAATAAATTTTAAATCTTTTAATACAAGGATTTTTTTTTTCATTCATACTGTGTGAAAATTTTGTCAAAACTTTGCATAAAATGAAAAAAATTAATTCTCCAATAATGTTTCAATTATTTTTATAACTAAGAAAAAAAAATATACAAAAAATATATAATGATAGCTGAGTCAAAGATGAACAATTTAATAAATATAATCAATGAAAACACGCTCCCATAAATGTTAATGGATATCCTGCATTATAAGTGAAGTTGATGATGTACATTAAAAATAAGTTATTATTGTAATAAAATGTCAATTTAATAGAGAAGCGTCTCGGTGATTCATTTGTTGATGTACAATATGAATACGGCATGAATACATAAAATTGTCTGTTTAGTAGAGAAATGACTATGTGATTAGTTTAACCTGACTACGTTGATAATGTCAATGTCTTGATGTAGCATTGAATGTTATGTTATACAGATATAGATATCAGCCCTCTATCAATAACAGAGTGAGCGATTGCAATACGTAATTTGGGAAAACCTTAGATATATATATATATATGCATTTAGTGATACATCAAATTATTGGGGGGGGGGGGATAATTTTTAATGTGCAAATATCATGCATTTTTATTTAATAATTCAAAAGCACACCATTTATTATCTTGATCAGCAACTTTTTAATTAATACATAGAAACACCTGTCTACAAAATTACTTTGTCAAAATTATCTGAATGTATAAAATAAATGTCCCCTAAAAAGTCAAAGTTGTTTCAGTCTGAGTTTTTACAGTCAGAGTAGTTACAGACATTATTGTTACATTCAGAGTTGTTACAGCCAAAGTTGTTACAGTCACAGTTGTTACAGTCACAGATGTTACAGTCAGAGTTGTTACAGTTAGAGTTGTTAACGCCAAAGTTGTTACAGTCAGAGTTGTTACAGTCAGAGTTGTTACCGTCAGAGTTGTTACAGTTAGAGTTGTTACAGTCAGAGTTGTTACAGTCAGAGTTGTTACATTCAGAGTTGTTACAGTCAAAGTTGTTACAGTCAGATTTGTTTCATTCAGAGTTGTTACATTCAGAGTTGTTACAGTCAGATGATCCATTCATATTGTTAAACATTCTTTAATATTATTGAAATAAATATCTTTTTTGTTTTTTGAAATTTAAATTAATTGTTATGAATTTAGTGCGAAAATATGGCATAATATATTTGATGGAAAATAATAATTATACTTTATATATATTCAAAATGGAACATTTGAAGATTCTTTAAACCTGACTAATTGAACTATTATCATTTTTATTTTTGTTGTTGCAAAAATCTATTGATATCAAAATAGATATACGATTTACCCCAATAAATTGACACATTGTTAAATGTATAATGACGTCGTTTGTAAACAACTCATGTCTGCTTAAAGTAGGTATGTGACTCGTATACCATTGATCAAATGACCCGCTTTCAAAGCCCATTAAAATGTCTTGACCTTAATTATTATTTTTTCTTTATGCCTCTGGTAAATGTGCAGTTATTTAGAAAATGCAATTAATTTTCATAAGCATTTTGTTCTATTTGAGCTCTTCACATAAGAAAATGTTTGCAGTGTTTGTTGCGAAGGAAACCATAGTATTTAATTTTTTTGTATTTCTTTTATTTTAAATCCAATTATATATTAAGTAGCTATCTGAAAAAAATAATGTAACAAAATTTTCCAAAAATGTTCTTAGGAATAAAAGGATTTAAGGGAAGAAAATAATCTAGCGCAAAAGCGAACCCTTGGGTGTTACACAAATAGATGGAATTTATTTCACATCCCGCTCTCCCTAAATGTAATGTTTTGATCATAATTATCGCTGATTTTGCCATTTCCCAACCAAAAGTTTGAAGTCCACTTTAAAATTGTCTGAAAGAAACAACAAATTCCAGTATGCGCCAAAATGCACAACTGCATTTAGTGTTTGTCCGACTGTTTTAAGCACCCAAAATTTCTGCACAGTATTATATAATGGTTGTATTAATTAAGAATCCTACTAATTTATGTTATACACAAACTGAAGTATTGCGATTTATATTTGATTTATAATTTTATTGACCCATGCATTAGCTCTGATTGAAAGTATATTCATAGAGATAATATTAAAAAAATTAATTAAGAATAATGAAAAAAAAGGGATTAAGGGCCTACGGGCCAAAACAGATTATTTTAAAAGCGTTGTAATGACTCAGAAAAATGTGTTGGCTTGTGCATATCCCCATATATGTATCGCATTTGCTTGAATGAAATAAAGGATATAAAGGACATCTTTACTGTCAAGTGTATGAGAATCACTGTTGTTATGTGTAGATCATTTTTTGTCATGTTTGATAGGGAAAAGATGTGTAACTGTATCGTTTGTGTAACAGTGTTGTGACGTAACTGTGTAAAGGGTAAATGACGCGTTAGTTTTAGTTGTTGTCATTGAAGGATAGATATGGCCGTTGTGTGCTGTTCAAGACATGGTTTGTTGTGTGCTGTTCAAGACATGGTTTGTTGTGTGATGTTCAAGGCTTAGCTTTCTATGTGTGAGGATTCAGCTAGATAGATAGTGAAGTTGAACCTTGATAAGTTTACAAGTGTTATTGTGAAGTACACTGATTTGTTAGGCTAACGAGGCAAATTAAATTAAACATTGAACCAATTTGTATTTGTTGTCGGTTACACTGGTATGTGGGGTACTAGGCTGTCCCATGGTTTAGCGTCTGGATTAGAAGAGTGGAGGACCACAAGACATCAAGAGTTACATTTTGACAATCGGTTTAATTGAAAGCATTTTGTCGGGGGCAACAAATAATTTTTTTCCTTATATAAGCTATGTAAACATCACTAGGCTCATACAACACTATAAGTTCTATATGAATTAGTGGATCCATGCCTAGCTTAGTAACAATAACCTTCATTGTCCGTATTGAAATATAGGTGGATTTAACACTATTAATACCCAATCTAGAATTTTCCAGAAAATTCAATAATTTAAAAGGCTATATTTATGGCAATTTCAAACTGATTGTAAAAGGCCGAATTTTAGAGGTTCCATTGATTATTTATCTGACATATATTTAAAGGGCCACTTATCTCAGACAAAGTCAAATCGATGCTGTTATGGGAGGGCCCCCCCCTCTGGTACCCCTCTTTCAAATTAATTGTTTTATTGTTAAAGTAGTGCATTTACTTGTTTAAGTTTTCATTTCCCCCCCCCCCCAAAAAAAAATATATGTAGAAGTTGTACATATTTAGAGGAGTATTTTAATTTGTATCAATCACAATCCAGATAAATCTATATAGTTCTACAGGAATATATAATGAGATCTAAAAGCTTATTGCAATGTTAGTATGGTTCCATTCATTTCTATACTTTCATAGGTTTTTCTTTGAACTTAATCTTTATAATACTACCAGGAACTTATCACACTGAGAACATGAACCGGCGAGTAACTTATCACACTGAGAACATGACCCCGGCGAGGAACTTATCACACTGAGAACATGACCCCGGCGAGGAACGAAATCCTTATGGTGAACGACTAACGTGAGCCCATCAACAAACGGGATAAAAAATGGCAAACGGGATCCCATCGAAGAAGAGGATCTTACAGGACACATGATCCCACCTGAATACAAGATCCAACCGGGATGGCGATCCACTGGGATCTGGAACCAACAATAATTGGGGCCCCACCAGGATCAGAACCCCGAGGAGATCGGGATACAAACTGGGTCAGGATCGCTCCTTATACTTATATGATGGAGAACGGCATGCTGTCGGAAAACAGGATCCGATTGTGTTCCAACACAGGATCGTGGTCCTATCAGGGAACGAAGAGTTTACAAAAGTAATTGTAAAGCTTTTTTTATGGGAGACAGATTTATTACCTTTGTTTCCACTAAAGCGGAGTGTTTATTTTACCTTGTGCTTAAAATTTAATGTTAGGTTATGGAGGGTCCTTTGTTCCGAATGTTATCCTGGGATTTGCCGGGTATTTCAGCTAGTATATATCACTATGTTTCAAATGCTATCAAGGGAAACAATTATTGGCTGTCTTATGTCTTTATTTAAAGTTTTGATTTGGAACTTTTAAAAAATATTTTTTTTATATATTTATTAAGATTTCTCATTCGTAAAAAAAGTGTTTAGTAAAGCAAAAATAATGATGGTCTTAAAAAAAGGGTCATTATTTCCTTTAATTTTTCTGAAGTAATTTTTTTAGAAACTTTTGGTTTCATATTAAAAAGTACATATATATATATATATTGTTCAAATTCTTATCCAAATAGTCTGTTCTGATCTTTGTAGTGTGAAATAAATGGGATAATTCTCCCAAATCGATCCCTAACTATAGGGATACAACTCTAAAAAATATATTTTCTTTATTTCTCCCACTTTAATGTTTTAATATCTTTGTCTTTCTTAACTTTAACTCTTTCCTTTTTTTCCCCTCTTTCCCATCTCTCTTCTCCCAAATTTCTCTTTATCCCCATTATCATTAGAAATTCTTCGTCTTATTCTAATCAAAGATTGTTTCAGATCATTAAATTTGTAAGGATTTAGAGAAACAAAGTACTTTGTTGTATTTACAACCGATAAAAAAAAAAAACAAAAAACAAGACTTCGTATCAGCATCAAATCATGCATAGTGTTGACAGAGGCACAGCTAGAGATCTTGGAACCGTTGAAACAATTATTTTTACTGTCAAATTCTAATCAACGTTTAAAGCCCATTAAATATATATAAGAATGATCTAGGTTCACATAACGCCAAAAGGGATATACTTTTTAAGTATGTTAGGATTCCTGAAAACAATCATAGTTATTTTCTATTATTTTTAGGAAATCGAATAAATTTGAATGCACAATATATATATATATTAAATCCGCTTTTATTTTAGAAAAAGTTTAAATATTATTGTTATAAATTACAAATACATTTAAAGTATGGACTAAAGTATTATTTTAAGCATTTATATGTGCTTGAAAGGTATGAAAAGAAAATATATTTTAAAAAATGTTCAAAGAAATACACAGTAATCACATTAATCGGGAAAACCCAAACATCAGTTGTTTTTAGTGCGTTTTTAGTGCACTTTTAATACTGCGAAAACATAATTAGAATTTTTTTTTTCAATAAACACATACTCGACGTAAAAGCGCCAATTACTGTCAATATTTTTTAAGTGGGGTGCTCCTGATCTCGTTATCACGTTTACAGCAAATCCAAACTGGCCTACAAGATTGAATAGCAAAGACATATTACAAGAATGTACGAGGTATATGAACATAAGGGATACATAGCTTATCTGAAGACAACAACTATCAATCATTGAAAATGAATAATTCAAGATTAAATAGCAAAGGCACATTACAAGAATTTAGGAGGTATATGAACACAAGGGATACATAGCTTATCTGAAGACAACAACTATCAATCATTAAAAATGAATAATTCAAGATAAAATAGCAAAGGCATATTTCAAGAATGTACGAGGTATATGAACATAAGGGATACATAGCTTATCTGAAGACAACAACTATCAATCATTGAAAATGAATAATTCAAGATTAAATAGCAAAGGCACATTACAAGAATGTACGAGGTATATGAACACAAGGGATACATAGCTTATCTGAAGACAACAACTATCAATCATTGAAAATGAATAATTCAAGATTAAATAGCAAAGGCACATTACAAGAATGTACGAGGTATATGAACACAAGGGATACATAGCTTATCTGAAGACAACAACTATCAATCATTGAAAATGAATAATTCAAGATTAAATAGCAAAGGCACATTACAAGAATGTACGAGGTATATGAACACAAGGGATACATAGCTTATCTGAAGACAACAACTATCAATCATTGAAAATGAATAATTCAAGATTAAATAGCAAAGGCACATTACAAGAATGTACGAGGTATATGAACACAAGGGATCTATAGCTTATCTGAAGAAAACAACTATCAACCATTGACGATGAATAAATGAAGATTGACTAGCTCAGGCGCATTGCAAGAATATACGAGAACCATGAAAACAAGTGATCCAACTAGTAGCATATCGGAAGACAACAAAGATACGGTAAATTACAGTTTGGAATATGATGTTTGTAAAAGTTAAAACGCTTCTTGCAGTCATGTGCAATCAAAACGTTTGCAAAGATCAGAAAATGATTCAGAAGTATTGACAACTTTAAGTAGAAAAATAAAGGTAAACACTGATATTATTATTTTTTAAATACGTGGGACATAGAAAGGCACCTAGATATGTGTCGTGAAAGTGAATTATTATTTAGCTATATTTTATTTAAATATAAGGAATTCAATAAATGTAGAAATGGTTTTCATGTGTCTATCATACATGAGTTCCATTAAAATTAATTCATTGTTTACATAAATAGTATGCTTCCATTTAACACAGCATATTTCTACCATATATTACATTACATCTTCATTTAACCTAGAATAATTATTTCCAAACTACATTATATCAACTATTTTTTTAACCAAACATCTTACATTCCATTTTATATTATATACAACGTTCCTTTATCCAATATATTAGTCTTAACACATTATATTTTATCATATATTCAATTTTCATCATGCATTTTATGATTTATTTTCTGCTTTATACAGTACCATACAGGTCTCATAATGACATGTAAAAGGTTTATTAAACATTATAGAAATGAAAGATTATTCTAAAAAAACAAAAAAAGTTATAAAATAGCCATACACAGGAACATAACATAGCAGACATGTCTTTATTAGATATATTTATGTATACTAACTTATAGACATTGACAGATATAGATTTACTAAGCCTTTGTCGATAGCCTTAATATACAGGAACATACCACAAGAATAGAGTATAAAGATGTTAATGCTTAGTCTTAAGCCTTAGGATTACAGTATACAGCAAGTACTGATTTGAAGTCCTTCCGTGTCTAATTTCAATGTTAGTTTTAATACATGAAATCAATTTGGACGATATTACTATTATTATTATTGTTATTATTATTAATATTGTCATTATTATTATCATTATTATTACAGTATTAAAATATTTAACGCGGTACCCCAGCTTAGGGTTTTGCTCACCGAGAAGTACATAAAACAAATTAGTAAACATCATCAGTCATGTCATTTTAACATTGCAAACATTTATTTCATTCAAACAGCTGAATAACAACAACACAAAATGGATCGGTCCTAGGCGGGTCCTTTTCATTTTGTACGTTCATCACCTGGGTGCAGTGATCAATCAGTTGGACATGCTGTATCACATGTTCGCGTAGACACCCAAATGTATCAATCCGTAATCTCCTCTCAGTTCCCTCAGCTTCTTAGTATGACAAAGAAGACAGTGGAGTCAGTTAAGCTCTGGATGACCAGAAACAAGCTCAAATTGAATGATGGAAAGACTGAACTGAGATTAAATCCCCATTGCCACCGCTCAGAAGCAAAAAACTGTAAATAACACGTCATCACTTACTCTCTCAGGTGTGCGGATAGAGCACTGACTTTGGAAAATCACATTGACATGCTTTGCAATGCGACTTTTCTAGAGCTGCGCAGGATTAGTCATATCTTAATGTTTGTCGCATCAAAAAGGATGATGTCTGTAATCGTGCTTTCCCGCATGGACCACTGCAATTTTCTCATGATGGGTCTTCCAGCTACGCTTCTGGATAAAGTTCAAATAGCACAGATTGATGTGGATGGCACTGTTCAGCGTAAATGCAAATTCAAAAATGCTACCACACTTCTGAGAGAGTTGCACTGGCTGCCGGTCCGCGCTCGCATAGAGTACACAATTGCAACTGTGTGCTACCGCTGTTTACATGACCTGGCACAGATTTATCTCAAGACGCTCTTGACGCCTTATGTACTCAAACGACAGCTGCGCTAATCCGAAAGTGGCAAAATAGCTATACCGCGTGTTCCCCTCAAGATTTAAGAAAAACGCACTTTCGCATTTGCCGGCCCAACGTTTTGGGACGCCCTTCTTGTCGCTCTCAGAAACAGCTACACATTGGAGTCATTTAAAACTTATTTAAAAAAACAACAACATCTATTTCGCAAACACCTTCTGGGGTGATGTTGTCTGCCAACATTTTCCAGTTAATACAAATTGGTTTGTGTGGCTTATGGTTGAAAGAGATGAAAGACTTTGAGTTGGTATGCTCGCATGTAATTTTTGTAGCTTTGCGTTTATTTTAAATGTATATACGTTATATATTTTTATGTGGTTGACTTTGTACCGCACTTCGAGCTTTTGGGGATGAAGCGTGTTTTTCAAATAAACTTTATAATTATTATTACATATATATGTTCACGCAGCTCAAACCAGAATTATTTACACGCCAAGCCATAGACTGCTTACATAAAATATATTAAATAAAATTTAGTATATTGAATAACTCTACTTTTTATTAATATTAATAACCTATAGTTATAGACATACAAATAAGGGCTCACTTATTGTAGAAGAGTATTTGGCTTATGTCTTATGAGCTGTATACTGTAAAGTCACATTTAGAACAGGTAATATTGTAAGTTCGACTACTCACTGTAGTGTAAATTGTAAACACCATGGAGTATCCATCTTGGATGTAACGGGTTGCATCCCTTTTCTTTCGTAGTGCAAACGTGATAAATACATTACCTTAAGTAAATAAAAACAAATGCTTACAAAGACAAAACAATAGCATAAGTCTAGCGACTGAACATTTTGTATTTTTACCAGACGGGACACTTGCATAATTCTTGTGTTTAAAGGTAGGTAGGCTTCATGTTGCATGGAGCTCTTGTGTAAAGTCAAACGCCACGAAGTTCGATCCTTTTTTTTTTTTCCTCCCACGTGTTACTTCGTCGGTAGGGATAAGTTTCAAGACTTCTTCATTTAGATGTACGGAGTCTTCGTTGTTGAGGCTTAATATAGCTGGCGTCCTGAGTTGTTCCGGAGTGACAGTTGAGAAGTCGATGTCGCCATAAAGTTGTTTAACCGAGCTAGAATTAACAGGAAAACTATATGAAAGTAATTTAATGTTCCATTTTTTCCGTCTGCTACATCAAGGAGACATTTGGCGAAAACTTGTTGGTGAGGAAGAGCTCTCATTTGTTGTCAGTGTGAGGACATGCATGTTACGACACAAAGGATGTTTGTTAATGCAACTGGTGTCAGTAAATGCTCGGGAGCCACGCATAATGATGGGGAGGATTTTTTTTTATAGTTTTTTTGTGGTAACTATTTACATAGAAAATATGAATTGAAAGAAAATATAATTTTGTTTTAATGCGGGAGACCATGAGTTTAACACATCAAGTGACACCAACCCTAGCTATGTCACTGCACTTCATCAATCAATAAAGGCGAGGGGGAGGATGGCCTTTTGCAATCTTTGGTGTAGGACGGAAGAGATGAGACCTGAAGGACTGAAGAGATGAGACCTGAACGACCGAAGAGATGAGACCTGAAGGACGGAAGAGATGAGACGCAAAGGACGGAAGAAATGAGACCTGAAGGACTGAAGAGATGAGACCTGAACGACCGAAGAGATGAGACCTGAAGGACTGAAGAGATGAGACCTGAACGACCGAAGAGATGAGACCTGAATGACTGAAGAGATGAGACCTGAGCGACCGAAGAGATGAGACCTGAAGGACTGAAGAGATGAGACCTTAACGACCGAAGAGATGAGACCTGAAGGACTGAAGAAATGAGACCTGAAGGACTGAAGAGATGAGACCTGAAGGACCAAAGAGATAAGACTGAAAGGACGGAAGAAATGAGACCTGAAGGACAGAAGAGATGAGACCTGAACTGCCCGGAGGGGGAAGGGAGAACATAAATGAGCGGGGTAGGGGATATTACTTAAGCGTTAATATGTATTTACAACTAGCCATTATACCCGGCGTTGCACGGGATTTCATTAGGCTACATCCTTGTGTGACTGCGATCACAATGGAACCCTCATCCCGTTATGACACTTATCCTGGCGCAGTCCCGTTTCCCAGGTTGTATCCCAATCCCGGTGAATCCATTCAAGGTTGGGATCCGATCCATGTGGGATTCCGTTTTCTTGTGGGATCCTGATCCCTTAGGGATACAGATTTAAATGGGATCCCGACCTCATTGTGATCCCGTATGAAAACATGATTGAGTATTACTGAGAGAATATTAAACTCCAGGACAGTAAAGAAATAAATAGAATTAACAAAAACGTCATTATCCCTTAGAGCCCACTATATATCCCAATGGAAATAAATTAGAACTTAGTGGAACATTCTAGATTAAATTTAATAACATGCTCAAAACATTAGTAAAACTACTTTTCTAATTATTTTTTGAATCAGATAAAAATCATCAACAAATTCCATAATTATACTCCTTTTTCTTTTAAGTTAATCATGTTTAGGTAATTTAATGGGGCTCCTGGGGCAAAATCCATAATTGTACCGATAGCTTTGCTTGAGATTGGGGATCCTATAAATAGCAGACGGATAAAGAATACAATTAACAATTTAAAATGTTCCAAGTAAAATCTACTTAAAAATGCCATAGATTTGGCTTTTCAAATTATCTTTTTTTCTCGAAAATTCTAGATTGGATATTATTAGTTTTAGATGTACCGATATTTCAAAATGGACTAAGAAGCCTAATGAACAAAGCTAGTCTTAGACCCTTAAATTCCCATAGACCCTGTACCGTTGTCTAACACTATCGATATTGATATAGCTTAATTAAGTAAAATTAACTGGGGCCCCCAAGCACCAGGAAAATAAAAATTATGAGTTCAATACCCTTTGGTATTTGAGTATGGATGATAATGTGTGTGTGTGTTTGTGTGATAATTTTGGTCAAGATCCATTCTTTTTTTAAGAGTGTTAAGCCTATTGATATTTATAGCTTATATAATGAAAACTGAATGGGGCCCCCGGCACCAAAAGAATTGATACTATGAGTTCATTACCCTTCGGTATTTGAATAAGGATAACAAAGTGTATGAGTACTAAGTGTGGTCAAGATCCATCTACTCAAGTAGGAGTATTCTATGTTAATGTAAATGATATATTTCATATAACGAAAAAAAAAAGATTTAGGGGCCCCTGCCCACAAACTGCCTGTTATAAAACATTCATAACCCTTTAATGTTCCTTTTGGTTAATGACGGATGTTTGTGCCAAGTTTGGTCAAGATCCATCAATCCATGTAAAAACCTTTGTGGAATAGACCCATAAACAAACAAATCGACAAACTTTCAGTTTTATATATATGACATGATATAGCTAAAATACCCGGTGTTCCACGGGGTTACATTAGAACCCCGATCCAATGAAGACCCCAAACTCAATATGACCCCAATACCATTCTCACTACAATCCCGGTGCAATCCCTTTTCCCGATATTATCCCGGTTCCGGTGGGATCCCGTTTTCTTGTGGCTACGATTGCCTGGGGTATCCAGATCCCGGTGGGATCCCGATCCCGTTGCTGTCTTGATCCCCGTGGGATCCGGATGTCAGTTGATCCCGATAGACTCCCGATCCTGTTAGGATACCGCACACCGTTGGATCCCGTTCCACCTTGACACTCTCTTTTCCGATGTTATTCCGTTTCCCAATAGGATCCCGATGCCGGTTTGATCACTTTACCCGATGGGATGACGTAATCGATGGGTACCAATTTACTCTTAGATCTCGACCCCCCTAGGATCCTATTCCTCTTTGAGATCATTCTCAGTGCGATTTTGTTCAAATAAGCTTTTAAATTCCAGTATATATCACCGTAGAGCATTAAAGAACTTTCTGGAACATTCTAGATTAAATTTAATATCCTCCATGAAAAGTATAAAACATTAGTTTTATAGGTATTTATTTTTCAAACACGAAATATTATTCAACTAATTTTCTCTAATATGATTATAAAATAGGGGCCCCAAAGGGGGCTTATTTTATTAAGTACTTTTTTAGTGTATCTGAGATGGGGGCCCTACTAATATCAGATGCATAAATAAAAGACTTAAAATTAAAAACTTTAAAATGCCATAGATATAGCTTTTTAAAATTATCAAGGTTTCTGGAAAATTCTAGAATGGATATTATTAGCTTTAAATCCACCTTATTTCATAAGTGTATTGCTACAACGCTAGGTCTATATCCATCAATTCCCATAGAAAATATAGTTTTGTCTAACCCAATTGATATTTATATGGTGAAATAAGAAAAAAATGAACTGGGGCCCAGGCCCAGAGAAATAGATATTATGCGTTCAGAACCCTTGTACATTTAAATATGGATATTAAAGTTGATGTGTACTAAGTTTGGTCAAGATCCACCAACTTGTGTAGGAGCATTTGTTGTTAATTTTTTATATAGATCATATAAGGAAAAAAAAAACAAATTCGGGGCCCCCGGCCCCAAACGGAATGTTATACAAAGTTCATAGCCCCTTAAGAGTTCCTTCCGTATAATGACGGATATATGTGTCAAGTTTGGTCAAGATACATCAATCCATGTATATGCCTTTGTAGAACAAGCCCACAAACAAACAAAAATATCCACAAACTTTCAATTTTACATATATATATATATATATATATAGATAGATAGATATATATATAGATATGATACACTTTTCGTACACAGTTTGCAAGATTCTCAATTGCAAACATGCTGAGTATTCATTTATATTAAAACCCTAGATGGAGGGATCGAAGTAAAGTGGGCTACAGTGTTTTATAAGTCATAATAGTCCACTTGAAATTATAAACGACATTCGAGAACGCTGGTTTAGCATAATTAATTTTATATATGCTCCTCAAAAAGTTTGAAATTTAAAGTTTGCATTTAAGTTAACTTTATTTTTTTAAATAATGAATGTTTTTAACAATTTTAACAACAAATTGAAAAGCATTGTTTTTCAAAAAGATAATACATTTGCATGGCACAAAAATAAAATAAAACCTCTTACAAAATCCTAAATGATATCGGCTAAAACATGTAGAAATAGAATGCGATTGTTTCCCTTGAAACACTTTATATTGTTTAAACATTATTTAGATAAACAGAAGACAACATATTTGAAAAAGATTATGTGAATGGTTCAAATTAGATACCATGACAATATGATAATGTTACTTTAGCTAATAGATTTAGATTACAGAGGTGAAAAACAAGAAATATAACTCTTCAAAACAATATTATTTATAATGGCATGTTATGTCATGAACCTTCTAACTAAATTACAATAAACGCATAGCTTTTTAACTTGTAGACATAGAGCTTGAGTAGGTGCGTCCTTTATATTTGATTGACAATCTAGGCTCAATGACTCAAATGGTAATGTTATGTCATGAACCTTCTAACTAAATTACAATAAACGCATAGCTTTTTAACTTGTAGACATAGAGCTTGAGTAGGTGCGTCCTTTATATTTGATTGACAATCTAGGCTCAATGACTCAAATGGTTAGGTAGTCTATAGTGTCACGAGCTCCCTTATGCTCAGGACTCAAATGGTTAGGTAGTCTATAGTGTCACGAGCTCCCTTATGCTCAGGACTCAAATGGTTAGGTAGTCTATAGTGTCACGAGCTCCATGATGCTCAATGACTCAAATGGTTAGGTAGTCTATAGTGTCACGAGCTCCATGATGCTCAATAACTCAAATGGTTAGGTAGTCTATAGTGTCACGAGCTCCCTGATGCTCAATGACTCAAATGGTTAGGTAGTCTATAGTGTCACGAGCTCCCTTATGTTCTGTGACTCAAATGGTTAGGTAGTGTTATAGTGTCACGAGCTTCCTTATGTTCAATGACCCTTTCTCAAATTTCTACACTACCTCTGACACCACCATGTTTTAATGTGCCCCATGAAACATGGCAACAATACAATTTTTCGGACACAACCTTGTTTTAACGTGCACAATGAAACATGACAACCTTACAATTTTTCGGACACTACCTTGTTTTAACGAGCCCAATGAAACATGACAACCTTACAATTTTGCTGAAACCACCTTGTTTTATTGGCTCAAGGTAACACAACAATACAATAAACAAAAGGGATCCTCAATTTAACTTGAAGTAACGAAATATAATATACTTCTTAAATTTACTGTCTAATATTAAATGTATTAAAAAAAATAATAATGTATGAATTTCTTATGAAACATGAAATAAAAAAACCTTAAAAGATATGCCGTGGCAGACATCTTGACTGAGGGAGAGAAAACTACAACCAAAGCAGCCGTGGAAGGAGAAACAAATGAAGGAAATGAATGGCAAGAAATTGAGCACAGGAAAAAGAAAATAGTAAAGAAAGACGACAATGCCGAGCAGGGCCGCACATATGCGGATGCATTGACAAAGGGAACAACATCGCCGTCTTTGACAAAATCTCCAACACAACTGAGAAACCCGGCCCTAGGCTTTGCAACCTCTCCAAATACAACGTCTCCTACAAGACGGGGAACCAAAAATCGACCTTCTGACGCGCAAAACCCGGGGACAGAAAGAAAGTTTTCATATGTAAATTTTTCCCTGGGGACGTTCCAGATTTCACTGACGACGACACGTCATATGTAAATGAATCCAGTTATAATTAGGAAATTTTAGAAGAAAAACAGGTACAGAAATAATACAAAATATAACAGAGACATATACCATGTTTGACGCTTACAGAACACTAAACAGGGAAGGGAAAGAAACAACATTTACATACAATACTTTCTACACCAAGGCAAGAATTGATAGGTTCTATATACCAACAGTAGATACAATAAATGAAGCACAACACATTCCAGAACCACTAGACTTTACAGACCACAAAGGAGGAACAATAACAATAAAGACAACAAAAACAAAAATCATTTTAAAAAAACCTCACATTGGTGATTTAACAATTCACTTTTAGAAAACAATCAGTACACAGATCACAGTAATAACGTAATTATACAATATAGAATACTACCAAGAAAGACAAAGGGAAACCCTGGGAACTTTTAAAATCCACCATCAAACATATCACACAAAACTTTGCAACAAGCTTACACAGACAACTCAGAGAAAGAGGAAAAAGAATTAGAAATACTCATACCATCAGAGAAAGCAAAACACTCTTTGAGCCCCCAAATACAAGAATTAGAAGAACTATAAAAAATTAAACAAAATAAATACAATGGGGCACATGTTAGGAGTTTAACTTTCACTAACAACCAAGAGGCACATCAGAGAAAGCAAAACACTCTTTGAGCCCCCAAATACAAGAATTAGAAGAACTATAAAAAATTAAACAAAATAAATACAATGGGGCACATGTTAGGAGTTTAACTTTCACTAACAACCAAGAGGCACCTACAAATATCTTTCTAACAATGGAACAAAACATACAAAAAAGTAGACAGACAGGACAGATCGTTGACACGAAACGGAAAACTAACACAGAGACGCCAAATATTGTAAGCACATATGAAAAATACTAAACACAAATTTTTGGAACAGAGAAAATTGAATCAGATATACAAGATAAGAACATAAATTTTACAAAAAAAAGCTAAATAAAAGTCAAAAACAAGAGATAGACAAAACTATTACATTAACAGACATTAAAACATCCCTGTCCAGCATGAACAAAAATAAAACACCTGGGCCAGATGGCCTTACAACGGAATTCTACCTGTTCTTTTTCACACCACCTGGACCAATTTTACATGCCACACTAGAAGAAGCTTACATCAACAATGAGTTACCACATTCAATGAATACGTCATACGTAACACTTTTACCAAAAAAAGATACTGACCGAACACAACTTAAAAATAACAGACCCCTATCTTTACTTAACACAGACTATAAAATTCTCACAAAAACTCTAGCAAATTAAAACCACATTTAAATACTTTAATACATATAAACCAACAATGCAGCATCAAAGGTAGGGACACACAGAACCACAATCATTTCATTAGAGACCTTATTCAATATTCAAATGACAAAAACATCCAAATTTGCATATTATCTCTAGACCAAGAAAAAGCCTTTGCTAGGGTAGACCATAAATACCTACATAAAATATTACAACACAACAAACTAGGAGATTATTTTTGTAATTGGATAAAAATTGTATACAAGTCCCCCATTAGTACTTTTATAATTAACAACACACTTTCTAAAGGCATTAAAATTGACAGATCAGTTAGACAAGGGTGTCCCCTATCTCCATACCTTTATATCATATCCTTTTAACCCTTGTTGGAGAGAATTAGAGGGGAGGAGGGTATTAAAACAGTAAGGATCCCTGGAGGTAATGAAACGAACGTCATTGAACATATATAGGCCAAGAAATAGAGACAAGCTAGTAACTAAAATGATCGTCATTGTTATTTTCGGAAGTTTGATTTTCAAAAACCAAGATTACGGAAAATTAAGGAACGTATACACAGTTAATATACAAAAAAAACAACAACTATGTTTTATAATCCAATGTTATTTGTTCTACTCGTGTATCTTTCTGCCATTTCTCCAATATTGGGGCACTTTCCCAAGGTGCAAAAGAAGTGCCCTTCGGGCAAATGAAGAAAATAAAACATCCATTTATTTATTTTATTTTTTTTAAATATATTAAATTGTCACAAAATAAATAAGTAATCAGTTGAAAGTTATTAGATTCTCCGTATATTTAAAGCTAATCTTATTTAACGCTTTAATACTTTGACCACCAATGCCGTACTGTGTCAAAAATGGGCCACTTCTGATCATAAGCAGACATTTTAATTTTATTATTGTTTTTTCTTTCGCCCACTTCTATTTCTTCTCATTTTTTAGGTATAATATATGCATATATGTATTATGCAAATTTAAACTATACTTGCTTAAATGTTTTGTTGTCGTACTGATTATGGCAAGTACAGAAACGTAAACTTTTGTATTATGTAAAATTATTATTATTAAAGCTAAAAATATATTGTTATATTGACACGCATTGTTCGTGTCCAATTAATCTATTTTAAAACTTTATCGCAGTTCAACACGTTTTTTAATTGGGAATAAGTTTGTTTTTTGTTTTTTTGTTGTTGCAAAATCAATTATTGATAAGGTAAGTAACTCCAAAAAAAAAACGTTAAAAAAATAATTAAAATTGCAAATTATTAAAAAAAATATGTGTATAAGAAAGCAAGTCAAGCAGAGCAGCTTGCCATTTTCAGGCTCTCTGATTTTTTTTGGTACCCCCCCCCCCCTCTAACATTGAATTTTGAATAGCCTAGGCCCTCTGAATATGTAACGGTTGCAGGATCCATGTGTTTGGCTCTGAACTCATTGGGACAAAAAATTTATTTTAACTTGCATTTTCTTATTTGATCTCCAATTATGTATAGAATTGTGCAAACGAAAATGAATGTATATGCTAAAATTTCTACTTGTATTTTGGAGATATCACACGTTTTCTATGGACTATAAAGATTTCATGGCCATAATAATAAAGGGCAAAATGAGTATTAACAAGGACGCCACAATTGGAGTGAATTTAGTTCCTGTTGGGTTAGAGAAATGAAGAGATGTCCCCAATTATGGCTAATTTTAGCACTTCGCAGCAGAAGTTCTGAAATTCCCCATTAAAATTGCCTGAAATAGACAAAGTAGCATTTTGAAATTTGACCAACAATCTTTGGCAAACGTAAGTTTTCCTCATCCCTCCCATGCGCTGATTAATGTGGCAACATGCGGTTGAATATATGTTTGTGCAAAATGACTACCTAGGGGCACGTTATGCTTGGGCTAAATGATTATCAAGGGGCACGCCATAACCATAGTGTATTAAGCTTTTTTTGGGACTGAGAGCCGCAAAAACTTCGCTTGATGATTGAAAACGTTCTTTCTCTGATCAAATAGAAATTATAAAGCAAGTTATACTTTTAAATGCACTTCTTGATTGTAAAATAATCCAACAATTTCTGAGGAATATCGCCCTAGATCTCCTCCCCATCTCTACTCAGGAGCCAACCATGCTTCCAATTTCCAACCATCTATAAGAAAAAAAAGAAACCAATAAAGTTAGCACTGGTCCTCATTTTTTTTTTTGGTAAGCTGATAGATACACTAATTAGTAGAGTAGCTATGTTAGTGCTACACTAGTATTGCTAATATTTGTGTTGTGCTGCCATTAACGATACCAACTCTGCCTTTGTCATAAAATCATGACCCTTCATTTTATCAAAATGATATTTATTTATTTAGGCATTTGTTTATATAGCGCTTACCTTAAAGCTCTAAGCGCTTTACAATTATTAAAAACATGTAAACTAAGTAAAATAAAAATGAGTCATTAGGATAGTAACTACTATACTATAGAAACAATTAAAATGGCTATAAAACGAGGACAATTTGGCACGTTTTGGCCTATACTACAGGAACAGAAAATGAGGCAGGGCGAGGCGGGTGCATCAGAGGTCATAGGCGGACCTAAACAGATGGGTTTAAGGGACTTTTTAACAGTGGACGAGGTTTCACAATGACGGATATGGAAGGGGAGCTTGTTCCAGAACGTTGGCCCATAGAAGTAGAAGTGCGTTCACCGATGGTCTTAGTTTTGGTTCTTGAGATTGAGAGGGTTCTATTATTAATGGAAGAGCGTAGTTGTCTAGTGGGGATGTAAGGAAGCAATAGTTCAGAGAGATAGACAGGAAAGTGAGGGTCAGTGAACGAGTTGAAGCATATATTGGCATACTTGTACTTGATGCGAGAGGATATTGGAAGCCAGTGGAGTTGCCGCATGTGTGGTTGAATGAGGTCATGTTTCTTTGATTTAAAAATTAGTCTGCAAGCTAAGTTCTGTGCCTTCTGAAGTTTGTCTATGTGGTGTTGAGGAATGCCTGTGAGAAGAGTGTTACAGTAGTCACATTTTGAAAGAATGAGTGAAGAGACGAGAGTTTTTGTGGCATCAAAGGAGAGGAGGTGTCTAATGGTACTGATTTGGGCTGACCATTTGGCAGAGTCGTACCTAGAGTGTTTGGCGACATGAGACATTGATTCATTTTCACTCCAACATCACCAATCAGCTCTAAAAATCACTACACTCTAAATAGCCTCACACCATGTTTTGGTGTCCCCCCTAGTACAGTGGATGTTCAGAT
>CAXITT010000862.1:257226-272477 GCA_964033795.1 Lymnaea stagnalis
GGGGGTGGGGGGGGGGTGTGGGGTTTTGTCGTGATTTGAGAGAGAGAGAGAGTATTATGACGTTAAACACTTACAATTAAGAATGAAATAGTTTGGGTGACGTGTGCGAGAGATCTATCCCTACAAGTCAGGATCAACTAGGTTGGGTTGTGTGTGAGAGTTTATTGTGGCATTGTATCCCTACAAATAAGAATCAAACAGGTTGGGTCATGTCCGAGAAAGAGATTATTATGGCGTTGTATCCCTACAAAAAAGGATACAAATCGAGGGTATCAGATTACGATATCTCATTTTTTGCATTTATTTTATTTTATTTAAATCTTATTGCACAACTAAAATAAAATTCGTAAGATTTTTTTTTTTTTAATTCAACGTTTTTCAACACATAACATTTTAATTTGTTCTGTGTGGGACAAGTAGAGAAAAGCAAAAACTATAACTGGAAATGTAATAGGTAGCTTTATTATTATTATTTTTTTTTTTAAATTAATCAACATATTTTTTCTATGAAATAAAAACCATTCTTACTACATTTCTATTGAATTGGTTTTCATGTGTTATTTACTTATTGCATGAACGAAATATCGCTTTGTGTAATTTCCCCTTTTATTGTATAGTTTCAAAAATAAAATGTGTAATTTCATTACAGAAATATCCAGCCAGCCAAGAGCGCAAAATTGATCATAATTATTAAATCTTATTCATTGGCGTAATCCTAAACTAACAGGACTTCTTGCCAGATATAGATTTTATACAATATGGTGTATGGGGACAAACTTTGTTTGCAATTGTAACAAACAATAACTATCATAACAAATAACATGACATTTCAAATTATTATCAAATGAACATTTAAAAGAATATTCCTGTTATCCGTAGTCGATTTCAGTCAGAAAAATCGTCAACATTTCAGTAGAAGGCTCCACTCACATTTCGTCGCTTCCCTAATTGCTTGGCTAAAGTCACATGCTATTTAGTAAACTTATCCATAAAAATGACAGCCTCTTTTGGTTCAGCTGTTTTGTGAGCATGAAACTCTTCCTCCATGTACTGTGTGCCGACTGCCTGTATTTTAAGCGGAAGACCTCTGTGATATTTTAAATGTGATTCATGCCAAGCTCTCACCCAAGATGTGTGTTGAGACATATCAAAGAAGTTGTCCAATGATCTTTAATATCAAATTAGAGGTGACAGTGTTGTGTTTTTAAATTAGCCACATAAAGATAAAGAGGCTTTTACTGGTGACAGATTTTGACAGAGAACTCCGGTGTTCTTCCATACGGGCTGCGTGTCCATCCAACGGAGCTGAGACTGCATCAGAGTGGTGAAGATACTAGGTAGGTTCGCTCTAGGGAGGTCCTCGGTGTCGGGGATTTTATATTGCCACCTGATGTCGAGGAGTTTCCTGAGGCAGGTAGTGTGAAAATGATTCAGTTTCTTGGCGTGACGCTGGTAGACTGTCCACGTTTCACATACATAAATTCACGTACACGAAGTCTTTCGATGCAGATTTTTTTTAAAAATTAAATTAAATAACAACATCATATAGAATTTATAATAATATAATTACAGTTTGGGACATACATCTTGTCTAAAGAATATATTTAACACAATTCATTTAAATCAGAATTGACTTGATGACAACAAATGTATGAGTCGCAAAGTAATAAAATACATTTTAATGATGCTGACACTATTCAAACGATTTTCTTGATGAAGTCAGAGTCAGAACTCAAGTGAGAAAGTATGTGTTGCAGTGACGTCATGCGTCTTTCTCTTTCCCGATAAAAACATGTTTCCACATTTTGTCGACAGCCACATTGTTTAATATTTATTTTGAAATCAGTGTGATCTGAGTGTGTTGTGCCTGGTGTGGAGCATGATATCATCATTGATAGTCTCCAGATGTTCTGATGCGCAATCTCCAGTATGTGTGGTAACTAGCGTTAAGATTGATGTACTCATAGGCCGTCTTGAATGTGTTGTAACTATCGTGGAACTGGATGTTTCATCTTTTACCTTGTAACATCAGAAGCTTATTTGGTGAGAGACATCATTATTTTCATCACCGAGCGTGTCCTGACGTCTTAGCTTTTTTGAACGAGATATTGTCAGATTCTTAGACCTATAAAGTTGATATGATTCAAGATAGCTCGCAGCACTGAAGCGAAGCACAGAAATCCAACATCATATGTGGGAGGATAGCAATAAGAAAACTACCATTACAAACAACGCTAACATGGCAGGTCATTTACCCGTGCAATAATCACTAACAGAAACTAGAGATGAATTATTTCCTTCAATTTATTTATTGTATTGTCAAACTATTATCTTTTTATAATATTATTTTAACCATCACATATTTGTGTTGAAAATATTTTGTTTTTTTTAAAATTTATATTTTCAACTTTACACATAATATATTTTTGTGACCATTATGAATCGTTCTCAATTTTTATTTACATCCATTGTACTGTCTTCAATTATCATTTTACACAGTTGTAAAGGCTTTAATTATTATGTAAATCTTTTGTACCGTCTTCAATTATCATTTGACACTGTTATATCGTCTTCTTATTTTAAAAAAAAATGGTTTATTATTTTATTTAGGTTCATACGCGCAATTCGACGCCAACTTTCTGTGATGTAATCATTTGTGAAAGGATTTTTAATAAAAAAATAATTTTGTTGAATAAATAGTTAAACTTCCCAACCCCCCCCCCCCCCGACTCCAGAAACACATACATTCCAAGTCTATAAGAGACTTAAAAATATTTGTCCAACAACAGCGAATCAGGTAGAGAAACTTGAAATTTAAGGCAATCTGGCATTTTAGTATTAATTAACCCACCCCTCCCCCACCATATTTTAACTTCAAGTGAACCTAATTTAAATAATAAATACAAATTATAACTTGATTCTTTGGCGTAATTTTAGTATTATGTGTAAAACTTTTCATTTCTAAAATCAGGAATCAGGAGTGTGCTAAAATGTCTTCTTGCGTTTTGCAATTTTCATAAAGTTTCTGTGCACTTAAAAAATTGGAGGACTATAAGAAGCATTCTCAAGGGTGCCACAGTTGGAATTTGATTTAGTTTATTCTGGGCTGGAGCTACTAGAGATGTTCCTACTCATTGCTAATTTTAGAGCTTCACAAGATACCCATTCATAATACTTGTTAAAATCACACTATACCAATTCAGCATACTTGTTAACATCACACTAGATAACAATTCAGCAAAATTGTTAAAATCACACAAAATACCCATTCATAATACTTCTTAACATCACACTATACCATTTCAGCATAGTTGCTAAAATGACACTAGATACCAATTCAGCATACCTGTTAACTTCACACAAGTGGGTTTTAAAAGCCGGAATACATACCAGACTTATTGCTACCAACATCGTAAGATTGTGATCTACACGTGGTAACAGTGATTCACTAGTCAATCATTTTGTGTTTACATTTTTTTTTTCATGGCGTGTTGTCTTTTTATTTTTTACTGTTAATGTTATATTATATTATAATGTTTTTTTCCATTATATATTTTTTCCCCTTTTTTCAATGGGGGAATATTTTTGTGTGTGGCCCAAGTAGAGCTGGACAAAACAAACGAACAAGCATGTCAACTCATGCAGTTTTCTTGGATTGATTACATTCGTCAGTTCTTTTCACACGTTGAAGCGTCGTACTATTCCTACTATCATTGAACAAACTCAACTCATTTTCATAATAACTATAACTTTAATGTCTAAGTAAATATAATACACCTAACACTGTGAATATATCGCAGCTCGCTATCAGACCTAAATAACACACATCCTATCACTCCAAAGTTCCACTCAAGACTGGCGCACGACTAAAACATACGTCACAATACTGCATAGACAATACGTCACGACTCAGCATAAAAATACATCATAGAGACAATGGCGGGAAGAGCGTTTACTAACTATAATAGTCAAGCGCGGGAAAAGCGTTCAACAACTAATGAACATAATACTGAGTCGCAACAATTACTAATTAACGCTCATACTCGACAAAGCACACAAAATGACCAACCTTAAGTTTACTTATCCATCATTCCGCTGCTTTTCTTCTGTTGTCTTCTCTGCTTCCCATATCACTGCATTGTTTGTGTGAAATCATATTGTTCGAGATAAGTTATGTTTCCAGCAGACTACTTCCAGCACACTAGTAAATGATTTTCTGTATCTACCTTATCAAATTTGACATTATCATGCTTTATGCAAAGCTGTAACTCGTTAGAATTTGATCCCTGTTTTAGTGATATAATAAATATGATTATTCAGTACGCTGTATTTCATATTCCTTAATTTTAAATACATAACATAACATTATTTTAGTTATAAAAATGCATTAATATATTGTTTTTAAAGATTTCAATAATTGTGATGATTTATGTTGTAATTTCTTTTTAAATACTTGATAACTGTCACACACAATTTTCGAATTCAATCCCTAGTTGTAATGAATCCAATGCCATGATTCTGTACTCTATCTCACTGAAAACTCTCTCACCCTATTTCTTGTCTTTCTGTATAGCAATATCCTTTCCATATCACTGTATGGAAATAGGCATTTCTTATCCTTTCAGAGGCTGAAGTATTGTATACTGTTTAAAACATGTTATCTCATTTAGACTTCAAATCAGTGGCTGACGTATCTGTTAGTGTGTAAAACATTTTATCTTCTTTAGAGGTCCAAAAAGGCCAATCAATTAACAGAGCCACGTCATCCAACTGCAAAGAATAATTCATTGATCAGCATTTTGCGTAAAGTTAATATCGGAGAGTCGTTTATGAATATCATAATGGAAAGTATAGCAGCTAAAATTAACAATTTCCATTACATGCGATTTTATGAGTTAGAAAATTTAATTTGTTTACATGCATTTTATGTAGTCAATGAGTTTATTACTATACATGGGTCATATGAAGTAGATAACTGAATACATTATATGAGCAATATGAAATAGATCAACTTTTGTATATTACATCCTAAATTCGAAATTCTAAGATAATAACTTTAAAGATGTATGTGAAATAGACGAGGTAATTACAAAACATTTTATATACAAAGTAAAGCATCCTTAAACCAATCGGAACAGTATTTCTGCCCCTTCATTGTCTGTTCCATTAATATGTATTTGTTACCCTGTTAAAGCATTGCAGTGTCAGAGCTGATCTACATAGTGTTGGCATTGTTGGGGCATTGGACAAATGACAGCTGTGCGGACAAATCAGTTCAAGGACCTGCTCAGAGAAAGATTTAGAGATTTAGAGATTCGTTGAACATACCATAAAATAGCCAGACAATTGGTTAGTCATTCTGTAAATCTGTAAATAAAATCAAGTCTGCAATTTCCACATTTTATTTTTAACTGTCTATTACATCCAACACAGCTACTAATAATTATTGCAGTGACGTGTCTGTTTTGAAGTAGTAGGAAGCTTAAACATCATTAGTTCTATAAATAGCACTTCCGTTGAATCTCGACCCAAAAAGATAGATGTGAATACTAAATAAATAAAAACCAAGTCTACGAGAAAATGACTCGTGAAAACTGAGATCAGATAAGAATGGCCTTTTGTCATTCAATGAGACGGGGAAATGTTAGAAATGTTGTTTTCTGCAACCATAGCAACGTCACGGTTGTTGACCAGCAGGTCAAAAGACACAAACATTTAGAATCGGTCAAACAATGCCATAAAGCACTAACATATAACTCTGCCATCAAACCCTGACACACAACCCTAAAAAAATAATGCTGACATATATTTCTGAAATATAATAACCCTCACAAATAACTATTTCATGGATCTCTCACATAAAACACTGCAATTAATTTGGTATTCTTCTTTCTTCGCTTACAAAAATGAACAACGCCTTTACTTGAGTAGTAGCCATGACTTGATTAGCAGTCTTGACATTAGTAGCAGCCTTGAGTTGAGTAAT
This sequence comes from Lymnaea stagnalis, assembly GCA_964033795.1. NCBI lineage: Eukaryota > Metazoa > Mollusca > Gastropoda > Lymnaeidae > Lymnaea > Lymnaea stagnalis. The sequence goes on from CAXITT010000862.1 coordinate 263,213, forward strand.
AGTGAAGATATGAGAGTTAGACCTGACCTTAGTAGTAGCCTTGACTTGAGAACTAGCCTTGACGTGAGTAGCAGGGTTGACTTGAACTATACATTTTTTTTAACGTTAGGGATTATTGCCTAAATTCTCTCGTCACTGTCTATTTGTTTCAATGGCACGACTAAGTCAAGACCAGGGTGAAGCGAATGACCAGCAGTGTTTCTTGTTTCTCCCTGTGCTTCACAAAGCTGGAGTTGTCGGAATATGTATTGTGTGACTGCAATATCGCCCGAGTGACTCCATATATATGTTTCACAAAACTCTGATATATAACAGTTTCACAAAACTCTGACATATAACAGTTCACAAAACTCTGACATATTACACTTTCACAAAACTCTGACAAATAACAGCTTCACAAAACTCAGACTTATAACAGTTTTACATCGATCTGACGTATAACAGTTTTACATCAATATGAAATATGTCTATGATATCTAACCAGTACATAACCATGTCAAATAACCGAACGTATAACCTGGACATTTTACTGTCAAATAAAATCAAGACATTTATTTATTTCGTTTTGTTTGCATCAGTCCGTCACAATGTTACGATGTTGTAAAATTAGCATGACACAATCCAGAAATATTTGGGGATTTAAGTTTAGAATTTTAATCAAATAACCTCTGTCCACGCAGCTTATCCAGCTGACCCCCCCCCCTCAAAAAAAAGAGCATCATATGTGAAGGCTGCAACTTGACACCAGGAGCATTGCCTAAGTTTTCAGAATATTTTATTGTGTCAATGGTATACGCCTACAGGACTCAATCTCTGGGTTTGAATTCAAATGTGCAATCTTTTAGATGAGTTGCCATCCACAGTTAACAAGTCCAATGCACATGGATGATATTTTTGCTTGACTTTACTTCTGTGGGGACTGAACTCAAGACCATGATCTTTATATTGACTCGTTTTAGACCACTGGGCCATCTTGTCTTGAAACCGTGACTTATGAGCCTGACATAATATCATGACAAATAACAATAAATCACAGTAACAGACACTCGTGATATTTGACATGTAAGCGTGACATATAATGAATAAATATAAAATGACTAATAACCCTGACAAATAACCCTGAGATATAACCTTGACAAATATACCTGAGATATAACACTGATCAATATACCTGAGATATAACACTGACAAATATACCTGAAATATTACCCTGACAAATATAACTGAAATATAACCTTTGACAAATAAACATGAGATATAACCCTGTCAAATATACCTGCGATATAACCCTGTCAAATATACCTGAGATATAACCCTGTCAAATATACCTGAGTTATAACACTGTCAAATATACATGAAATATAACCCTGTCAAATATAACTGAGATATAACCATATCAAATATACATGATATATAAGCCTGTCAAAAATACCTGAGATATAACCCTGTCAAATATACCTGCGATAAAACCCTGTCAAATATACCTTAGATATAACCATATCAAATATACCTGAGATATAGCCATATTAAATATACTTCAGATATTCCCCTGTCAAATATACCTGTGATATAACCCTTCTGGAACGTGAAAAAAGTCCAACCCTTATTAATCTTCTGAGATCAACTGTGAAACTATACAAGGCAAAGTCCACCACGATTGAACATATGACGTTGAGCGAATATAGCATTTATGATAATGATGCGATCAGTATTTTAGGTTCACTTTTATTCAAATAACATTTTTATATATTTTCTATAACAAAAGAGGTGAACTACGAAGTTATTGTACATACCCATCGTAAATAAATACTTGCAGTTATTCGACCTTTTGACATAGGATTCGTTTCAGTCTCTATGTATATAGATATGTTTTTAATGTATGTGCGGTAATTTAGCATAATTAAAGGAATCCCCTAGACAGATTTCCAAGAGCATAACTCATACAAGATATACTTTCAAAGTCAAAACCTAAGTCAGATCACCACAATCAGGTCACAGTTACTGTTGGGTTTCTGTTGCTCCATTTCTCTCCTTGATTTCACGAGAAAAAAATAAATGTGGTCTGTATTGATCAAGTCATGAAAATATGTACATCAGGAATGAGCAGGACGTTTCCTCCAGGCACAGTAAATGCTTGATTTGTACAACAGAAATGAGAAGGACGCTTCGATCATTGGTAGACATAAATTATACATCAGGAAAGAGCATGACGCTTCTGATCATTGTTGGACATGATTTGTTCATAATAAGGAATGAGCAGGACGCTTCCAGTGACTGTTTAACATGATTTCTCAATGGAGTTTTGATTCTGACGTTATCAAGAATGTATTTTAGAATATTGTCAATATCATAAGTTATTCTTTTGTCACACTGACAACTCATAAATGTGTTGGCATGAAGTAAATTCTAATTTAAATTTGTCTCGTTGAAAGGACGTTTTAGTTTATGTCTCTGAAAAGAAATTGTATTAAGATCAAATTGTAATATAATATAATTAATGTATATGAACCCAAAAATTATGATTTAATGAATGAGTTATATTATATAGATTGAGTCAAGAGTGAGAACTGTTTTAGTCAATGTGTTATTATATTTTGGTCGTGTCAAGAATTCAAAGACATGTAATGGATTTGTTATACTATATTGGTCAATGAAAGAATTAGACGTGACAGGTGATTTTAATTTTATTTCCTTTTACTAAAGTAAGCTCAGCACTAAAAAAACATTATCCTCTTCCATTAAGTACCACCACACCTCATGATGGGGTCCCTGCTAGCATAGTGCATGGGTTTATCTGTCCCCCGCTTCCCTCTTTAGCTACGCCTAGGTTCACGGTCATCCTCTTCCATTAAGTACCACCACACCCCATGATAGGGTCCCTGCTAGCATAGTGCATGGGTTTATCTGTCCCCAGTTTCCCTCTTTAGCTACGCCTAGGTTCACGGTCATCCTCTTTAGGTGGGGAGATTTTTAAGGGTTGAAATAATTCAAATTTTATGGCAGATCATTTTTGATGGTCTGAGATCAGCTAATGATATAACAAGTGTGCAGAGTGATTGTGCGAATGAGCATTAGGTGGAGAGGATATTTTAAAATTGTATCCTTACAAGTAAGGAATGAGTTCGAGAGTAAGAGAGTACTCCCAATTTAAAGCCAGACCGACATTCTGTAACGTTTTGGTTAAGCTTCATGAATATTATATAAATGCATTTTAAAATTTAAAATTCAAAGTTTCTAGAAGGCAGCAAAAGATAAATAGAAAAGTACAAGTAAGCTATATAACAATAATTCGTTTGTTATTTCCTTTTGCCACTTTTATTAAAATTACAGTGCCACAACAAATATTAAAATAATATGTGTTATAAAGAACTTTACTATGTATATATATTATGATAAACAATACAACATTTATTTCCCCTGAAACATATTTATGTCATAATTATCATTTATATTTAAACAATGGTTTTTTTTTAATGAAAAGGAAAATAATGAAACACTATTTATTTCTATAATATCCAATCCTAAAATAGAAAAGTTGTTTTGTTTTAGTTCTATGACTGTAAAAACTTTGAATTTTTGGGCAACGTCGATTTTATACTCTTTTAGTACTTTTATGGACATGTGTGTTACAAAAATAAATACAATTTCGCTTATCAATTTAAAAGAAATGTTGTGTCATGTATCATTATAGGCAGTGGTTTGATGTTAGTAAATAAAATATACCTGAGATATAACACTGACAAATATACCTGAAATATTACCCTGACAAATATAACTGAAATATAACCTTTGACAAATAAACATGAGATATAACCCTGTCAAATATACCTGCGATATAACCCTGTCAAATATACCTGAGATATAACCCTGTCAAATATACCTGAGTTATAACACTGTCAAATATACATGAAATATAACCCTGTCAAATATAACTGAGATATAACCATATCAAATATACATGATATATAAGCCTGTCAAAAATACCTGAGATATAACCCTGTCAAATATACCTGCGATATAACCCTGTCAAATATACCTTAGATATAACCATATCAAATATACCTGAGATATAGCCATATTAAATATACTTGAGATATTCCCCTGTCAAATATACAATTGATATAACCCTTCTGGAACGGGAAAAAAGTCCAACCCTTGTTAATCTTCTGAGATCAACTGTGAAACTATACAAGGCTAAGTCCACCACGATTGAACATATGACGTTGAGCGAATATAGCATTTATGATGATGATACGATCAGTATTTTAGGTTCACTTTTATTCAAATAACATTTTTATATATTTTCTATAACAAAAGAGGTGAACTACGAAGTTATTGTACATACCCATCGTAAATAAATACTTGCAGTTATTCGACCTTTTGACATAGGATTCGTTTCAGTCTCTATGTATATAGATAGGTTTTTAATGTATGTGCGGTAATTTAGCATAATTAAAGGAATCCCCTAGACAGATTTCCAAGAGCATAACTCATACAAGATATACTTTCAAAGTCAAAACCTAAGTCAGATCACCACAATCAGGTCACAGTTACTGTTGGGTTTCTGTTGCTCCATTTCTCTCCTTGATTTTACGAGAAAAAAATAAATAAGGTCTGTATTGATCAAGTCATGAAAATATGTACATCCGTAATGAGCAGGACGTTTCCTCCAGGCACAGTAAATGCTTGATTTGTACAACAGAAATGAGAAGGACGCTTCGATCATTGGTAGACATAATTTATACATCAGGAAAGAGCATGACGCTTCTGATCATTGTTGGACATGATTTGTTCATAATAAGGAATGAGCAGGACGCTTCCAGTGACTGTTTAACATGATTTCTCAATGGAGTTTTGACTCTGACGTTATCAAGAATGTATTTTAGAATATTGTCAATATCATAAGTTATTCTTTTGTCACACTGACAACTCATAAATGTGTTGGCATGAAGTAAATTCCAATTTAAATTTGTCTCGTTGAAAGGACGTTTTAGTTTATGTTTCTGAAATGAGATTGTACTACGACCAAATTGTAATATAATATAATTAATGTATATGAGCCCAAAAACTGTGATTTAATGAATGAGTTATACTGTAGAGATTGAGTCAAAATTAGAGCTGTTTTAGTCAATGTGTTATTATATTTTGGTCGTGTCAAGAATTCAAAGACATGTAATGGATTTGTTATACTGTATTGGCCAATGAAAGAATTAGACGTGACAGGTGATTTTAATTTTATTTCCTTTTACTAAAGTAAGCTCAGCACTAAAAAACATTACCCTCTTCCATTAAGTACCACCACACCTCATGAAGGGGTCCCTGCTAGCATAGTGCATGCGCTTATCTGTCCCCCGCTTCCCTCTTTAGCTACGCCTAGGTTCACGGTCATCCTCTTCAGGTGGGGATATTTTTAAGAGTTGAAATAATTCAAATTTTACGGCAGATCATTTTAAGGGTCAGAGATCAGCTAATGATATATGTGTACACAGAGATTGGGCGACCAAGCCTTTGGTGGAGGGGATATTTTGATATTGTATCCTTGCAAGTAAGGAACGAGTTCGAGAGTAAGAGAGTACTCCCAATTTAAAACTAGACCGAACCCTTGAAACACTTAGGTTAAGCTTTATGAATAATATTTAAATGCATTTTAAAATTTAAAATTCAAAGTGTCTTGTAGGCAGCAAACGAGAAATAGAAAAGTACAAGTAAGCCATATAAAAATCATTCGTTTGTTATTTCCTTTTGCCACTGCTATTAAAATTACAGTGCCACAACAAATATTAAATTAATATGTGTTATAAAGAACTTTACTATGTATATATATTATGATAAACAATACAACATTTATTTCCCTGAAACATATTTATGTCATAATTATAATTTATATTTAAACAATGGGTTTTTTTTTAATGAAAAGGAAAATAATGAAACACTATTTATTTCTATAATATCCAATCCTAAAATAGAAAAGTTGTTTTGTTTTAGTTCTATGACTGTAACAACTTTGAATTTTTGGGCAACGTTGATTTTATACTCTTTTAGTACTTTTATGGACATGGGTGTTACAAAAATAAATACAATTTCGCTTATCAATTTAAAAGAAATGTTGTGTCATGTATCATTATAGGCAGTGGTTTGATGTTAGTAAATATTGAAAAAAACTACCTGCTAGCTAGATAATATACAAAGTACATATGTACTAGTTAAACTCAAAGTTAAACAGTAATAATCAAGTAAAAATTGTCACTGCAAGGAGTGTAGTGTAGTAGCAGTTGTCTCAAATTTGTGTCAAAATATTTCTACCTTACTAAAACTGAAAAAAAAAACCTACCTGACATTTAGTTCTTACAGTATTTATTAAAGTCTTGGGGATCCCTACCACCTGTAACAAGTTGAAAATCTCATTCAAATAAAAAATGTGCACCATGAAGAAGAAGGAAAAATATATGTTTAAAAAAAAAGAATATGTTTTAGGACCAAAAAAAAAAAGGATTATAATTAAGAAGTCAAGTTCAAACATTAACTTCAGAAGATGACACATAGCTTACTCCTATAAAAATATTATTTAATTCTAATATAGAATCTTGACTACATCTTCATCTTATACATCAAATTCTACTAAAAACAATTTCTCCAAAACTTTAATCAACCACACAAGACAGAGAAAAAATCCACTTTTAAGTCTGTCCGGAAAATTATATGGATATAAGGAAAACATTTACCTGACTATGTTATGTGTCTATCAAACTGTGCATTATTTATTAGTTTTCTCTACCGTCAGATTTATCCTACGTCAATGCATATCAATATTTTTCTCGAAAACATGTCATTTTCCTTTTTTTTTTCTTTTGAGGATCATGCATTGTCAATAATTACATTTTGCAACATCTCATATTCAAAGTGGTGTTATTGATGAGACTTCCCTACCACCTTTCGGTTGTTCACCTGCATTCAAAGATATAAGCTAAATATTACTGTTTTTCTAGCCACCCGTACTCACCCTATTACTTATTGCCTTGCCTAACTTGACAACCGTTTGTTTTGCATCAATGGTTAAATGCATGTATTATATGTTATATACGACATCCTTGCATAAACTGTTATTTTATGTAACGTATTATGGATCTGACAAATCTTTGTCTAATGGATAAGAAACTTATAAACCTGGCATGCCTGATCGCCAGAACAGCCCCCATCTGAGTCCACTCGATCGGGTTCCGCTAGAGGCCGCCCCAACCAAAAGACACCCAGTCGGTCCAGCATTGTGTATACACACATTGCACACGATCGACTTTCCTAGGAGACTGAATGGTAAATTTAATCCTGATATCTTCCCCCAACTCCTCCCGTTGAAGCGACGGACGCCCTTCAAGAGGGGTTCTACAGTGGGTTGCCTACCTACAAAAAGTTTGCGAATCAGCTGGGACGAAACAGTTTTCTTAGTGGCAGCTTTCTAGGGGATGCGAAGCTAGAGTCAACAGCCCGATCTTATACTCTTGCCTCAGAGCCATTAACTTGTAATCATGCTAGGATCGATATATTAGATAAACCGTATATTTAAAGCTAATCTTGTTACAGTATTCGGTTATAAATATCGTACTGGCCGCTCGCGTCTTCCTTTCTGTTGTTCTCATATTTCTCTATGTGTATTGGTCTATTTTTTTGCAAATTTCATAAGTTTAAAGACTTTTATGACACCTTATTAAAATACATTTACATACCCATAATGATGTACAATTTTAAAAATAATTAGTTCATTATCAAACATGTGCAATCTGTTTTCCCTTTATATTTCATTTAGAAAATATGACTTTTAAAGTATGATAGGTTTTAATAAGAACTTGTAGGCAGGCAACTTGCTTTTTCTATGTTTTGTGTAAATACTTAGCTTATATTTATTATGAAAAACTTCTTACCTGCTTTTCTCTTTTCAATATCATGATAATAAAAAGAAAAAAAAAACTGCCCATTCATACGTACCTGTTTTTTTATATTAGTTTATATAATTTTCGATTAAAATCCAGTAGAAAGCTAAGAATTTTTTTTTTTGTGAACTAGCATTTCTATTATCATTCTAATTACTTTTTATGGTACACATTTTAAAAAAAAACAACTTTTTTTTGTCAATTCTGTGGGCTTAGGGCTTAGTTTTAAACTATGTTTAAGTGTACTAAAATGGCAATTTGCAATTTATCCAACGAAAGCTATGGTAGTTTTCATTTTCAAACAACTTAGTTATACGGAAATAATGGGAACTATTTGTATACTTTTTGTGCATAGTGTTTCCTTTTCATAAAACACAAACAGTAATAAATAAATAATATCTTACGTAAACAATGGATGTCTCTTTAAAATAGTTGTGCCATTCAGATAAGATTGATAAAATGACAATTTATCAGAACCCATAAAATATATATACATTTCTTAATAACATTTGTTTTTCTTTTTAACACTGGACAATTTAAAAATAGTTTAAAAATTTACTTTTTATAAGTAAAAAAAAAAAATGTGTTTTCATTTGCGTTCAGCAAGTAAATTATCTTAATTGAAGCGCTTTTTTTGTAATAGTACCCTTTTTAATTGATTTATTTTTTCTGCTATCTCCCCAAAAAATGTACATTAAAAACAAAAGCCACCATACCAGCGTTACCAGGCGTCCGTATTTATTACGGGCAGTTTGTATTTTCAAACCCCTTGTCTGTACTAATTGGTGCGTCCGTATGTGTCCGTACTTTTCACTCGTCGTCCGGCTTGTCCGTACTTTGAAACGTCGCCCCTCTTGTCCGTAATTTTCACATGTCGTCCGACTTCTCCGTACTTGTCACGATTCGTCGGTACTTTTCACACTTCATCCGGGTTGTCCGTACTTTCACTAGTCGCCCGGCTTGTCCGTACTTTTCAAGAGTTGTCCGGCTTCTCCGTACTTTTCACACTTCGTCCGGGTTTTCCGTACTTTTCACTCAGTGTCCGGCTTGTTCCTACTTTTCACTCGCTGTCCGGCTTGTTCGTACTTCTCACGAGTCGTCCGGCTTCTACGCACTTTTCACACTTCATCTGGGTTGCCCGTACTGTTCCCACTTCGTCCGGGTTTTCCGTACTTTTCACTCAGTGTCCGGCTTGTTCCTACTTTTCACTCGCTGTCCGGCTTGTTCGTACTTCTAACGAGTCGTACGGCTTCTCCGAACTTTTCCCTCGTCATCCGGCTTGTCCGTAATTTTATTATGTTCACTCGTCGTACGGCTCGTCCGTACTTTATTAACAATAA
>CAXITT010000863.1:34082-70400 GCA_964033795.1 Lymnaea stagnalis
CTTTAACAAAATCAAACAATCGCTCTTAATTAAAGTTAATATTGTCACTAAGGGAGTGAAATTCTGTGGTAAATGATGCCTGATTATTGCACTTGAGACACACATTAAATGTGTTTAAATTGCTCTGGTTTAAAAATTTTGTCCTAGAAAGAATATTTGCTGGATATGTGCTAAAAATGAATAGATACAATGTAATCAAAACACATTATTTGGATAAAGAAAAGAATCTTATCTTACCTTATCTTATCTTATAGTGTTGAAATGTAGAAAAAAAAGCTGCAATGGTAAAACATCATGGGTAACTTTTATGGTCCTGAGCAGAGCTATCCAAATGAGACCCTGATGGTAAACTCCTTCACGTTGAGTGTCACTCATTGAAGAATGTGTTCTCTAATCTGTATCACAAATTAATTCTGACATTGTCATACAAACACACTCATACATTTTTATACTGGCTATCAATTTTAATACATTTGAGATTAAAACTAAATATTGTGAATTTTCATTAACTATAAAACTAAAAATTGTGAATGTTAACAAAATTGTATTATTTTTAAAATATCTACCTTATGATAATTATAGTTTATAACATCCTACAGTTGTAAATAAATTGTAATTTAATGTAATGATTATTGGTAAGCCCTTGACCATGTGTTGTTAACCCTAAAGAGCCACAAACATGATGTTTTTATCATAGTCAGATCCCACTGTGTGGCTCATCTAGGTCTAGATGCTTTAGCTTTATAAAATCTTTGTCACCCCCACCCCCCCCCGAAAAGAAAGTAAAGAATTATATTATCATTTAATTAAAGCTTATATTATACTCATACACCAGACTTGTTTCCCCAGGAACTCCAAATAAGTACTCTTGTAACAATAAAAGGGGCACATTCTCTAACTGAGTATACATTTTATAAATATTTAAATACCTTGTGTATTGATGACGCTTGCTGAACTTTTAAGCTGCTGGAGTTCTTTTGCACTGAAAGTTTCATCCAAGTCCAAGCAGCTTCCTGATTTTCTCTTGAGGACTAACAAGGCCTCTGTTGTTTTTGGGCCATTATTTTTTTCCCTGGTCTGCGCATGTTTTCAGGAACATAGAGAATATTCTCTTGCACGCAGCACTGGAGTGAGGTATGGTGAGGATCCCTTTCACTACATGGGCAAGATTCTTAAGGGATGGGTGCTTTTGGCAAATTGTTTGCCAAATCCTGTCAACTCTTACCCCATCCTCAATGCAATCCTCAATGTTCCTCTGCTGATGCCTATCAAACTCTTCATAGATGGTGTCAACATCAGTCCCTCTGGGGATCAGAATGGGGAATCTGGTAAGGAAGTATTCTAGCTGGTGTTGTTTAACCTCCTTTTTGGATCAAATACAGAAGCATTCTGAAGTGCAGGATCTGATAGGGAATTTTTTTTAGAAGGTAGTCAAGCACCATCTCAAAATATTTTCCAACAGAAGCATAGAACTCCACAACCCCCTTGTCTCTGGGGCTGTACTTTTCTTTGTTTTGCAGCATGGTCTTTGCCTGAGATCCAACAATCAGGTCAGCATCATCTTTTTGACTGCTTCTTAGCTTGTATTGGAACTGAAAGACAAAAAAAAATTATAAACCAGTACTGAAGTTATTATGATAAACCATTTAGATGATAATTTAAAACAAAAGAAATGTATTAAATTTGTCCAACTAACTACAGCATAAATGCATACATTAACATAACCAATCTACACAAGCTCATCTGGTCAATACCATTAACTGCTGTTGCTGTAGTTATTGAATTAACGTTAGGAGAAATGTTGAACTACATTCCCATTGAGTTAATTTGTTCTTTATCTCAACTTTAAGTGAGGAAAATCGTATGTCAATATAAGGCATCTTCGCATTAATAAATTCGGTCTAAATATTCAAAGTAGGTCTTTCATATTAAAAGTAGGCCTGCATAATTTGTTGAAGCACACATGTGCAAAATTTCATTGAGATAGCTCATGAAACATTTTCACAATTCTCCTCAACGTTGACCTCATTATGCAAAGGTCGCACAGGCCATTTTGGATTAGTGATCCCGCCCCCTTTTAAATGCTGGAATATGCAGATACTTAGCTTAGGAAATATTCATTATTATCTCTATATACATCAAAATATTTTATAACTTGTGTTTCAGAATGCATTTTGAAAACATTTTTAAATTTGAGCTTTAAAAACCCGGTAGAGTCCATATTATTAGCCATCAGAATTGACCGTGTGCAAAAAGTCATGGGAAACCACAGCCATTTGCATAATGCTATGCCGTAGTACTACCGACTACCTCAAGTTTCATTCATAAGAGTTTGCCATGTGCAAAAACTATTAACACCATTGGTCAGGGAAAGCTTTAGTTAATTAGTCATTTGCCAAAGTTGAAAGTTCAAAATAAGTAGATACCAAACAACATTTTAGGGGGTGCGTTGCCTTATATAGACTATATAGCATTTACCGGTATAATGGACGCTGAAGACTTTGGATTTACTGATATAAATAGTGCATAGTTAGTAAGTTAGATAAGCTACAATTTATCTATAATTGTTAACATTATTAAACTTATTTTTAATACACCATTAGTTCTGAAAATGAAAATAAAATTATCATTAAAACAAGAGTTATATAGCTGTGACGCCAACAGTGCCAACAGCGGAAATGGGTACCAGAAAATGGAGATGCGGTCCATGTTAAAAAAGGCGGCACTACGTACACCGTGGTGGTGTACCTAGCGAAACTATTGACTTTGGCCTGCGTACACCGCGGCGGTGTACCTAGCTAAATCATGGTCTGTGGCCTGCGTACACCGCAGCGATTTACAGTAGCCAAACTATGGTCTTTGCGAGTCTTTAACTTTTTGGCCTAACCGGTACTTGTAGATTTAATGTTATACTCGTGTTAAAACTGAAAACTATTAAAAATTCGTTTATTACCTTGGGAAGATATTGAGTAAGGTCCACGCGTATGTGGCAAAGTGCATGTAAAGCATTTCTTATTATTTTTGGAAGGGAAGGGGCTGGGGGGGGGGTAATGTTAAACCATGATTTATTTTTAAAGTTAACCACTTTATTCCCCCCTCCCCCAATATCTTGAAATACAAATATATTTATTAATTGTAAGTTTTATCATATGATTGTGAATCTTAATTTGAAATTATTCTCTCATGCCCACCCCCACCCAGTTGTTAGTTGTTTTGTTTTGGGTTTGTTTTTTTTTTTTTTTTTTGGGGGGGTGCCTTATAAATATAACATTGTATGTGATCCCTCGGGGCATGGTGTAAAAATGAATGGGAAGACAGTGTATCTATTTTGTTAGCACCATGATATAATTACGCCACAAATACACTACGGGAAGAGAATCACATACTCATACATTGATCATGAAGTCGTGAAGTTAAAGTAGTCCGAGGCATTGTCATTGTGACACCAAGCATGTGTCAACACAAAACAGCAGTAAGATGATCAATACGAAACACTGCAGTTATTTGAAAGTCTTTTAACAATAATTAAAAATCATTGATTTAGTTTTACATTGGCATTACACATTAGTAAAAAAAATCAGGCAGAGGGAGGGGGGATGCAAAAGGTAAGTTGGTTGTGCGGACGTCCTTTGTGGACAACCCCTATCCTGAGCCGTGATTTGTGAATGCCCTCTTTTTGGTTAAGCCTCTGCCCATAACTCACCACCACCCCCCACTCCCCGGCAAGGATCGATTTCTTAAAAAAAAAAAAAAACAACAAATACAAAAACTTTGACATAGTGCAAATCCTGTCCCAGGCGCATTGTGCAATGGTTTCTGTGAGAAAACGTCGTGTTTTACCCTGAGAATAGCACATGCCATGCCATTCTGGAAACAAATTACGTCATGAAAAGGGTAAACGCAGACCTATGGCTTTGCTATACAGTTTGCTACCGCTCCGCAAGTTTCTAAAATCGAGGTGTTTTCAAAAGATTTGCTGTGAGACTGAGTGTTGTGAATGAACCTTTGATATCGTATGTACATTTTGCCAATGCATAAGGCATAGTGAAAGCAAGATGGTTCAAGGTTGAAATACGACCATGCACATTAATATTCATATGCATGAATATTATTCATACTGGTATTTTCTTTGGTTGTTCGTAAAAGTAAAATGTAAATATTCAACTATACGAAGAATGTTGAAATACAATAGAATATCAGTCACTTAGTATTCATAATGTTTCTGTTATACATGATCATCATGTATTACATGCGCTTTCAGAAACTTTAAGTTTGTTTTCAAATGTCTAAAGTCTTATTACTAAAGTTACCGGTATTTTCAAAGTCAAAGGCTGGCACAACTTGTTGAAACACTTATATATATAAATAAATATATAAAGTGTATTTAATATAATATTTAAACATATATTTAAATTGTTTCAATTGCTACAAAATATTTTAAAACTAAAATGGGAGGAAAAAAACTCGATCCCCTACTGAGAATTGATCTCAAACTATATTATCGCCAAGCGTCCACTCTACCACTTGACCACACAAGATCTTCTCCAACAAGTATATCTTAAAACCAGGCCAATGGTAAATTTTTGCCGCGGTGTACCCAGGCCAAAGCCCACGATTTCACTAGGTACACCGCCGCGGTTTACGCAGGCCAAAGCCGATGGTTTCGCTAGGTACACCGCAGCAGTGTACGCATCCACTTCGGTTAAAAAAGGACAAATTAAGTCATACTTTAAAATTCATAACTTTAAAACAACAACAGCTAAAAATATGATTTTGGTGTTATAATAATAATTCTTTAAAAAATTAGCTTTATTCAACTATGCCATTGCCATTGGTTTCTTTTTACAAAAAGTTTTAATTTTCTAATCAAATCAAAGTGCCTACTGCCTACTTAAGGCTTAAGGCAATGAAATTTAAGCGCGATTAATTATTTCTAGTGATATAAAATTAAAACTTCCTCTTTACCTGATGGAACTAAAGGCCTAAAATAGCGTCTTTTTGTTCATGTACAATAAACATTTAACAAAATTGAACAAGATTTAAAAAAAAAAAGTAGCCTACATTTCATAAATCTTTTGTCATAAATGACGCCATTGTGGGGAAAACAAGAAGAACTCTTCTGTCTTCAAAGATACGTTATAAAAGTTGCCTAATTGGATATATTTAGATTTAAATAATTTTTTAAAAATCTCATAGATCTATCTACTTTGTCTGATATTTCTTTCTAGCCCACTGGATCCATGCACAGCAATGTAAAGGTGGTACTCGCAAGGGACCTCAATATCAGGCGACGCATTAGTCCAGGGCGCTGCTTTTCCTTTGCACGGTTGTGCATCCATTACGGACGTAACATGGCTAGAATTTTGAGAGTGGGGGTTATGTGGGAAATGTTTGTTAAAACTTTAAATAAAATTGTCAATTTCCTTTCTTAAAATTTGTGACAGTTTCGATTTCTCTCTCAATAAATAGCTGGTGATTTACTAAGACTAAGAGGCAAAAAGCGGGAAAGTAATGAAATATATGTCAGTAGCGAAATAAACACAATTGCAAACAGATGACTAACAAAGCAACTTGGCACCATCCAGATACATAAAATCACTAACACTGCCTCTCATTTTACTCACCACAAACCAGAGTCAACTGAGGTGGCATCTAAATAATTAAGTTCCATCTATCAAATTAGAGCTGACCAACCACAGACCATTTAAATAGCTTATTTGCCTACTTTGACTCACAATTGTCGAGAAAAAGTAAACCCACTTGCATAGGAAGGGGGCTGTGGAGGGGGTAGTCCACACAGGTGCCACTTTTTTAAAAAAATATAATGAAGGGCGGCATTTTCGGCGAGCTGAAGAGTTATTGTTTTTTTTTTTTTTTAAACTTAGTGGTAGTGGGTGGCACAACTCTCTAGTGAACATATCGCAACATAATCCCTGGTCCGCTCGAAACGTTTCCCAGATCTGCTCATTATGAGGACACGTTACACATCACCCAACGCTTGGAAATTGGTCGCTCTCTGTTGTTGGTGGAATTCTATTACGTAGCGAGTCTCTCGCTTCGCACCTTTTTTTTTGCCCATGCGCCGTTTCCCTGGTCTGGAATGCTGATTACCAAAGTCATTTTCTGATACACTAAAGTAATACGTCGGCATAGCGAGAGCGACGTGGCCTCCACGGCTTTGCCATGTTTCTTTTTAGTAAGGCTGTGGGCAGCAATGCAGTCGCCGCGGCTTACCCGTGTATAGGTTTACTTTAACAGATTTCTGATCGTTAATGCTGCATAAACTTTATGGTTTGTGTCCGTTGCGGTGGCCGCGCAAATGAACGCAGGACAAGTAAACCCACAACTCACCATAACACATCCAAACACAGGACTAGTGAACCAACGGACAAGTTAACACGCAGAAAAGTGAATACCGGTATATAGAACATAGACAGCTGAACCCAACAACTGGGTTTGAAAAGGCCTTGCTGAGATAATCGTCATTCTTGACTTGTTCTTGTAAATTTATGTTCACTGCTAATTCGCAATGATTGGTTCCGAAAGATTTCAGCTACTTTTATAAAGATGTAAATGTTTTTAATGTGCTGAAAATTATTTTACAAAATTGTGTAAATAACCATTTTTATTATATTTCTTGGGCAGATTTTTGTTTCCTAAACTGAGTCTATTGATTTCTTATTAAAAAACATTAACATGTTCTACAATATTGTTTAACATTTGTAAAAATATCTAGAAAATTCTTATCTTTTATGATAATTTCACATTGATATGCTTTAAATTTCATTTTATTTGACTCCTATATATCTAATATTGCTTAATTGAATTTTTTTCTCTTTTTAAAGTGGTCCACTTAGGATTTTCCATTTATCTCTGATGTCAAATGTATTATGAGGAAAAGTATTATTACCACATGCTTCAAAATTTGCAAGGTTTTTTTCTATTATATTCTCTACATAATGATTGATTTTTTTTTATAACATGTCTCATAAACAAAATTCCGTAGTTTTTATGATCCTATTATTTTTATTAGGCTTGAGGCTAGTGGGTTGTTGGGAAAATGCATTCATTTATATTCTATCAATTATATCTATGTACTTAAATTGTTTGTTTTTTTAATTAACCAGTGGAATGTGTTCATGATGTATGCATCCAATGTTGTTCAAGTAACCTTTAACTTTAATTTTTTAATAAGCATTCGTCAGTGTCTTTTTCAGCTTTTATCGATATAGCATTTTCATTTTTTTTCTGACGTCAATTGATGAATCAGGAGGAATAGTTTTGGAACTAAATAATTGAAACTTTGCATGCTTATTTATATTGACATTCTCCTCTTAATGATGGATGGTTTTTAAAACAAATATCTCAAAGGAAAATTTTTCAGAATTTGTTTATTTATATATTTTTTTTTAATTAGGTTCGTGTGTTAATTTTTTTTTTCTATCTTTTCTGTCTTAGTTTTCTAATTGTTTTTTAATTCATGAATGGTATATGTACATGGTGTATGCATCCTATATCGTTCATGCAGACCTCTAATTTAAAAAAAACACAATTTTAATTTTTTTTTCATTTTTCTCAATTTTGCATTTTCCGGATTTTTTAGAAACGCCAAATGAATTGGGAGGAAAAGTATTCTAGCTACAGCCTTCAAACATTGCATGCTTCTTTTCATTGATATTCTTTACAAGATTCAAGAGGCTTTTTTTTTTATATACCGGGTATATCCAACTAGAAAAGCTTTATAACATTTTTACATTTGCTACTCCTGAAGAGTTCTCAAATATTTATGTGACCCCCACACACATGCCATTTGTAACATTTCCAATAACTTCTGTGTAATAAGCTTCTTTAAACTTTATGCCAATGTTATTCTTAATGTGTATGCCAAGTTTCATTTACAATACAGTACAATAAGTTACAATATAATGCAATACAAATTTGTCTTTATTCATTCTGCGTAAAAGTCAAAATTGATATAAAATGTTTAATTTTTTGCAATAAAAGTCACAACAAATTTAAAAAAAATAAACTTTAGTAGATTTTTGTCTTTCTGTTTGTGTATGGTTTGTATGTATTATATTTTTTTCAATGGCTCTATTTATTTAGGGTTATCAGTATTTTATTTTCAATGTGGCATGACTTAGTTGCCTTGAAACCAAACTCCCTTCACAGATCACATTTATTTGCTCCCACTCAAAAATTACATCTGTACTTAAATGAAGAAATGATACAAACAATAGTTAACTGTACGGGTACCAACAAGGAATGTGAGAAAGTAAAAGGAGACAAATGGCAAAGGAATGATGTGACCTAATTGAATGAGTTTATTGGCTGCCTTACTGGCCCCTAATTTATTTTATGGATTACTTGAGTACACAACTCAAATAACTAACAACCAAACAAAAATGTTCTCAAGTCAAAATGGTTTTGTTTTTCTATTAAATTTTAAATTATGTACCAGTGTGTTAGACCCAGTAGACAGCTATGGTAAAAAAAAAAGACGCGTCCTCCAAAAATAAGTCTCTTTCTCATGCTTTATACAATGGCATCTTTTAACTTTAAGATGTTCATTGCAACTACCTTGTGAATTAGGTCAAGTCAAATAGAGAAGTTGTTGAAAGGAGATTCGAGATATCATTAAAAACAGTCAGTGTCCGCATGTAAGACTCCCAGTGCCAAAGAAAAAGTTTAAAATTTGTGGTTTTGTACTGTCTAAGCCAAGCTCTCTAGAGGAATAGTTGAAATTAATTCATTATGAATGAAATTTTCATTATTTAGAATACCTAATTAATTTATAAAGTACTGTGTGATTAAATCTTTAAATTAAACAATACACATAAATAATCTTAAATAAAGTTAAAAGATTTAATTTTAATAATTAAATTTAAATGATTAATTTTCTAAAATTCAAATGAAAACAATAAATGTATCTAAATCATCTTCATTACTAGATTTTAAAAAAAAATGATCTACGAAAATGGCTTAAACTAAAAAAGAAAATAAGAAAGAAAAAAAATCTACCCGTCCTAAGAAAAATTAATAAAGCAAAAATAAAAAAATAAAAAGAATAAAACTATGAATCTATGAAATAACAAGGAGAAAAAACAATTTAAAAAAAAAAAATTCTCATACTATTATTAGTTTTATTGTTATCACACCCGGCTCCGAAGCCATTTAATCTGTACGGAGCCTTTTTGGGTGCGAATAGTTATTGATAACATGGATCTATTAGGATAGATTATATTTAAAGGGTAGTTACTCTTATTAAAACATATAATTTTGTTGTTGTTGTGCCCCCTAGTCTACCATGTTGTTTGTTGTGGGAAGTCATAGTAGATAACTCTGCTAGGGCTGAACTTCCTGATTATCGTGGGAAATTCACTAATAAAATAATTTTTCTTAAAAAGCATTTTGTCATCATATCAAAATAAAATCATTTATTCCAAAAATCATGCCTGCTAAAGAAAGAAAAATAGCATTTATGGGATTTCGATCAGTTGGTAAGTGATGGTGATAGTGTTAATTTATGATGAGTGTTTAGTCTTAGTTCTAAGTTTGCTTGAGTGACTTTCTCCATGGGCGCTGACTCTGACTCGAGTCTGACTGACTGACTGATACTGATACTACTGATTTAATTTAACTGATAATGGCAGAGCCTGAGATTCCTCTTGACAAATCTTGATTGAATTTAAATTAATTCAATGAAAATGAAATTAATGAATAATAATTATCATTTTGAATTATAATTGTCAAAGTCATAGCAGTAGCAATCATCATCATCATAAATTAACATCATTTTTAATTTTATTTTTATGGCAATTATGGTTACTTAAATTTTATAATTACTAAACTAAATTCAGCCAGACCACAATGCCATTATAATAATTTGGCCTCATGCATGATAAATAATTTTATTTTTAAACAATCAAAGTTGAAACTGTAGACAGAAGTATTTGTATTAATATATCCAAATTGAAACTTTCAATTATTAATCGCTGAGCCTAGCTTAAAAAATAAAAAGTTCCAAACAGACTGCATCAACCATATCTCTGGTATTTGGAGACCCAATGCCCAATGCCAATGTATTTTGCAAAAAGGTAACAGAGCTTTTTAACTCAAGGCATACTCTTTACCTTTTTTGTCTTCTGTCTACAGTTTCAACTTTGATTGTTTAAAAATAAAATTATTTATCATGCATGAGGCCAAATTATTATAATGGCATTGTGGTCTGGCTGAATTTAGTTTAGTAATTATAAAATTTAAGTAACCATATGAAATACATATACAAAAATAAATAAAATCCTCATTTATGATCTGTATCTAATGAACATTTGCAACAATCAGATAAAGGATTATCTGAGATAAAGAAAAATAAGAACGATATAAGGGAAAGTCATTCAAATTATGATGCTGTACCAGTTTTTGGCTTAATGCTTGTGTTAGCTATATGATTCTTTTAAAAATATTTCATAGAAATTGAAAGAATACTGTATTTAAAAAAAAGATTTACGCTTAAGTGTTATGTACTTTTATTGAATAAAACAGCACGTATTCTATTTGTCAATGATTCCTACAACAACAGCAGTAACAGATACATTTCAGACACAAGCCTATTTCTATCATGCTAAAGCCTGGTGCAAAGTTTAGGGAAATCATATCTATTTTCAACTCACTGTAGGTTTAAATTGATCTCTGTGCCTAAAAATTATTTATCTTTTACCTAGTTTCAACTGGTTACACCTTTCTAACATCAATATTTTTACTTGTAATCTTAACCGTTTTGTTCTCTTAAGATGTTAGGAATGACATTAAGATGTTAGGAATGACATAAGTATGTAAGGAATGACTTTCAGATGCTAGGAAAGACACTAAGATGTTAGGATTGAAATCAATATATTAGGAATATCATTAAAATTTAAGGAATAACATTAACATGTTAAGAATGTCATTAAAATGTTAGGAATGACATTAATATGTTAGGAATGTCATTATAATGCTAGGAATAACATAAATTAAGATGTCAGAAATGTAATTAAGTTGTTAGGAATTAGATTTTTCTTGTGTGGTTGTTGCATTTGAAGTTTTAAAATACCTTATGCTTTTATAATTCCAAGATATTTATTGCTCCAATGAGGATTTTTATTTGATTTATTAGATTGAAACATTTCCATGCTACCGACACTGTCTATATTTTGACAGGAATATGAATTTTTTTCTTCCAGGTAAATCCTCCCTCATTATTCAGTATGTAGAAAACCAGTTTGTCGACTCCTATGACCCCACTATAGAAAATAGTAAGTTATTATAATATTCCGTATATTAAGCTTAACATGTATTTAAACTTTCTTTTAATTTTCTTCAATCACCCCTCCAACTAAATTATCTTTTCTCTGGAAAATTGAATTAATTTTTTTTTTAAAAGGAACATTGATTACTTATTATTGTGATAAAAAAATTAAATGTAAACAAAGTATAAGTGGAGAGCCACAGTGTAATCCTGATTGTATGTAAAAAAAATTTTAACAATTGGGAATTTTTTACCCTTTAAAATATAATCTTATCTCAAAGATTTTTCAAAATTAGTAAACAATGTGATTTTTAAAAAAAATATTTAAAGAAAACAATAGAAGTGTCTGCTGATCAACTAGTGCAATTCAACATGCAGAACAGCAGATGAATTTAAAGTCATGGAAATGAATAAATAAATAGACTCACTTGATAAATGAAGCATTCTGACTTTGTAAGTAATTAAGCAATCCCAATGTTTGCATGTTCATCAGTTTTCTATGCCTCCTCAAATTAATATTTTAAGAGTTCCACCATAAACTAGGCTAAATCTGTACAAAGTTTCACAATTTTTGTTGTTGCAAAATGTATGCTTTATTTAGAAATAAATATGACATTAAACGATATATTTAATTGATTTTCTAGAGAGCTCAATCTTGTTGTTCCAACTAGATAATTTCCAATTTCTATTAATTTGTGTAAACTGTTGTGGGCTATCCTTTTATAATTAGGAAATTTTCATTGTTACTTATTTCAAGCATTTTCCAAGACAACAAGGGTAGGAGGACAGGACTATGAGCTACATGTTATTGACACAGCTGGCCAGGACGAGTATTCTGTAATCCCTCAATCCTATTTCATCAACATAAATGGCTATGTCCTGGTCTATTCTGTCAACTCACAGAAAAGGTGGGTGGAAGGAAATAACAGCATCAGCATTGAAAGGTGTTGGGGGGGGGGGTCACTTTGCAGATTTATCATATTAACTAGAAATAACAATGGCTGTGGCAATTGTGAACTTCCCATCTACTAAACTAACTTGACAAAACATGTATTTAAGTAATGCACTTTACAGTGTTAATTTCTTGGAATTTTATTGTAAAATTAATTTCTAATCTATAAATCAAAGAATTTATCTATTTACATATAGGTCTAAGCATATTTATTTTTCCTTATTTAAATTGATTTGATTTCCATAAGAAAACACATCTCTCAATGAGTGTTTTGAAGGAACCCAGAGATAGGATTCATATCTTCCAGGCTATTGAACACAAATTTACATTTGAGAAATTGTATTTTTCACACGTTTGAACACAGTTTTCCATTCAGGCTTACACTCACATACATACATACCCACATACATACATACTTAGAGAATTATTATATGTTATATGTGATTGAGATAACCAATTTTATCAAAAGCCACAACTGACATTGATAAGATGAGTTGAGTCAATAAAAAGTTGAAAAATTTATCGTTACTTTTCACTATTATGCAACAGCAAATATTACTTTGCTTGAGACATGAGGAGCAGAGTTGTATATGAACAAAACATCAAGGATCATGATATGGAAAGCAATGTGTAGATCTAAAGTAAAAAAAAAAATAATAAAAGATGTAGAAATGAAGAAACAAAAATCTTTAAAATGTGAAATTTAGATAATTAGTTCACAAATTTTTTTGTGTTAAATATTTTTTAAAATTATGCCATTCGAAGCTATTTTGTCAGAATATCTAGTTATTAACATTTAGGAAGCATTGCATGAATTAAAGTAGGTGTGGCAGAAGCAATTAAGCAGTACAAGAATCTAAATGCCAGGTGTATGGTTTCTATATGACTGCCAAAATATTAAGCCCACATATTCTGCAAGTTGAACCTTTTCAGTGCAGCTTTTTACAAAAATTAGGTAATATATTGAGGTGCATTAGAAATTTAAAGGTGATTTTTATGGTCAAATAAATCAGTGTTGCTGATAGATTCAATTAATCTCCTTATTAGCATTACGTTTTAAACAGAGTTTAAAAAGAAAAAGTCTGGCAAGATTGTTATTCCCAAACCTGGAGGCTGAAAGTCCTTGTCCGGTGTCATTTCAGTTGTTTTCTTAGGTTAGCCGATCACTGCCGTGTCTCTAAAAATGTTAGATTTATCTGTACAAGAGTCTTAACTGGACATGAAGCATTGAAATATTTGATTAGGTCATAGGAACATTGCACATTGCTTTTACATTGATTCCATTTAAAAAAAAAAAATTTTAGTTTCATGTGAAGAAGCCCTCAATCTTAAATA
The DNA here is from genome assembly GCA_964033795.1 of Lymnaea stagnalis. Taxonomy (NCBI): domain Eukaryota; kingdom Metazoa; phylum Mollusca; class Gastropoda; family Lymnaeidae; genus Lymnaea; species Lymnaea stagnalis. Next base: position 47,657 of record CAXITT010000863.1, read on the forward strand.
ATAATTGAAGAATGCAATTTTGAGAGATGTGTGCCTAAGCTTTTTAATAGTTACAGTTATGATTTAGTTACCTTCTGAGACTGGGAGGAAAAGATTTACCTTTATGTGTGTCTGTTGTTTTTTAGCTTTGAGGTGGTTAAACATGTGTACAACAAGATTATTGACATGAAAGGCAGAATGACGTAAGTAGAATGGATATAACTATACTTCACCATTTCAACAAATTGATTTCATTAGTGTGACTGTTTTCAACTTGACTCTATGCCTTTTACATTTGGATATATGGTTTCACACATGCACTTTTTTTGAAATTCAAACAAATTACTGGCCAGTATTGGCTGTACAGTTCTCGATTGGGCTAGAGCAGTGGTTCTCAAACTTTTTATGGCCACCACCCCCTTGCCACCATAAATTCTTCTCTGGCACCCCATCTGTTTTACCCCAAAAAATATATTTATGCAGGAAAGTAGTTTGATCAACGCTGTGAGAAAGACAACAAGACAGTAAAAATGTAAATAGGACTTTTAAATTAAATTATTTTTTCATTAAATTACTTCATTAATAAAATTATCACTTAGATCCATTAATACCACAGCTTTATAAAGCAGGATTATGATAAGCACTTGGTAATGATACCATGGTAACTTCTAGATCGGTCAGCTAAGCTCACTGTCTGCCTTGGTTGGGTTCGATACGATTTGTTCAAAGTCTTGAGTTTTAGTTTTAGCTAACCAAACAACAATCATAAATGAAATCTTTCAAATGATATTTATTGTATTTCCTTGCTTGACGTAAAGCAAAAAACAACCACATTAAACCAGCTACAACCAAATACAATGTTGTAAATAGAAAAATTTGATTATTTTTTTTTTCCCCCACCACTTTCCACTGTGCATAATAATATGAGCCAGAAGGATCAATACATTGATCGTGGGCCCTCAAAATATAGACGATAGAAGAATTACATGAAATTTTCTCTTAAGCTTCATCTAAATTGGATTTTAAGCTTAATTAACCTAATGCATCTTTAAATGAAAATTTAAGATATTTTAAATAGGGTGATAAATCCAATCACTCTTACATTTTATGTACTATATTCATGTGGTCGCACCGTCGCATTGTACTTGAAGATTATCACGCGGTAACCCTTCTTCTCTTATAATTGTGGCATTTGGGTAAATATCACTCATAAGCAGAGATGATTTTGATATGAAATTAGAGGCTTTGTTTGGTTTTAAATAGGAGCGACCTCATCTCCCCACAGCTGTAAATTAAATTCATTGAAATTTTCAAATATAATGAATGGTTAAGATATAATATATAATTATGATACATATAAAACAAAAATGCTTACAACTGTTTTTTGATGGGGTAAGTTTAGTTAATTTATCAAGAAGTCAAACACATGCACAGTCAGTAGGAAAGTGGGTACGCAGAGGGGGCAGTCTGCCCCGTGAGCACTAGTTTCCTTATATTGAAGGATGGCATTTCAGCACACTGTAAATGTTTTTATCATGGAAGGGGGAAGCAAAAAGCTTGGTCCGTTCCGGACGGCCCATGCCCTAACAATGCCACTGTGCACTTTTGCATCATGTGTTCTGCATTGCATAACAAAAAATATAAAAAATAAACCAAGATTCATAAATGTTCATGGAAACAAAGACATGATAATATTATTGCTTGCTGGATTCCGCCTGTAAGCATAATGATGACCATCTCTGGCAAGGCATTGTCATCTTCAAATTTAAATAAATATATCCTTGTTTTAAAATATTTTAATTAATAATAATTCAAGGATATTTATATTGTTAAAGTAGAGAAGCGAAAGGATTTCCTTTTTTTATTTATGCATCAAGTGAATATGTAGAAAAATTAATCTCTTTAAAGTATTACTAATTGTGTATATTTAATTGCTAATAGAGCTTAATGAAATCCTTTTTAATTAATGCTTGAAAAGCTTTACATGATGGGGGCGGGGGGTGGGGGGGGGGAGACGTTATAGTACCTCTTTTTCAAATAAATTTTTAATTTAAAAAAAAGCTTTTCTGATATAATCTACCACCACCCCCTTGAATAATCCATCCCATTGCCCCTATAAATCTACTGAGCATTTTAGCAGTTTATCACACCCCCTGGCACATCCCACCGCCCCAAAAAGGGGGGGAGGCGGATGGTTGCTATCGCCCACTTTGAGAACCACTGAGCTAGAGTAAAAATTATTTATACTCATACATATCAAAGCGATGCAAGTCAAATGTTATGTGTTAGCATTATTTTTTTTAAAATGCAAAATGTTTTAAAATTTCATATTTTAAACCATTTCTTTGTTGTTTTTTTTTGGTTTCTTTTTAAGATCTGAAACATAATTTGTGTACAATTACTGCTTGTATTTATAGTAAAAAAATATTGGGTCAGATGAAATATGCACTTTTTAAAAAAAATAAACATCTTACTAGTGATAGTCTTCAGCTACATTTTGACCTAGCTCAACTTAAGACCTGCAGGGCCTTAACTTCTTATTGATGTGCAACCTAGCCTTGTAAGCTTTATAATTATTTGTTTTTTTTTTTATCATAAGTAATCATATACTCAGTATTGGTAACTGTAAATTTGTATTCCCTCTCTAACAGGGTTCCTATAGTGTTAGTTGGGAACAAGAAGGATCTACGCTTGGAAAGGTGAGTCATGTTAATTGTCATTTCATTTGGCTGATGCTAATTTTTGTTCCATGCACAAGTGAGCATTTTTTTAAAAACTTTACTGAGCCTACATTAATGCAACATGTTTATTGTGGAGCTTGTAGACTATGAAATCTTTCTCTGTGTGTGCTTTTTTTGTGTTGGTAGTAGGTGGCTTTTCATTAAGCAGCATTCACATATTAAAAAAAAGCCCAACTAAAATTGTGCTGAAGCATGTCTATTGTCTATTTAACCTCATAAAGTTTTCCTTGAGATTCAACATACAGTGCAGTTGAGGACAATATTTTTAGCGGCCAGTATAGTAAAGTTTACCTTAAATTTGTAGAATTTCGTTTTACATATTAAAGTAATTTAAATGATTATAATTAATTTCTTTAGAATGTGAAAAGGGAAGTGATACATTTTAAAAAATGATATATGGATAAATTTTGTTTTTCATTAGAATATTTAAACAAAAGCTTTGCTGGATTTAACTAAAAGAACATGGATTTATTGACCACTTAAAGAACAATCTGTCTTTTTTTCTTTTTTTATATCATACTTGTACAGTGAGCAAAGCAATATCTGTCCCTCGGCTAAGATAAATTTTATTTATATAGAATATATTTTTTTTAAATTTATAATTATAAAAAATATTTGAATGTAACTCTTACACTTATTTTTATTATAGCAGAGAGTGGTTAGACCTGACTATAAAATGTTAAGTTTTATCAGTTGTTGTTTCAGATTGTGTTTTTTTCTTTTTTCACCAAATTTCTCAATTGGCCCGCCTCATGTTCAATTCATCTTTAATTTTCCAGTGACAGTTTTGATTATGATAACACTAATTTTGAAAACCATCCTCGGTAGGTGATTTTTAAATAGTGGAAATAAAAGAACAGAAAATCCTGATGTTATTAAAGCATGAGTTACTCCTCTTGTCATTATAACACCCCCTTGAAGTTTAAAAACAAAAATCCAGTACATTTCCTACAAATAACATTCTAACAGTTCCTTCTTTAAATATCAATATACAATTATCGTTGATTAAACAAAACTGCACCAACAGCTGTTGCCCATGCCTGAAAAGATGAATATTTGCTTCAAGTAAATTTTCTTTTGAAATGTAAGCACTTTTGAATATTCTCTCTTTTCACTTTCTGAAAAAACTGTAATAATTGTGCAATCTCTTTCTAGATCTGGGGAAAGCCTCTAAAGTCTTCTTGCTGTTGTTTTTTTCTTACAGTTATTTAAGGGAATGAATTAATATATAACATTTTTTTTTTCTTAACAAATGTGAATGAATATTAACAACACCATAAATTGCTTTGATATTGTAAAAGAACTAAAAAGATCTAACATGCACATAGAAATATATTTTTATTTTACTCTTAATTTTTAATTAACAATAGTAAATTTCTATTTTAAAAAAGTATTAGTATTTTAACAAAATGATTAAAATTGATTCTACTAACCCATCTAACTCATTTTCCTGACAGCTTATTTTTAAATTTCAAATATCCAATAGATATTTCTATTCTATACATTTAAAAAAACCAAAACAAAAACTTAATTCCTCTATAATTTTTAACACACTCCAGTGGGTATTCTTAATTCTCATTCCCACCCCTTAAGAAAACAACTAGTGTTGCCAAGACACCCTGGATTCAGTTAGCAGTGTTCTTAACATTGACATGTAACTCTTGTTTTCTTATCTTAACCATGGAGCATTGTTTGTTTTTTTTTTTTTGTTTTTTTTTAAATTTCTATTTTATTATAGGAATGCAAATAAATAATTGTTTAATTTACTTTACATTCAAATGCAATTTAAAAAAATTATTTCTGAACTTTATTATATTATGGATGATTTCATATCATTCTAGAGGACAGGGATATATATAAATACATAAATATATACACTGAGACCGGAAGAAAATGGAACCCATTTGATAATGATCAGTCAATGGAGAGTTAGTCTTGAAGCCTGTGTTGAAGCTAAGGGTGGACAGTTCGAACACAAACTATAGTTGAATAAAAATTTAACGTTATGTTAGAATTAAAATGGGTTTTGGAATTTAAAAAATTGATAAATATTTACCATTAGTTTTTGTCATTATAATTATAAAAAGTGTTGGACTGCAATAAAGCTTTAAAATGGATTAATAAGACACGAACAAATTGTGTCAATATAACAATAAAAGTTACGCTTTATTAATAATTATACATTATACACAAGTAAACGTTTCGGCACATGCCTTCATCAGTACAAACAAACAAAACACATTTAAATAAGTATAAATTAAATTTACATAATATAAATATACATATCCTACCTAAAACAGAAAAATATAGGAGAGGGCGCTAAAACCAGACAAAAACAAAGTAAAGAGGAGTAGAAAGGAAGTGATTTTAACATAAATTAAAAACCAAACAGGAAAAAGACATGGCAGTTAGGTAAAATTGTGGATTTGGTTCATTCCATATGGAGACAACGTACCAAATCTAGTTATTAATTTGTTCTCCATATAGATTCTAGCTGTAGTGTTACTAGTATAGAGTATACCAGTAACTGCGATGTCTGAGATACCATCATGGTTAGGGCTATTGAAATGTTTGGAGACCGGACAGAGAGCGTGTTCATTTATGTTATAGAGGTGCTCTCTGAACCGGTCCCCAAGGCGACGACCTGTCTCTCCTATGTATAATTTACCGCACTTTTTGCAAACTTTTATTGTTATATTGTCATTATAACAAGGGTTTCTGTCAACTTTCTGGATATTACCCCAATATTAAAACAAATTGTGTTATTCAAATCTGACTACTATTGAGAGTCATAGTTACCTATAATACTCCCAGCCGAAATCATGCAAATACTTCAAACCTTTCTCCCAACTTCTCAGACTACGTCGCCTCTGCCAGTTCCATGAAGACTTTTTAGACAACTGTAATGAAATGATGGACTTCTTCCACTCTAGATATTATTCTGAAACTACTCCTGTCTCTGCACTCAATCGTTTCAACATTTTAACACAGAATGATGCTTTCAACCCTCACCCAAAACAAAAATGAAGATCGAACCAAACTCATTCTAACCTACCACCCTCACAATGTGATTGACAAAAAAATATTCCCAAGTAATCGACACATACTTCTTACATACCCTGTCACCAACAGGGTATTCTCACCCCCTCAACTTATTGTCTTCAAACGGAACAAAAATTAAGTGGCTCACAGTCGCCTTTGAGCTGACCCATCTCACTTTGGGACTAAGTCATGCTCAAGAAGCTGATGTGGGACTTAACCTTATACACTCAAAACCAAAAACATTAGCATCTCTAAGGGTACTTTAACCATCAAAAAGGGCTTCCCATGTGTTAGTTGAAATATGACCTATGTGATTGCATACTGTATATGCCCCTTCTGTTATATAGGCAAAATGGGAAGAAGATTATCTTATAGGTTCACTGAACATCTTCGTGATATCGAACAGGACAAACTTTCCCGGATCTCATCCCAACAGAGATAAACACTAAGGCACATCAGCTGTTTCCCCAGCAAGTGTTAGAAAGGAAAACAAATTAATTCAGATTTTCCGCACAATATCACCATATGGAATTAATCAAATATTCTCCTGCTAGTGATCCTCAATTTCCCTGTATTTCTTTTCTTATTGCTTAAATTTTACATATTTTCCAAAAGTTTTTTTTTCACTAAAATCTTATTTTTCACAGCAATGATACATAAATTATTTTACTTCCTGTAATCTTTTGGGTAGAACACACATTTTTATTTTGGAAAACCAATCTTCCGGCAATAACAAAGTATTCATGGGGAAATACAAACACTTATGTTTTTGAACTGTTTTCTATTTCTTCTTTTGTCCTGTCTGCTGAAGAAGGCTCTTAGCTGAAACATTCTATTTCTATTGTCCTGTCATTATATATCAAGCTTACACATACCTTGTTCCCCTATTCCATTTTTTTTCGGGAGACAGTGTATATATAATCATATAATTATCATTTGTCAAAATTCCTTAAAGAATATACCTGGCTTAAGAAAGCTTGCCTCATTTTCATTGCACTAATTTTAGCAACTCATTGTCGAATTTGATTATTTTTAGCAAGTATTTAATGAAATGGAGCAGAACCATTAATGCTTTACTTTTCTTAAACATGAATCATTACATGTGGTATATTAAGTTCCTTTAACTAATGAAAACTCCCTAAGACTTCCACTGTACATAATTATTTTCTATTATTAATCCAGACCTGCACTTATAGTTTTATTTTTGGTTTTTCTTACAGGGTTATAACAGAAGAAGAGGGCAGACGTCTGGCTGAAACTTGGAAAGTTCCATTTCTTGAGGCATCGGCTAAGGAAAATTCTGTAATTTTTTTGTATCTTTTGAAATAATTTTGTTTAAAAAGTGGAATCAAATGCCAATGATTTTCCAACGCTAAAACAAAGCAATTTCCAAAATAAAAGCCTAGTTATTACTTTTTAAAAAAGTTGTATTTTAAATTATGTCTTAACTGAGGCCTGACATAAAGCACATGCTCGTATTTGTAAAGTATAGCGTGTAATGATCTCTCTCTGGATCTGATGTTTTTTATGTGATCACTGGGCCTGATAATTTTAAAGGCACTCAGCAGGATTTTCTTTCAATCTGATTTCAGTCTGTGAAGGAGATATTTGACACCATTCTCAACACTATGAGACAGAAAGAAAATGGAGAGACAAATGAAAAGAGTAGTTGTACACTGTCATAGTGACCACACGGGGACACACACACACAAAAGGAAACGGTGTTCAAGCCTCCATAGTCTCTCCATGGTCATTGAAACTCAAGTCATTTGATATGAAGATGCTGGTTCTCAACACATGGAGGTGAAGCCCCCCGAATCATCGCCATCAAGTTGTTCCTGTAATTTTATGAAGTTAATGAATGAGTTTGTGAAGTATGTCTTTTGGCAAGTTTTTATGAAGGACTTGATGTGTCAGTGATATGCGGCTGTGTGAAGTCTTAGTGTTGTCTTAATTAATGAAATATGCGAATGTGCAGGATTATTGTTTATTATAAGTTATTTTATACCTGTAAATGGAAAAGAAATATTTTTTGTTACAAGTTGTGGGAAGGGAAATGAGAAAAATAAAAACATGTTTGACAGCTAAATAACTTTTATTAGGTTATTTCTTTTAACAAAGTTACCCATGTACTTTTTTTTTTTTTTAAATTTAATAACGACTGTACTAATGTTAGAAATAACTGAGAGGTCAAGGCATCACTTTGGATAAAATGACTTTTAACAAACTAGAGGTTCTCAGCCTTTTTTTTTTTTTTTTTTAAATTTTTTGACCCCCTTTTTAAAGTTTTTGTGCCCCTTTAAAAAAAAATTAGAAATAACTGAGAGGTCAAGGCATCACTTTGGATAAAATGACTTTTAACAAACTAGAGGTTCTCAGCCTTTTTTTTTTTTTTTCTAAAATCTGTGACCCCCTTTTTAAAGATTTAGTGGCCCCTTACAAAAAAATTATAATTAATATTAAAAACAACAATTTAAATTGTTCAACTATGGAAACTAGTTTTGCATTATTTTTTTTTTGATGATTGCTTTAAATTTTTAACCTCATTGATAAATTTAGAATTTAATTAGAGAACCACTGCAATACTCAACAACATATACTGGCTGACATTGTCAGTGAAACAAAAATTTTCCTTCTTATAAAGATTTAACATTTTGTTCATAGCAGCACAATTAAAGTTTAAGCCAATTTTATTTTTTAAGATTGAAGTCAAAAGAATAAGTATGTGAGCGTCAACTGTTTATTTAAAAATGTTTTATTTCCAGACAGAAAGTTTTAAATGTATATAAAAATGGTTTTGGGGCAACAATACTGACTAGCGCCTCATTTAGAGCAATGTACATAATCATTTCTGAGTCAGCGTATTTTATCAAATTTTTCTCTAGTTTGTAGATTTCTTTACTATATAGTCATTTAGAATTCCATTTCTTAAATATTTTGTAATTTATTTTTTTTTGTGTGAACAAATCTGCAATGTAATGTAATGCTTATAAATTGTGCATACATTTTTAAATGGCATTTATGACAAAATAAATCAGTGTCTAATGGCACATTATTCCAAATCACACATATTTTCTATCTATCCATCTTCCAGAAGGTTTTTAGGGAAAAATTGGTGCCAGTAACTAAATCTCAACTGAAATTTAAGGAGTGCATGGATTGGAGTGGTGAAGACAGTGTCCTCTAAAGAAACAATTAATTTTGCTCAAACTTTGAATGATGAAAGTTAAACCAACAAGAGAATTAATTTTTTTTTAATAAAGTCAGTTATTATAATAATAGTAAATAGCTTTGTCAGTATTGTTACCCTGTCAAAAACTAGAACAGTGGAAATCAAAGAAAACAAACTCATCCAATTTTGTCACCATGTAAATAAACATCTCTCTCCCTTTACAATGCTTTGTTTTTTTTTTTTTTGTTGTTTTCCCCCCCCCCCCCTCCCCCTGCTTCCCTCCAGCATTGAAGTTTTATTAATCTGTTGATTATAATTTAAATATCATTATATTGGACAGCATGAAGACTACACATCAGTCATTTTTATTTAGCTCTATTTTTAATTGAGATCAAAGGAGAACATACATAAAAAAATTTGTTTATCAAATTTCTGAAAGAGAATTCATTACATCTTAAAACTTCAGTCACAAAAATATCACCTACATTTATAAATAAATCCACATCAAATATATACATCAACAAAAGAAAACATTCTTACACTGTAGCAGTGGTTCCCAACCATTTCTGTATTGGTTCAAATGCTAACTATGAAGCCCATTGTAATTATCCATGTCCTTGCCTAACCAACGAGTACGGTATCTTAGGTGAATTAATAAACAATTTGATGTTTAACTGGTAAAAAAAAATGCATGATACTAATTGATTGTGAAACTCACACAGTATAAATATTTTTTATTCAATAACTGAATGATACTAGAATGTTGTTAGTTGACCCAAGGTTGAGAAACAAAGCTCTAAGCAAACAACCTAAGATGACTGTCACACTGTTATCACAAATTCTTTAAACTATGAACTAAATTAGGCACACCATTATACACAACTATACGCTGTTTTGTATGTGTCTTTAGTAATATACACATATTTCAACCTGAAAAAAAAAACATTAAACCCATTATTACTTAGAAGCCAATGTCAAACTTTAAATTAAAGTATATTACGACATATAATTATAATAATACAAGAAATTTTAGGGTAAAAAATGCTACTGAAAATTAGGGGGTCCATTTTTATGTGCATATAACACTTTTTTTAATTTTAGGTTAACGATATGTACTAATGCTTACGTAACGAAATATTTTTGGCCCATTCACATTTGGGCAGCGAGGTATTTGCGAATAATTCAATGCTATTTGATGGGATATAAGCAGAGTCGTATCAGAATGACTGCATGTTAAATACTATGATAATTTAAAAGATTTTATGATTTCTTTTATAAATAAATATATATTTTTGTTGATTCTTATTGTATTATTATGGAAGAAAACGGATCACATTAAATGTAGACATGGCATTTCAGGGCTTTTTTCAAACAAAGAGTTAGCTATTAGCATTATATGTGGATCATGTTATGCCTTGTAGAATGGGTTATGTTAGAAAGTGACCTCTTTATTTCATTTATCAAGCAAAAAAGAATCTTTGAGCCAGCTTAAAAAATTTCTATGCATATAGTTTGATTGGTCGAATATTCTAATAAAAAAATCTTCTGTCTCTGTCAAGGATGGAGAGAATATGATTTAGCAATAATAAAATCAAATAATTTCTTACACATCTGTAAGCCTCAGATGCTTGCTAGTTGCTTACCTAGTCCTAAAACATGTCTTTTCAGACCAGATCCCACAAGGGACTGGGTATTGTTCATGTATGATTTTTCTATAAGTCTTTCTGTGCGGGACTTGAAACTCTTCATAATTACATATCCTGAAAACCCAAAGGAAAGAAACAGTTTACAAAAATATTAGGATTAAAATAATATCCTAGCTCTGCATGAATGCTTGTTATTTAAAATATGTTTTTATTTTTTTTTTAATTCCCTTTATGCTTTGTCTGTAACAGAGTTTTCATGCCATTAAATTAATAAAAGTTAATTTTAAAAAAATAATAAAAGCAATAAAATTAAATTTAAAAACCCGAGTCCAATGGAATTTACTTTGTTCATGGCAATCAAAAAAAAATTTTTGGAGCAAAATTATTTGACTTATAATATTAGAAACAAAAAAAAATTTGTTTGCCTCATTTCACATCGCCTTCCATAAAAACCTGGAGGACATCTGCACTTCCCATTTTGACACCTGCCACCATTATGACACATTTGCTGACATTTCTCTGTCAATGGGGGGAAAAAAAAAAAAAGCACTCTTAAATGTATTGCTTTCTCATAATTTATACTCTACCTAATTTATCTTAAGTCAGTTTCATGATGAAACTTGCTGAAAGCTGTTTAAAACCATTGTTTTTATGATTTTTAAAAAAAATTGCCTATGTCAAAGTGTGTATTGAACTTAACTCTCAAGTTGGCTTTACCTTTGTGACAAAATCTGCCATAGAATGGAGGTGGACACTGGCATTTGTTGGGTGCTATACAAGTTCCACCATTCAAACAAGTAATCTTGCATTTAACTGAAATATTAGAAAGGTAAATTTTGTGAAGCTCCTCTAGTTGTCATAACATCATAAGAGATATAATCTAAATCTTAGTGAAAATTTGTTGTTGAAGAAGAAAAAGTTCATTTCTTTTAACATCATTTTTTTTCAAGTATCATTTATCTTGAATAGGGAACTTGAATTTTAAATGGTTTCAAATCTTTAATTAATTACCACTCCACAAATATTTTTTTTTGCACTTTAAGATATTAACTTTTTATAACCGCTAAAAAAATATTTGTAAGAAACAAATTATTTTTAGCATTTTTTTATTTAGAATATTCAGCAGATAAGAAAGGTGTAATTAACTCATTTGTATGCAAATATTGCCTTCATACAGGAGATTAATTATCAGGTAATTGTGTATTTATTTACCTTTCTGACATCTGGAACCAAAGAATCCTGGGCTGCATACACACAGATCAGGTGATACACAAACTCCTCCATTTTCACATTTGGGCTTACATCGCACTTAAGTGGGGAAACGAAATATGCAAAAATTCTCATCATAATAAAATCACATAGACTTAATTGTTCATTTCCCTAATGGCCTATTTGAACAACAGAGGACATGCAGCATGGGTATTACATGAATGTTTTAAATACTATAAAGCATAAGTGAATTTGACATATACTAAGTTTATACCCTTACCAATGATAGGAAAAGATTGGAAAGAGTTAGAGAAGATAGATGGAAATAGGAAGGCATAGAAGGATAGTGTTAGTGGCCTAGGCTGCATTGGGAGTTGAGAAAGGCAAAGGAGAAGGAGAAATGATGTAAAAATTTATCTTAATATTATGATAAAAATAATTATTTTATGTTTTTTAAAGGAAAGACTTTTATAAGACATAATGTTCTTTATTTATCAATAAAAAAATTTATTTGAAGGCAACACAAGAAAATATATTTGAAAATGATTTTTTTTTTAAAGTAACAATATTTTGAATTGAGATGAAAAGTTGCATATCATTTTCTGCACATTGGATGTGCTGTTGTTAAATGGAAACATAGCTACTCCATCGTCTCGGGGAAGACGGAAGGATGCCATATATTGAATTCTCACTAACTTTCAAGTTAAAGACTCACAAGGTTCACAAAGAATCTTTCAGAAAATTATGGGAAACAGGTACTTTTAATAGCAAGAGCAACACTTGTCATTTATTTGATTGTGCTAAAATATGTCATAAAGGTATTTACTTCACAGCTTGGGGAGTGGGGATGGGGTGAAGGTGTGTACGTAAAATGTGAAATTTGACTAAATAGCTTTTTAACATTAAGTTTCTGTCCCTTTCAATACACTGGATAATTCAATGTTAATTTCCATTATATCAAACAAACACCTGACAGGTCTATCTTATATAAAACATAAATTTTACATGCTAAATGTTAATTACCTTTTTGGCATCTTTTCCCATAAAATCCAAGTGGACATAAGCAGAGGTTGGGTGCCACACATCGCCCCCCGTTATAACATCCCCTTGAGCAGACGGCTAGAAAACACGTGTTTAAAAAAAAAACATTATTGCAACACTTCTATCTCAATGTATGACCCATGCACATTGCAAGTGAGATGAGATGACAACTCGTTTAGAGACAATGTTTAAATATTTTTGGATAAAACAAAATTTATTGTTTGTTAACTCTTCACTTTGTTTGTTATGCATGAGGTTTTAAAGTGGTCATCACTGTACAAAAATAAATCAATTAGGATGTAGGACCGTCAACAGATGTTCACACACCTATGAACAAAAAAAATATTTCTGTGACTTACGTTGAGAACAGTCTGTCCCAGAATAAAGCCTGTTACATCTGCAGATGTTCAGACCAATACACTGGCCACCATTCTGACACGCAAAACTGCACCTCACTTTAAAAAAAAAACCCATAAAAGATCATTATAAAGACAAATAATCAAAATGAAATGCCCAGGTTAATTAGAGAATTGTGACTAACATTCTGAGATTTGGGGATGATTTGTTATTATGTTTCCTTATAGATAAAACATAAAGGTGATGTCGTGGAAACTCAAAAGATTTCCCACAAATATGTTTGGGAATTTTTTTTTAAAACTCCAGGAATAAGCCATGAACACAAAAAAAGAAATTATTATCTCAGAGAAGCAACCAATCAGAGATGACACAGATTAAGATAAACATTCACTTTTTAACATATTTTTGATTAATTATAATCCATTTATTATTATTACTCACCATCACATGAAGGACCAGAATACCCATGAGGACATTCACACTGACCAGGCAGGACGCACTGACCTCCATGTTGACAAGGTAATACACAAACAGCTGTTAAGACGAGTAGAAAAAAACAACTTGACTCAAATTATATACAAACATCATTGGGGATCAATAAGGGTAACCCAATACCAATAACAATTTAAAAAAATAAAATAAATTTCTATTTGAGGAAATTTATATACATAATAGTTGATCCAAACACAGAAATGAATACTTTTTCTTCATCAAAATAATTTACCTCAACATGTTGACTGAAATACATACAAAAAAGTTTCAACTTACGGTCTTGGCAATAAGACCCAGTGTAGTTTACTGTGCATTTGCAAACACCATCAGGGCCACAGACGCCTCCATGCAAACACGGACTCTCACACATTTCTGTAAGTCAATAATTTTATTAAACAAAAGACAGATGACATAGTGGAAAGTACTTCAGGCTTAGAAGCACTCATTGCTTAAAATCATCTTATATTATATTTTGATGGGTTCAATTCAAAGCCAGGATACAATAAAATTCAATTTTTAAATTTAGACACAGCTACTTACTGTTCTGACATAAAACTCCGGTAAAGCCCTGGTCACATTTGCAAATATTGCCAGGTAAACAGATTCCACCATTGGAGCAGGGAGGGAAACATTCTATTCAAAGAAAATACATGTAATTTTAATTTTAGTTTAACAATAGCTAAATCTTAGAAAATGAAATGGTGACAGTCAGTTGGGGGAACAAAGGGATCAGGGGTGGCACCTAAACACATCCCCTAACTTAGTTTTGGAAACAAATCTGCAGATATATTCTTTTTTTTTTTTAACAGAGGTTCTTAAACCCCCTCATTTCCTGTATCCCCATCTCAATTTCAAAACAAATATTCCGCAACCGCAACAATTAAAACATGCAAATAAACCTGATTCTCTGTCTTCCTGCACTCCCAAACACTGCCTCCCAAACCCCCTGTTGTACAAGGAGTTATTATGGAATCTAGTTTGTTTCCTTTTTTCTTGAAACCCAAGTTAGTTTCCCACAACATCACAGAGTCAATTTTGGTGCTAATTTATTTGTCAAACTCATCACTGTTCATTCTTTAGTAATTCATCATTTGCGGCCAGTAGCCTACTTTTTAAAGAATGTTTTTGCATGCTATGGGTTCAACATCATCTCCTTCATGCTATTTAACACATTGAGCTTTCATGATGTTGGTGAATGATGATGATTGGGAATGAGAAGGATGAAGTGAAAAAGATCATCCCACCTTGGCAGCTCCCCAAGTAGCAAAGCCTCGTTTGGGCTGGCAAGGTTGAAACAGGGAGACAACTTTGAGCACTGACTATGTTGGCACGACAGTACAGCACTCTTGTTTGCCACCCCTGTCCGCAGGTGGCGCTGCAGGTGGACCAGGCCGACCATTCAGATCCATACACTGCAAGCCAAAGGGGCGTAACTCGTAACTGCAAGTCGAGGTAGTAGTTTGTATGTGACAACTACCAAATATTTTATTAAAATATTACAGCTACATTTATCTACTTCGTTATTTTACTTTCATTTACTGCCTAATTTAATACACCCTATATTGTTGAATATGTATATTGTTCTTGTTGAAATGGGAATATTAGCAATTTTACAGAACCATTTTAACATTTGTGCCAATTTTATTGAATATTCAACATGATCAATGACTTTGGAAATTGATCTTGATTAAAAAAATGTATTTGAATAGAAAAAAAAATTCTTTAAAAAAAAAAATGTATTTGAATAAAAACTTCTAACAATTAGCAGATAGGATTCTTATTTAATAGATGTGCCAGTCTTAATTTTTCATTTTTTTTTTAAAGTTTGCAATACTTCTTTTGTACCTTGGTGATAAAAAGATTGGGTTGACTTTAGTCATTGGTGCCTGCTAAAACAAACTACTGATTGAGCTTGTGTTTCATAAAATAGTTAAATAATTACCTTTCTTTTTTCATTTAAAAAATATTTTTTATTAAATCAATAGGTTGAAATATTTAAGTCAATATTCAATCTTATGGTAATCTTATACAAAGAAAAATTGATGAAGATTTTAAGTAATATATATTTTTAGAAATGATAATTTACCTATTGGTTTAGCAGTCACTGTTGTGTATCTGAATTGAGTACTATCTTCATAAAAACTGTTAGCTGCTTTCTGGAATTGGACATTCAAAAAATATAAGAATTCATCACCACCTTAAACTCTAATGGCAAGAAATTGATCGTTAAAATATGTTGATAATTTTTAACATACATTTCCACTAGCAAGTAATTACTTTTAATTCTTAAATAGTTAAGAAGAAGATTTAGGAATATGGAGTTGAGCTCACCTTGTCCAGAACAACCAAACCACATTGCTGACTGGCCACTTCAGGGTTAGAGGTGAACACCAACTGTTCAACTTCACCCTGCAATATTTATTTCACATTTTTAAGTGTTGATAAGAAAGCACATCTTAAGATTAAAGGCTCACAAGTGTAAAAGAAAGGATAAGCTGAAAATGTGTAAATTTGATTGCGTGTTAATAGTTTTAAAAAAAAATTGTGTAGAAAATATATCTATAAAGTATGTCAAATATTAACTTACTATGAGATTTTTAAGCACATAATGTAATTTAATAACTTAAAAGAAAATGTCATTCCATTTATTAAAAAGTTTCAATAGAATCATTAAAAAAATTATAATCCTTTGTAAGAGGGAAAATATTGCAGAATAATTAATTTATTTAATGAATAAAGTTACATGCTGAAACTAAGCAAAACATTTCTAATATTAATTACCTCAAATGGTATGCCATGTTGAGAGAAATATGGACCTATTGACATCATCAAATTAGTTCCCAAATGTTCTTCTTTGCTCCGCAGCCGTTTCTTGATAACCATTTCACAATCAGCATATAAGGTCACTGTATTTTTGTCTACAGATATTGCAATACTGTGCCAGGTGTTTTCAAAGATGTCCATTTTGAATGCATAATTATATCCTAGGTACTGGAACTTAAGCCTTTTCCCCAAATAAATAGCTAGCTGTTGTCTGCCTTGAATATCACTGATGACAAAGAAATATCCTCTAGGTTTTTTACTGGGCATCTTAATTTTGGCTAGAACTGAAAATTCTGAAGGTAATGTCACTTCAAAAATTCTAGACACAGACATTGATATTTTAGCTTGTTTGCTTATAACATAAGTAGTAGACCTGTTGGGACTTTGGGTCACTCCTAGAAGATTACCACGTACCCCCATGAGTGTTAGGAGATCATGGTTCTCTGAAAATCAAGAACATATATTGTTGGCAGATCAAAGTTAAAGGTTGCTAAAAGTTTATTATTAATATTATTTCTTTTTTCCTACATTTTTTAAAATAGACGTGTAACAATATAAAATGGGATATATTATTTTAAAATTAATAAGAACAATGATATTTATTATGTAACAATGTATAAATATAATTTGCAATGCATTGAAGGGAATAGGAAGAGAGAGAGAATTCAATTCTCAGATGTGTTTGTTAAGTTTTCAATTTAGAGTTTGCATTAGTATGGAAATTTGGAGAGGAAAAAATGTAGCAGCCTATTTTCTTATGTTTATAATTTTAATTTATGGTTAATACATAAAATTTAAAATCCATATTTAAAAAAACGATATTTAATTGGAGCATAAAGGAATTTAAACAAAAAGTATTTTAATAGTTTTTAAACTGTCATTTAAGTTTTGATTATGTTTAAATTAGCAGGATTCGACAGCATGAACCTCTTTGAATTGCTACAACTTTAAACTATTGAATTGTCACACTTTTATTACAATTTTTATTATTTACATTGAAAGTATTCACAATTGTTCAAATTATGTAGCCTACTCTAGACACTCCAGTAATTTTACAAAAAAATCATGCCCTGAAAAATATCCAATATTCTCTACACACATTCATACACAGCTTACACTGAGGGATTATAATATTAATCTATATTAAACTTAGCGTATATAAAACACTTAAATCAAATGGAGGCCAATTAAATAATTTTGCATACGATATAAAGATGTGTTATAAGGGGAAATCACTGGAAATAAAATAGATGAAATGTGCTAATCAATATGCTTCCCCGTGTTTAAAAACAACGTTAAAGGAAATACACTTTTTAAATTCTTTATTTTTTTTAGTAGGCCTGTTATCTTGTCAAAGGCTAAGTTTTTTTGTGTGAATTTTAGTAGTCTACTTTTAGTGGTATTTTTCAGCACTTACTCTAGGTCTAGATATATAGATTTAGTTAGAACTTGACAAACAAACATCAAAAGAAAGCTATACGTTTCTTACATGGATTTCCCTTAGCGATGATAAAATACGTGATTTTATTTTTAAAATTTTGGTCATGAATCGTTATTTTAGAATATTTACCTCTTTCCGTATTTTAAAAGCGCAACGTGGTAGGCACCACAAAAACCAAACGACTATGGCACCCCCCCCCCCCCCCCCCAGCTTTTACCCACAAAATTGTTGATCGTACCTTCACAAGAGAAGAGGTTACAAGTTTTCACCTCCTTGTCCACACCGACACAAGAGCTTCTATTTCTGCTAGGACAGTCACGTGACCTTATCTGCCGTCCACCACCACATCCAGCATTACAAGGTGACCAGGAGCTCCATTGGTTCCATCCTGAAATACGTTCCATACACTAGAATTATGATCTGAATGCTAACACAACATATTTTTTTTTAAAAATCGCAACTGGAAGTTGCAAAAGTGCGCACATGATAGTTAATATTTTGTTTAAACGGGCAAGAGACATGAAGGCAGAGAAGGGTAGAGAGTGAGAGAGAAAGAGAGGGGGGAAATGGCAAAATGAATATCGAATTATACATTAACGGTTATCAATAAATGACTTCATGCGTCTAGGGGAAGGTGGTGGTCACATTTGTGTAACGATGTGAGATGATGGGTATGGGGGCTGGTATTAGCAATGTAACGTCACATAAAATTTCAAAACATTTCACGCACCCTTCCTTCCGTCTTCCCTATAAATTATATTGTAATAATTTTTTTTAATGAAAATAATTAAATAATTAATTATAGTTTTATTTCTTTAATTAACTTTCTAGAAACCATATGGGAAATGCACCAATACAATTAATGCGCAAACAAAATTCACCACAAAGTAACATTTACTGCTGCTAATCGAAATCCCGAATGGTAGATTAGCAAAAGTGATCTACAGGTAGTAACCTAGGGGCAGACGGCTCACCGGTCGACCAAGGCTGAGATGGAGCGATGACATAGAAAAGGGCTTGCATCAGTTTGATGTCCACGCATGGAGGCGAAAAGCCACAGATTGATCCGAATGGAAGGATGTGGTGGAGCAGGCCAGGGCCCTACTAGGGCCGGAAATGGTGATCCATGGTGATTGTCGGAAATGGTGACCTATGGTGATGGCCGGTGAACTTAGTGACTCCACCAATAAAATCGTCGGCTACCCGGTTGCCCCGTCTACAAACCCTAAGCCTAATGATAATTGGTGTACTGTTCATTAAGTTAAGCAGTTCTAATAAAAGAGTCTATAACATGCTGTTTCACTTTTAAACTTTTATTTTTAAATGAAATAGGAAGGCTGCAGTGACTGAGTGATTTTGTATGATTTTTTTTTTTTGGGGGGGGGGAGGGGGGTATGCGGATGGCTGTGAAGTTATATATGAGGGGAACGGGGTCTGAAGGAAAAACTTTTTATGAAGATTTATGACGACGGGGGTCAAAAAAGGTCCAATTGGCGTGACGTCATTTATGGATAGCAGTTTCTTTTTTTTTTCTCAAAAGAACATTTTGTTCATCTTCCCTTCACCATTCCATCGAAATGTCAGGCTATAAAATCCTTTATATCAATAACTTCGCTTTTGTTCGTGAGTTTCCGTGTTTAAGGCAAAAATCTTCGTATGGCTAACTGACCCACTTCCCGTCATCCCATGGAACACCAACTTGGCACATGGGGGTCATTGCCGATCACAACACATTCAATCAAGTTTTCAGCCCCCTTACCTCAACCCCCAACAATATATTGTTTTTTCTGTTTTGCTGTGGAGATTAATTCTGTAGCTATTGCTATTTGCATTGCATTCGTGACGTATTCGGGTATGCAGTAAAAACGGAAATGTATTTTTGAAAGGGGGAAATGAAGGGACAATAAAAACGTGTTTCCGCCAGAAGTTGACCCATATACGTGACCGCTTCTTATTAAATGATAAATCACGTACAAATACATAAATGCAAACAACAATGCATTGAACGGATTTATAAGAAAAGCCTTTTAAAAAAAAAGGTTTTGTTTAATTTATTGTTACAGTGATAAGACAAGATACAGTAAAGCTGTTTCACCAACCGCCATCAGGCAATGAAAAAAAAGTTGTAGGTGTCCTCCATGTCCCCAGACACCTGCCGCCCACCCCTGATGTCAGGTTACAGCCAAAATGCGCACAGCTTCGGAAAGAGAACATTCCCGTGGATTAGACGAATAAAATATGCCGACATTTTTTGTTTGTTGTATATCTCCTTTTCAAGATGTCCTAATCCACAAGCCCGACCCGTGAAGTCGACGGTGAGCAGATAAAGGGTGGGTAAGCGGACACGGAAGACGTGATGTTTTGGCCCAAGGGACACAATCCCGGGCTTCCCACGGTGCACATTGTAATCAGAGGCGCCATTAGCGGGGGAGCCCGTATCAGACGATAGGTGTGCGAGCGGTGGCTGAGACGCCCGGTGGTGGCACCCTAAACGGGGTGGTTGGCGCGAAACGTTAGAAATCACAGCGTGACCAATTTCTTGGTTAACGCTGAACAGCTTGCCTAAACTGCTGTCTCCCTTAGTCCGGATAAAATGGATGGGAGATTTGAAAAAAAAAAAAATAAAGCTACACAAAATACGGGTGTCACAGTATTGGTGGTAAATTGTTGTATGGCACTATATTATATATTATTATTATTTTTAAATAAATAAAAATCGCCATTTATTTAAGTCATGAGCAAAAATGGTATTACATTTTAATAAATATGTATGTGCAACGATGCGAATTTAAAAAAAAAGGCTGCGATTATTCGCACCCGGGTACCAGAGTGAGGGGTTGGGATTAAAATAACTATTTAAAATGTTATTGTTGGGTTTGTAAGACAAAATAAGGTATCAAATGACAGGGAATTAAATGGGCTATATGTTTGTAAACCTAATTCACCAGTTTAACTAAAATAAAATACCACAAATGAAACTTCGAAAAAAAAAAAAAGTTTGTCGCTATACTTCAAGTCATGAGGCTGTGGCAAAAATGGTATTACATTGTAAGAAAGTTTAATTTGCCAGTTAGGCAACATTGCGAACTACATCAAATTACATCATGTTACATGTGTTGAACGTAAATTAAAAAAATAAATATGTAAGCAGATATTTCAAAAAAAAAGAACCATAATTAGCATTTTAGGTAATTAAATTATGTATTTTGTCGATTGCCGTACTATCAATTTAAAAAAAAATCACAAATCATAATTGTCTAGGTATGTATATAATATGTAAATATGTATGGCTTTGGCACTGTGTTCAAGAGGCGTGCAAAATAAAATTGTCAGAAGTTATGTTAGCACTAATTGGTATACTTATAAAGTGCGTTACTTGAATGCATTTTTTGTGTGTGTGTGTTGTTGCCAAATAAATTTAGCAGATGGGAAGATCGTGCATGGCCGCCGCCACTGTTTGATGGATCATAACATGAAATCTAAACCCGATAATAAATGAAAATGTAGGCCTACAATTTATTTAGCAATCAATTTTTCCTTCACATTTCCACTTTACATTTTTTTTTTTTTTTAAAATAATGACACTGATTTCACTTGCTGTAGAAAGTTATCGTTGGCGAATTGAAATCATTCCTTCGGTAAGTTCAGTTACTTCCGGTGAAAAAGGTGCTGAAAGAAAACGGTATAACTTTGGCGGAAAAAAATAATGAAAGGGCATTATGAGTGCAGTGATATTATGGAACATGATAAAATAGAGCGTGTATATATATATATATCGTGCATCGCGATCGGCTAAGAAATGGCCGGTGACGAGAGAGGGCTTAATATGGCGTAGTAGTCATCTCCCCACCCCCGACCACATCGCTGACATTTGTAAAACAAGACACGGTCATAAACACATTTTTTTGGTTGTCCACGGTAATTTGGTCACAGAGTTAATGGAAACCGACAGTCCTGTCGGTGATTTATCTTAACACAATAAATCAGATACGGTCGGCTGTTTTCGTGGGTACCACTCGCACAAGGGGACCGCTGACACGGTGACCCACTTGATCAGATGACGATTCACTGCTTCTGTGAGCTGCCTGCCCACCAGAGATGATGGACTTCCACGGAGAGACTCCCTTCTTTTCAGAGTGCGCCCCCCCCCCCCCCCGGAGGGGGGCGGTGGACGAATGGAGAAACCCATTTTCGCCTCAGTTCGATCAAAACCCGTCTCACTGCAGCAGCATGGTGTTTCTAGACCAACTTGACACGAATAGGCCAGAGCCTGGTCATCCTTAGGTCAGGTCACTATCCCCAACAAAATATACCCATGGATACTTTACGTGGCAGACCTAATGGATACTTTACATGACAAGCCTAATGGATACTTTACGTGGCGGACCTAATGGATACTTTATGTGGCAGACCTAATGGATACTTTACGTGGCGGACCTAATGGATACTTAAAATGGCAGACCTAAAGGATACTTTACGTGGCGGATCTAATGGATACTTTACGTGGCAGACCTAATGGATAAATAACGTGGCAGACCTAATGGAAATATTACGTGGCAGACCTAATGGATATATTACGTGGCAGACCTAATGGATATATTACGCGGCAGACCTAATGGATACTTTACGCAGCGGATCTAATGGATACTTTACGTGGCAGACCTAATGGATACTTTTAAAAATAAACATGAAAAAACAAGAGTTGGCTTGAGCTCGACTCTACCTGGAGAATGCCTCTAAATTTTCTACTTATCTTCGTGGTTTTTTTTTTTTGGGGGGGGGGGGGGGGGGCGAGGGGGGG
>CAXITT010000863.1:81329-118368 GCA_964033795.1 Lymnaea stagnalis
TGGCAGGAGGCCTTGAGTTGGAGTCGAACGTTTAGGCCGCCACACCTTTGGCAGGAGGCCTTGAGTTGGAGTCGAACGTTTAGGCCCCCACACCTTTGGCAGGAGGCCTTGAGTTGGAGTCGAACGTTTAGGCCCCCACACCTTTGGCAGGAGGCCTTGAGTTGGAGTCGAACGTTTAGGCCGCCACACCTTTGGCAGGAGGCCTTGAGTTTGAGTCCAACGTTTAGGCCGCCACACCTTTGGCAGGAGGCCTTGAGTTGGAGTCGAACGTTTAGGCCGCCACACCTCTGGCAGGAGGCCTTGAGTTGGAGTCGAACGTTTAGGCCGCCACACCTTTGGCAGGAGGCCTTGAGTTGGAGTCGAACGTTTAGGCCCCCACACCTTTGGCAGGAGGCCTTGAGTTGGAGTCGAACGTTTAGGCCGCCACACCTTTGGCAGGAGGCCTTGAGTTGGAGTCGAACGTTTAGGCCGCCACACCTTTGGCAGGAGGCCTTGAGTTGGAGTCGAACGTTTAGGCCGCCACACCTCTGGCAGGAGGCCTTGAGTTGGAGTCGAACGTTTAGGCCGGCGACGACGAAGGATAACGTTTTTATTCCGGAAACAAAAAAAAGTGGTTTCTTTCAAAGTTGTCTCCCTGAAAATGGATTTTTACTCAGGATAATTTTTATTTTATTTTCACGCCTTTCAACAAGTAATTTAGCATCAGAAAAACAACAACATCAGCTTGACGTAATACTTTGGATTCGGAGGGGTAAAACTAAAATTGGGTTGTTATTATTACTGAGGCATGATTCGTATATCTGAAATGGGAGGGTGACAGCCTGTTTTTATCGTCTCAACAACCAAAGAGCATGAACGCATGACGTCTAAATTTAGACCAGTCTCTCCAAATGAATGTATTTTGTTGTCTTTCCAGTTTTCTCTTGTTATCTTAAAGTCGACAAATGTGACCATTACAGAATTCACTCGAAAGTTTCTATAAAATACACATGTTTCTCGGAGTTCTGAGTCAATTTTTTTTTTTAAATGTGTGACTTATTACCCAAGTGTACAAATACCCTATTTTTGGGAAAGAGTTGCTTAAAGGTATAAATAAAATTATGTTTGGGAATAATTACCCAACGTGTATATATTCTTTATGTGGGAATAAATAACCGAAGGTGTAAATACCCTTTATGCGGGAATAAATTACCCAGAGGTGTAAATACCACTTACGTAAGAATCTATGGGATCTTCATTTGTCAGAATAATGTTCATGTAAATATTGAGGAGGAAATAATGGCGCGATACCCGGATGGGCGTAGAGAGTTCAGCGTCGTGGCGGCTTTTCCTGTTGGATAATCATGCTTCCAGATTATTATTATTTTTTTTTTAAAATGTTCCAATTTCAATAAAAGGCTAAAATGACTTTGTTTTGGAGACAATTATGAACGCCACACACTCAGAAAAACTTGCGTTTCAAAAACGATGATTTAAGAATCGAAGGAGAAAAAGAAAAAAATAGCCGTTACACAAAAAGCACAGAGAGCTCAGCTCGCGTTTTCAGTTGCAAGAAGTTAAAACATTTTAAGCTGTAAATCGCTCGGATGAAAACTTTCTTTTTTTTTTTTTAAACCACAAAAGGATTATATTTCAAAAACCATCCTTCATGCTCAGATTTTTATTTTTGTTATTATTTTTTTTTATTATTGTTATTGAAGTTACATTTTTGTCGGACATGGCTGAGGGTTCTTGGATTTTTTCGTTTTTTTAAATATTTTTTTTTATGGTTATTGTGTGTGAGGGTGTGAGTTAAGTATGAGAGAGTGTGGGTGGAATCCATTGATTCGAGTTATCCCCCCTTCCCCCCCAAAAATACAAAGGTTCTCAAATGTGACATTTTCTTTATCCAGTGCCGAGAAATAAAACATATGATTGTTTTAGTCTGGAACACGTTGTCTATTTAAAGTAAAGTTATTTATCATGGCGAATAAGTTTACAATGCTTTTTTACTGTTTGGTCTCTATTCTGAAATTAAATCAAATTTTCGTGAATATTTTCACATAAAGAGAACAATTTAAAAAAAAAAAAAAAACGATTTGACACACGAGGGTCGCTTTCATGTATGTGTGTGACTCCATGTCTAATTAACTCTTTTAAGAACCACTGTCTAAAAGCCCACTGTTTAAAAGACTCTATGTATAATTAACTCTTTTGAGAGCAACTGTCTAAAAAGACTCCATTTATAACTAACTCTTTTGAGAACCACTTTTTTAAAAAGATACTATGTCTAATTAACTCTTTTGAGAACCACTGTTTAAAAGACTCCATGTCTTCAGAGAACGAAGTCTTGTGTTTTTTAGTTCTCTGAAAATAATTAGCCAGTCTATTTTAAAAGTGAAAGGCGAGTCCTTTCAGCCGGAAAGGAAGATTTCTCGCTGTCTGTTCAGCTTGAACACCGTGCCGAGATCCGGCAATCCATCCCGTTGCCAAGGTAAACTGCCGACCAGGGTGTACAAACGGAGCTTTCATTGGTGGAAATCAGCGCGGAGGAATACAGCTCCCCGTGGTAAATAATCCCCCAGACGATCTCTGGGAGTTCTCGGAAGTTCTACAGGAAGTGCCAAAATTTTGTTGTCGGATTTTTTTTTCTTCTTTCTTTCAAAAAGGAATTTCAAAAAAGATGTAAAGATAACGTTATGAGTTTATTCTAGAAATAAATCGAAAGGAATATTTTAATTTTTATAATTGGCCATTTTTTACGAATAACAATGGAAAAAGGACCTTGGGTGGGGGAGGTTCAAATATTGAAAAGAATACTTTCTTGTGTTGTGAATAATTATAATAATTATAATACAATAATTATTTTTAGAAAATGTCTGGTACAAGTTAAAAAGCTACGTTCGGTGTTATTTAAATTTGACTTCAAAACAATATCAGGAAGCTCTAAGATAATAATTTAATAATACGTTAATTATTTGGTGAAAGAATTTCAGTAAACGGAACCCCCCCCCCCCACAGTTTTTAACAGTTGTTTCGTCTTTCCCACCCTTTATCATGCGATGACTGATGACGTCAATGGAAGGGGGTAACACGAGAAAGGCCACAAGACGGCTATCATCAGGAGATGTTCGTTAGCCGCCATCTTGGGTGATCTGATTTCAATAGTAAAACAGCCAAAAAAGTAAAAAATTCTAGAGATGATTACATTGTGCTGAAAGCTGCTGGATCACTGACGCCGTCTTAACAGTAGCATTTTCTGGGAGCCCAAACGGAATAATGTGTGCGGACATTGTTACGAAATTCTTCCGTTTATTTCATCCCAATAACAATAAAATCATTTTAAACCGCTACTCTACAAGACACCACTTGTCCAAATTTGAGGCAACATAATTTCTACTATCCAGGGACGAAAAACTAGGACCATGCACATATTACATAATATAAAAATATGACATTTTTGACCAACCCCTTACCCCTTATAACGTTATTTAGCATTTCAATCGACCCCCCCCCCTATATTATATTACTTTTCTAGCAGCCAACCACACCCTTATAAAACATTTTTACAGCTCAACTTTGGATTTTAGCATTTTTATTAAATATTAAACAATTTATCGCTAACCAAAGGTTTGTCTGATAGAAAAGCTGATCAACAAAAACACACACAAAAAAAACAAGCAAGCCAAAACAATATCACTTTAATCAAAAAGCCAGACATGATTTTTTTAAAACCAAAAATGTGTTAGCTTTTTGTAAAAAAAAAGACAACAACAAAACAACCATTTTAGTTTTTAGTAATCTTGGCTAATTGAGTCAATTTGAAAAGTAAAAAAAAAATATTTTAAAATAGAAGGAATACACACAAAAATAATATATAATAAAAAAAATTTGTTATATAACATTGCTCTGTACCAACCCCACCCCATATTAAACAATATAACAAAATGATAAACCACCCCTTACCCCCTTAGCATGGTCACATGGTTATGTATTGGTTTTGAAACAAAGGAGAGTTCTATTTTTTTTATCTTATACTCTTGTACAACAATTCCCCCAATCTTCAGCAATCACGTGATCACAAGAAAGAAAATCCCTCGAGCGGAGATGGGGGCAAAAAAAGGGGGGGGGGGCACAACAAAAAATCATTGATGAAATTTTAACAATTAAAAAAAAAATCGTACTGAAAGCGTCTGAAATCAGCGAAATGCATTCCCACTGAGCTGCTTGAACGCCGCCTGTCATATTGAGAAACATTGTCCTTCCTTTAATCACTGTTCCTAAACTTTGACATTATGTAGGCAGCTCCTGAAATTCGGAATGTAATTTGACTTTTTTTTAAAATGCGATCGTTAAATAAGATTTTTTTTTTTTAAATGTTGAGTGGGGATGGGGCGCGGGGCAAAAAGGGGGGGGGGATAAGGTTAACGAGACCGAAAGATCATGTCTACAGTACACAGACACCCGCGGGTATTTCAGCATCAGACATCAACTCCAGACGTTTGGCTACACATTAAGTCGGGCATTTACGTAAACTTCCGGTATATTTTGGGGTTGGAAGAGGGGGTGGGGTGGGGGACAAGGCACGGGGGATTGGGGAGGGCGGAAATAGAGAAAATACAATGTAGCCATTCTGGAAGTATGGGAAGAAAAGTCGGCCTCGGTTTGTATATTTGTTTACAGATTTCTTTTTGAAAAAAAACCCTTTTTTCCGCTTTGTTTTTGCATTCTTTGTCCAAATCCAAAAATATCATAACAGTAAAGATCATAACAGTAAAGATCATAACAGTAAATATTATAACAGTAAAGATCATAGCAGTAAAGATCATAACAGTAAAGATCATAACAGTAAATATTATAACAGTAAAGATCATAGCAGTAAAGATCATAACAGTAAAGATCATAACAGTAAAGATCACAACAGTAAAGATATAATAGTAAAGATCACAAGAGTAAAGATCGTACATTAACAGTTTGATAGATCCCATAAACCATCTGTTTGTTCAAGTTATAATAGTATGCGTAAAAATCAAAACGCCCTGCAAGTTAAAGGTGTTAGAAATTATACTTCATGGAAATAGATCTCCATAAAGTTAAGGACTTAGACCTCTAAAATGTCAGCTGTAGGACCCATCTGTGGAAGGTCCTCAGACACCCGTCCCCCCAAAGTGATGTTCCTAGACACCTCAGTGGTAGGTCCTTTAACCTCCAAGTGGTAGGTCCTACATCTCTCCTCCTCTGGTAGGTCCTTGGACCCGTAAAAGATACAACTTTGAGAATGGAATATCTTAATTCTTTTTTATCGTATCTATAAAAAAAACACATACATTATACATATTGCTCGCCCATAAACACTTTAAAAAAAAACAACAAACAAACAAACAAAAAACACCCAACAAAAACAAAAAGAATAAATTATGGCAATAAATTATGTTAATCACCTACAAGCCCAAAATTATTAAGCATGACAAGCATTAGCATTGGATGGGATCTTTGGACCATTCTCGGACCCCCATAGCAGGATCTTATTGTTATAACGACAGGTGCTTTCATTAAGGGGGAAGTGACGTATTAATCACTTGTGTGGCATCATATGGTATCGTGTGGTATCGTTTGGTTTCGTACGGTATCGCTTGGTTTCTTACGGTATCGCCTGGTTTCTTACGGTAACGCTTGGTTTCTTACGGTATCGTATGGTTTCGTACGGTATCGTATGGTTTCGTACGGTATCGTGTGGTATCGAGGCAGTGAAATATGCTTATCGGCTTTTGTCAATTAAGCATCTACATTTAGAAACAGTTTTGTTGGCTCGTACGTCACGAAAGGGCTCGCCAAGGTAGCGAGCTTACCGCTAGCCACGCCCCTGATAACATCCCTGATCAACTTCCTTTGCCACATGGAGTTCCTCTAGGAATCTTATCCCACAACGATATTTTAAACAGAACATTTGGACAGACAAGGAGTTTATTTGGGAGATCTGAGCGCACATTTTTTTTTGAATGACCAACAGGTACATTAATTATTGATGCGTTTGAATGAATAGTCTGATCATATTATCATATCTTTTGGGGGTTTGACAAATAACATTTCAATATTTACTTAAGGTACGATAAGATTCTTTATTGATCCAAATAAATGAAATTATTTTTGATTGCAGTTGATTGCATTCTTCATATTCATTTTCAGAACATAAGTGAATACAGAACAGTAAAAACAATTTGAACACAAGACATCTAGAGTTTTTTTCCAGTGTAGAAATCCGCCATGAATGAAGTCCTTTAGTGACAATGATGACGTCATTAGTGATCATTTAAGGCATCAGACTGATGGAATTTTCTTAATTGTTTGTGGATTCTGACATTTACAAAAAAAAAAATGACGTCATCGTTTCATGGAGCATCTGATGAACACAATAAAATCATGTTATAAATAGTTATTTGACAAAGAAAACGACCAGCCCATTCCACAGTGCACTGCTTTGTTCCCGGTATTAGTAGAGCTACACCAGCTCGAGGGTACTTCCCTATGTTTATTCTTACTATTTACAGGATGGCGCCACACATTGCTGTCGAGGAGGGGGATGCAGAGGACAAAACTCCCCAGGCCCGTCGAGGCGGGAGGGAGGTGGAGAGGACAAAACTCCCCAGGCCCGTCGAGGTGGCAGGGAGGTGGAGAGGACAAAACTCCCCAGGCCCGTCGAGGCGGCGGGGAGGTGGAGAGGACAAAACTCCCCAGGCCCGCCGAGGTGGGAGAGGGGTGCAGAGGACAAAACTCCCCAGGCCCGCTGAGGTGGTAGAGGGGTGCAGAGGACAAAACTCCCCAGGCCCGTCGAGGCGGGAGAGAGAGGTGGGAGAGGGGTGCAGAGGACAAAACTCCCCAGGCCCGTTGAGGTGGTAGAGGGGTGCAGAGGACAAAACTCCCCAGGCCCGTCGAGGTGGGAGAGGGGTGCAGAGGACAAAACTCCCCAGGCCCGTCGAGGTGGGAGAGGGGTGCAGAGGACAAAACTCCCCAGGCCGTTGAGGTGGGAGAGGGGTGCAGAGGACAAAACTCCACAGGCTCGACAAGACGCTTAAGACCCGAACCGCTATTTGAAGATTGGTTTCTAACGTCTCTGTGCAAGGAGGGGGCAGTTCAAATAAAAATAAGGCTAATAGTTTTTCAAAAACAAAAAAAAGGCCTTCACATGTGTATCCCGTGTAGGACACAACCAGTGGCCCGCGGGCCGCACGCGGCCTGGCACATTAAATATTACTGCGCACGGGATGCAACACAAATCAACTTTACCTTCTTCATTTAGTTAGCGCCTCTTTTCATTCTTGAGATAAATACACAATTGAAATTGAGTTATACATATTTTTTTTCTAAATAAACAATAATAATTGACATAACAATCTCTCTCTATAAAAGCAAACTACCGCTCACTGACTGAATGAATGGCGTTCATTCACATGATGATAGATACACAGGTGCAGATTGGTATACAGAAAAAAAACAACGCTTAAATAAGCACGTTAGATTTTGTTCTGTATGTGAAGCGATGGCAGCTTACAGAAGATACAAGTTTGAGGATTTCCTTTAATGGTGCATAGGTCGTGCTGTTTAAGAAATGGCCGGTCACAAAGAGAGGGTCCGGTTGTTCGGAAACAGAGCCGGCCCTAACAAATTGTGGGGCCCGGTGCGAAACGGATTGCGCGGGGCCCAGTCTGGGTAGGGATAAGGATAATAATTGAAAATTAAGATTTTGTATTAGAAAAAAAAAGTGCGGGGCCCACTGCGGCCGCATAGGTTGCAGTGACCTAAGGCCGCATAGGTTGCAGTGACCTAAGGCCGCATAGGTTGCAGTGACCTAAGGCCGCATAGGTTGCAGTGACCTAAGGCCGCATAGGTTGCAGTGACCTAAGGCCGCATAAGTTGCAGTGGCCTAAGGCCGCATAGGTTGCAGTGGCCTAATGCCGGCCCTGTTCGGATGCCATGCAGTGTTTCCTTCAAGCATCCATTATTACTAATGAAATGATGAATATATTTACGACCAATTTTGTTTTACTTAAGGAACAAACTTCTCATAAATATATCTTTACTAACATAATAAACACCTCCTCCCCCCCAAGACCTCGATATTTTAGATTCGAATCACAACGGATGCCCCGAAGCTATGCAAGGGTAACACGTCCTCACGCTGTTAACTGGAGGAAAAAACAACAAAAAACTAACAGACAACTATAAGCAAGACATTTGTCTTGTTACGTAGAGTTAAATACCTGTGGTGGTGGTGGTGGTGGTTGTGGTTGTGGTGGTGGTGGTGGGGAACCATGGTTTTGTGTCCTATGATCTGATGGTCGTTTGACCAGTAACCCAATTTCCTAGTGGCGTAGAATGGGTGCAGCCCCCCCCCCCCCCCCCCCCCCCCCCCCCCCCCGGGTGGGGGGGGGGACTTTTTTTTTTCTTCTTTATAATGAGAGGCGGCCTTTTCGGCCACCGCCACAGCTCTTGTCCATCAATTTCAATTACAGACAAATATTGGTTGACTCCTCGTCTAATCGTATTGACTCATTTGTTCCGTACAGGATGTCAGACAACAATTGGCTTTTATGTTTCTAAAGACCAAGTCCTGTCATATACTCTTATTCTAAGTATGTCAAAACACCGCTGGGAGGGGGAGGCAAGGGTATTCAACACTCTGGTTAAGTCACTTGCGCGCGGCACGTGCAGTCATCTTGTAAGTCTGTGCACTCAGATCAAATAAATAAAGACTCAATTACTTGATTTTACGTTTATTTTATATCATTGATGTCATAACATGCCACCCGCGGCGCAGAGTTCGCTCGCTTTAAACCAAATCAAAATGGCTGCGAAGTTGTTTGGTTTGTCCACCCCTGTGTAAGACATTTCTCAATTATAAGGGGTGGGGGTGCGGGGCGTTCTGTTGGTTAGGAACGTCTACCCAAACCATCTTGTCTACTCAAACCACGCTGCCTGCATAAACCATGATGACTGCATAAACCATAATGACTGCATAAACCATGATGACTGCATAAACCATGATGACTGTATAAACCATGATGACTGTATAAACCATGATGCCTACATACTCCATAATGCCTACAAAAAACCACGATGCCTACTTAAACCACGGTGTCTAAATTAATCATGTTTACATAAACCATGATGGCTAAATTAATCATGTTTGCATAAACCATGATGCCTAAATTAATCATGTTTACATAAGCCATGATGCCTAAATTAATCATGTTTGCATAAACCATGATGCCTAAATTAATCATGTTTACATAAACAATGATGCCTAAATTAATCATGTTTACATAAACCATGATGCCTAAATTAATCATGTTTACATAAGCCATGATGCATAAATTAATCATGTTTGCATAAACCATGATGCCTGAATTAATCATGTTTGCATAAACCATGATGCCTACATACTCCATAATGCCTACAAAAAACCACGATGCCTACTTAAACCACGGTGTCTAAATTAATCATGTTTACATAAACCATGATGCCTGAATTAATCATGTTTCCATAAACCATGATGCCTAAATTAATCATGTTTGCATAAACCATGATGCCTACATACTCCATAATGCCTACAAAAAACCACGATGCCTACTTAAACCACGGTGTCTAAATTAATCATGTTTACATAAGCCATGATGGCTAAATTAATCATGTTTGCATAAACCATGATGCCTAAATTAATCATGTTTACATAAGCCATGATGCCTAAATTAATCATGTTTGCATAAACCATGATGCCTAAACTAATCATGTTTGCATAAACCATGATGCCTAAATTAATCATGTTTCCATAAACCATGATGCCTAAATTAATCATGTTTGCATAAACCATGATGCCTAAATTAATCATGTTTGCCTACACAAACCCTCATGTCTACATTGAACATTACTTCCATATTATCCATGGAAAAACGTTTTTTTTAAAATTAATTGTTAGTGACGTTAAGAAAAATTCTGGTGTGAATAATGTCGAGAAAAAAAATATGTTGGCTCTACCGAATCTCCAGTCCAAAAGTTCCAATAAGATTATCAATATCACCAAAATAATCACTACTCTAAAACTGCAGTTTTCCTCCTTTAAGGAAGAGTTCTCTCCTCCTTGCTTTTAAAATAATTGCCGATCATCCCAATCAAATGGTCGATTCGCTCGCTCCCTCATTTCCCGACGTCTGACTCGGCGAACCGCGCGGTTGTCCCAAAACCTTGTGAAAATAGACTCAAAAAATGTCTATGTCGTCACAGCTGAGCACGAAACAAAATAAGAGAGACAGACAATGGGGCGCCTATCCAACGGTAACAATGTTTTTTTTTTTTTTTAAATAGCTTAATCTTTTAATTTTTTTCTATAAAGACTAGAAAGAAATGTATTTATATGAGAGTGATGCCTGGCCATAGAGCATACCCCTACCATTCCCCCCCCCACCCCACCTGAAAAAAGGGGAGAAAGGCTTTGGAGTGGGAAAAACGTTGGACAGTTTCGACTCCAGGTCAATGACTTTAATCCAGCAAATCTCATCTCCCACGGATAGAAGTGTTGAGGATTTACTGGGAGGACGAAAAAAACTCCTGGCCTTTATAAAAATGTTTGACTTCGTATGTACAGCATGGCTGTCAGTTTAGCTTGTATAAACAACTATGGCTGTCAGTTTAGCTTGTATACACAAATATGGCTGTCAGTTTAGCTTGTATACACAAATATGGCTGTCAGTTTAGGATGTATACACACATATGGCTGTCAGTTTAGGATGTATACACACATATGGCTGTCACTTTAGAATGTATACACACATATGGCTGTCACTTTAGGATGTATACACAAACATGGCTGTCACTTTAGGATGTATACACACATATGGCTGTCAGTTTAGGATGTATACACAAATATGGCTGTCAGTTTAGGATGTATACACAAATATGGCTGTCACTTTAGGATGTATACACACATATGGCTGTCACTTTAGGATGTATACACAAATATGGCTGTCAGTTTAGCATGTATACACAACATGGCTGTCACTTTAGAATTTATACAGAAATATGGCTGTCAGTTTAGCTTGTATACACAAATATGGCTGTCAGTTTAGGATGTACTCACAAATATGGCTGTCACTTTAGAATGTACACACAGATATGGCTGTCACTTTAGGATGTATACACAAATATGGCTGTCACTTTAGGATGTATACACAAATATGGCTGTCACTTTAGGATGTATACACAACATGGCTGTCAGTTTAGCATGTATACACAACATGGCTGTCACTTTAGCCTGACGAAAGGAATCTTGTAGATTTCAACTGTTATTTTACAAATGTTTTGGGGTTTTTGGTTGGTTGGGGGGGGGGGCATCATTGGCAACATCATTTCCCAAAATACGAATACGATCTCAATGACGTCATGACTTTGCGCCCCCCCCTCACACCGGGGTGGGGGGGCGCTGTCAATCCAGGTCATCTCCCTCCTTGCCAATTTTTATATATGCATAAAACATGGCTGTCACTTTAGCCTGACGAAAGGAATCTTGTAGATTTCAACTGTTATTTTACAAATGTTTTGGGGTTTTTGGTTGGTTGGGGGGGGGGCATCATTGGCAACATCATTTCCCAAAATACGAATACGATCTCAATGACGTCATGACTTTGCGCCCCCCCCTCACACCGGGGTGGGGTGGCGCTGTCAATCCAGGTCATCTCCCTCCTTGCCAATTTTTATATATGCATAACTCCAAACAAATGACGTCACCTATTTATCAACAGATGACTTATACACCTCACCCATGCACGTACTCACCTAAATATCTTAGAATTTCCTCCTGGTCGACGTCATCAAAGAGAGAGGCGGCTCCGAAGAGATCATCGTACTGGGCCGACAGCTGGCCCCCGAACACGGTGAGGAACAGAATATAGCGGGCCTCGGGCTCAACGTCCGCAAAGCATTGGGTCTTGTTACCAAAGTTACTCACGTTGAACACGTTGCCAGGGGCAACAGATCGGGTCACGTTGGCAACGAGGTCGTGACCTTTGTAGACGGTCTCAAGTCTGAACTCTGCACAGAAGAACGTTTGAAAGTTTAGCTCGCTTTGAAGGGAAGACAAATTGTGTGGGTCTTGGTGAGAAAAGATTGTGTGGGTCTTGGTGAGAAAAGATTGTTTGGCTCTTGGTGAGAAAAGATTGTGTGGGTCTTTGAGAGAAAAGATTGTTTGGGTCTTGGTGAGAAAAGATTGTGTGGGTCTTGGTGAGAAAAGATTGTGTGGCTCTTGGTGAGAAAAGATTGTGTGGGTCTTGGTGAGAAAAGATTGTGTGGCTCTTGGTGAGAAAAGATTGTGTGGGTCTTGGTGAGAAAAGATTGTGTGGGTCTTTTTGAAAAGAGATTGAACTTTGAGATTTGGGGGGGGGGGGAGGAATTAAATATGGAGTTTTAAGGTTGGGTGATAATGTGTTGTTTTTTTTAAACTAAGAAGAAGACACGATTTTGATTTATGACGTAAAAACAACAGTTAAATGTGTCGCCATAGTTACAGCCAGTACCGACTAGAGTGTATAATGTGCCTCAGTCAGTACCGACTGAAGTGTACAATGCGCCCCAGCCAGTACCTACTGAGGCTTTTCATGGATGCTAGAAGCGAAATAAACATTAAAAAATTCTACCACGTTGTACTTTAGACAATGAGAAATCTATTTCTTTAAATATATAACTTTGTATACAATTTTAACAGACACAAATTCAATGCTTTTACTTTACTTGCATATGTCCTATATGTTTCACCTTAATATAAAATGAGTAAAACAAAGAAGGGTTAAACCTGAAAAAAGGAACGCAGCAAAGCAACAAACGTGTCGGCAGAAAGCCTTCGTCAGCGAACAGAACAACAGAAAAAAAACAATAAAATTAAAAAATAGCACTTAGTGTAGTGTCCGTGGGCAGCGAATGAAATGTTTCACCTTATAGGTGGAGTGGGATATTAATAGATGGGTTTTGTATACCACCAAAGAAACGTGTGTTCAATTGCTAGCCATTAAATGCTCATGAAATAACTATAGTAAATCGTTGTAACGACAGTTTGCTTCTTGTAAAACCCGCATCGCCATACGACTACACATAACAGGGGCGTGCCAAGTGAGGACAACCGGGGGGGGGGGTGAGACATAACTCCGCCATCCGCTGACTTAGGAAGGGGGTGCAGAGAGGGGGGGGTGCACCATTCTAGATTGTGGAGTTGTTGTTTTTTTCGTGGGATGGCGGTGGCAACAATCTTGACCCACCTCGGGCAGCACTTACCCAGCGACGCCGCTGCTGTCGCTATTATTTTATGTAATGTCTTGAAAAGGGACTCGGGCAGGTATGTGACTCATTCCTGGAGATTTCAGATCTACGAGGCTCGGCTTGCTTGATGATACGTTTTGTTGTTGTCTTACTTAATTTGTGTTCTTAAAAAAATATCTCTTTTGATAATGACAAGCACAATTTTTTATTTTCTAAATGATGGCTGCAGATTTAGGCTTGGCACTAAGACATATTTGTTGGCACGGTATTGCCACAGAGCTGCTATTAAAGCTGTCTCAAAGACCCGGTATCGAAGCTGTGCCCAAAAAATCTGGTATCAGAGCTGACCCAAAGATCTGGTATCAAAGCTGTCCCAAAAATCTGGTATCAAAGCTGTATCAAAGCTGTCCCAAAGATCTGGTATCAAAGCTGTAACAAAGAGCTTGTGTCAAAGCAGTCCCAAAAAGTTGGTTCATAAACTGTCCCAAAGAGCTGGTATCAAAGCTGTCCCAAAAGATTATGATGTTAAAGCTGACCCAAAAGATTATGGTGTTAAAGCTGTCCCAAAAGATTATGGTGTTAAAGCTGTCCCAAAAGATTATGGTGTTAAAGCTGTCCTATAAGATTATGGTGTTAAAGCTGTCTCAAAGAGCTGGTATCAAAGCTGTCCCAAAAGATTATGGTGTTAAAGCTGCCCTAAAGATCTTTACTCCTTTACAAAGGAATCTCCTTTAAAAAAAAATCTGGCCCGTTAACTCCGGTTCTCATTTGTGATCTCCCCCTTTCAACCGACCTAATTTCGTTTATTTAACACTTCCTTTCTCCCCCACCCCTATGAACTCTCTTCCCCCCTCCTTTACACTCTCTCATCATTGTACCAACATATCGGGTATCACATGACCAGTCCTATTTATCGGACGGGGNGGGGGGGGGGGGGGGGGGGGGGCGGCCCCGCGGCCTGTTACGGTGTCGTGAGAAGAGTGTGGCCCCCTAACTCACATAAAAGATAGTCACTTCAGACGCTAACTAGCCCCGAGCCTACACGGCTGAGGGTGAAAGCACAACATCACACCTAGGTACGACACGTTAAAATAGTTTGCTCACAAAACACACGACGTTCTGGAGAGATGGATGCGTTTTAAATAAAGTGGGCAGTGCGGCTTTTGACAAATGGGATGTTTTCTGTGAGTTTTCTGTGAGTTTTCTGTGAGTTTTCTGTGAGTTTTCTGTGAGTTTTCTGTGAGGAGTTTTCTGTGAGTTTTCTGTGAGTTTTCTGTGAGTTTTTTTTGTGAGTTTTCTGTGAGTTTTTGTGGGTTTTTTTGTGTTTTTTTGTGTTTTTTGTTGGTTGTTTTTTTTTTTTTTTTTTTTTTTTTTTTTTTTTTTTTTTTTTTTTTTTTTTTTTTTTTTTTTTTTTTTTTTTTTTTTTTTTTTTTTTTTATCTTCTTTGCGTCATAATTTAAAAAAAAAAAATCACTGGTATTAACTTTGCTTTTGTTTGTGTGTTTCTGGCTGGCGGCTAATTGAACCACTCCCCGTCAACATATCGAGCTGAAATCGGCCCACAGACTGCGCTAAATGAGATTCTTTAAAAATTAAATATGTCGCAATAGCGTTTGGTGCGTAATATTTTCTTTTGTTTTTCTGAAATAGTCGGTGAAATAAATCTGTGGCGTAAAAGAATATGCGCCATTAGAATAGTTTTATATTTCTGGGGCGTGACAAAAAAAAAATTAAACATGCTGTGGCGAGCCTTGTAGGGGAGCACTGTGGGATTCTTACCAAGTGCGTTACTTGTTTCCATGTTTTGTCAAAATTTAAGCCCTCACCCCCCTCCCCCTACTGGTATGTCCCCCCGGTGACGAACTTACCAGCAGTATATGTCCCATCCTCGGTCCTCTGGTCCTTGAATGTCCTCAGCACGGAGCCCACGGCTGAAATGTCCGCCAGCTCCGCCCGTTGGCGTATACTCATGGGCGTCCACCCTTGCAGCAGCATGACACACGACAGGGCGATGTGCGCCAGGTGCATGGCGGAGTAGATCAGGGACAAGGTCAGGTAGGTCCTCGCGCGCATGGTCGGCGTCCGGTCAACTCGGCAGAGCTTGGGTCAAAAAAAAAAGGCCTCGCTGGAGAACCTCAGTTGTGCACGCCCACAAATGTTTCTTGTGTTTGAGTACTGGAGGGCAGGCACTGCTCTGAAGAGTAGAGGAGGACACGGGTGAGGTTAAAAACAACACCGATTGAACAACGAGACATGAAGATGTTACGAGGATAACAAGACACTGTCCTCTTCTTTTGTGAGCAGATGCAGCATTTCTTCATCTGGCGCTGGCTTTTTCTCTGTCACTGCATCCGTCACTGTACGTCTCTCTGTCCGTGTAACAGTGTCTGTACATCTCTCTGTCAGAGTATATGTCACTGTACGACTCTATGTCAGTGTAACAGTCTCTGTTCATCTCCCTGTCAGTGTATATGTCACGGTACGACTCTCTGCCGGTGTAATAGTCTCTGTACATCTCTCTGTCAGAGTATATGTCACTGTACGACTCTATGTCAGTGTAACAGTCTCTGTTCATCTCCCTGTCAGTGTATATGTCACGGTACGACTCTCTGCCGGTGTAATAGTCTCTGTACATCTCTCTGTCAGAGTATGTCACTGTACGTTTCTCTGTCAGTGTAACAGTCTCTGTTCATCTCCCTGCCAGTGTATATGCCACTGTACGTCTCTCTGTCCGTGCAACAGCGTTTGTACATCTCTCTGTCAGAGTATATGTCACTGCACGTTTCTCTGTCAGTGTAAATGTCATTGTACGTTTCTCTGTCAGTGTAACAGTCTGTGTTCATCTCTCTGCCAGTGTAAATGTCACTGTACGTATCTCTGCCTGTGTAACAGCCTCTGCACTTCTCTCTGTCAGTGTAACTGCCACTGTACATCTCTACGACAGTGACATACACAGCTGCCATTGTACCACACTATTAGAGATAAACACCATTTCAACGGTACTCTCACAACCCAATATTTTTACTCCAGGCTTAATTTTTTTGTTCAACTTCAATTAAAAATGTAAAACTAAAAGGTCCGTGTGGTCGGCTTGCACACAGACTCGGCCCATCAACCCCCAGGGGTACCCAGGGACCGGCTCCATTTTATCAGCACCCTGTAAATAGCATGCACAAATAAACTGCACCGCGTCACTCTGAACTCAATACACACAAAAAGTGTTGTTTTTTTTGTGTATGTTTTTGTATTTTATTTTCTTTTAAATTTTATTTTTGTGTTTCCTGGTTATACCATAAAAAAAAAAAATGAAGCCTCCACTACACAGAACAAACACCGAGGTAAAGGAGAGAGAGAGAGTTGAGAATTGCACGGCGGATATCAGTTTCCGTCTGGCTTGTTATTTAGCCGGGTCGCAGTCTTCCGAAAAGAAAGTGAGGGAATAAAATATACGGCTCCACAGATCAGACTCTACATTTTTGGAAAATAGATGAACCAAAAGTACGTCACGCTTGTCGGTGCTTGTTTTTTTTTTTTTTTAATCATTACGATTAAAGGATGACAAAATGGTGTCAATGATTTCACTCACGCACACCGTCTTGTGCGTGCGTCTGATCCAGAGTCAGAGATATTTGTTCCAACCCATCTGGAACATTCAACACTGACACCCAGACTATGATGTAGAAAATTCAACACTGACACCCAGACTATGATGTAGAGAATTCAACACAGACACCCAGACGATAATGTAGAACATTCAACACTGACACCCAGACTATAATGTAGAAAATTCAACACTGACACCCAGACACCCAGACTATAATGTAGAAAATTTAACACTGACACCCAGACTATGATGTAGAAAATTTAACACTGACACCCAGACACCCAGACTATAATGTAGAAAATTTAACACTGACACCCAGACTATAATGCAGAAAATTTAACACTGACATTCAGACTATAATGTAGAAAATTTAACACTGACACCCAGACTATAATGTAGAAAATTTAACACTGACATTCAGACTATAATGTAGAAAATTTAACACTGACACCCAGACTATAATGTAGAAAATTCAACACTGACATCCAGACTATGATGTAGAAAATTCAACACTGACATCCAGACTATGATGTAGAAAATTCAACACTGACACCCAGACTATGATGTAGAAAATTCAACACTGACACCCAGACTATAATGTAGAAAATTCAACACTGACACCCAGACTATGATGTAGAAAATTCAACACTGACATCCAGACTATGATGTAGAAAATTCAACACTGACACCCAGACTATGATGTAGAAAATTTAACACTGACACCCAGACACCCAGACTATAATGTAGAAAATTTAACACTGACACCCAGACTATAATGTAGAAAATTTAACACTGTCATTCAGACTATAATGTAGAAAATTTAACACTGACACCCAGACTATAATGTAGAAAATTTAACACTGACATTCAGACTATAATGTAGAAAATTTAACACTGACACCCAGACTATAATGTAGAAAATTCAACACTGACACCCAGACTATGATGTAGAAAATTCAACACTGACATCCAGACTATGATGTAGAAAATTCAACACTGACACCCAGACTATGATGTAGAAAATTCAACACAGACACCCAGAAACCCAGACTGTAATGTAGAAAATTTAACACTGACATCCAGACTATAATGTAGAAAATTTAACACTGACACCCAGACACCCAGACTATACTGTAGAAAATTTAACACTGACACCCAGACACCCAGACTATAATGTAGAAAATTTAACATTGACACCTAGACATCCAGACTATAATGTAGAAAATTTAACACTGACATTCAGACTATAATGTAGAAAATTTAACACTGACACCCAGACACCCAGAC
This sequence comes from Lymnaea stagnalis, assembly GCA_964033795.1. Taxonomy (NCBI): domain Eukaryota; kingdom Metazoa; phylum Mollusca; class Gastropoda; family Lymnaeidae; genus Lymnaea; species Lymnaea stagnalis. The sequence goes on from CAXITT010000863.1 coordinate 99,499, forward strand.
TATAATGTAGAAAATTTAACACTGACACCCAATGACACCTAGACATCCAGACTATAATGTAGAAAATTTAACACTGACATTCAGACTATAATGTAGAAAATTTAACACTGACACCCAGACACCCAGACTATAATGTAGAAAATTTAACACTGACACCCAGACTATAATGTAGAAAATTCAACACTGACACCCAGACACCCAGACTATAATGTAGAAAATTTAACACTGACATTCAGACTATAATGTAGAAAATTTAACACTGACACCCAGACACCCGGACTATAATGTAGAAAATTTAACACTGACACCCAGACTATAATGTAGAAAATTTAACACTGACATTCAGACTATAATGTAGAAAATTCAACACTGACACCCAGACGATGATGTAGAGCATTCAACACTGACACCCAGACAATGATGTAGAAAATTTAACACTGACACCCAGACACCCAGACTATAATGTAGAAAATTTAACACTGACACCCAGACTATAATGTAGAAAATTTAACACTGTCATTCAGACTATAATGTAGAAAATTTAACACTGACACCCAGACTATAATGTAGAAAATTTAACACTGACATTCAGACTATAATGTAGAAAATTTAACACTGACACCCAGACTATGATGTAGAAAATTCAACACTGACATCCAGACTATGATGTAGAAAATTCAACACTGACACCCAGACTATGATGTAGAAAATTCAACACAGACACCCAGACACCCAGACTGTAATGTAGAAAATTTAACACTGACATCCAGACTATAATGTAGAAAATTTAACACTGACACCCAGACACCCAGACTATAATGTAGAAAATTTAACACTGACACCCAGACACCCAGACTATAATGTAGAAAATTTAACAATGACACCCAGACACCCAGACTATAATGTAGAAAATTTAACACTGACACCCAGACACCCAGACTATAATGTAGAAAATTTAACAATGACACCCAGACACCCAGACTATAATGTAGAAAATTTAACACTGACACCCAGACACCCAGACTATAATGTAGAAAATTTAACACTGACTCCCAGACACCCAGACTATAATGTAGAAAATTTAACACTGACACCCAGACTATAATGTAGAACATTCAACACTGACACCCAGACTATAATGTAGAAAATTCAACACTGACACCCAGACACCCAGACTATAATGTAGAAAATTTAACACTGACACCCAGACACCCAGACTATAATGTAGAAAATTTAACACTGACACCCAGACACCCAGACTATAATGTAGAACATTCAACACTGACACCCAGACTATAATGTAGAAAATTTAACACGGATACCCAGGCTATAATGTAGAACATTCAACACTGACATCCAGACTATGATGTTTCCGGCGTTGATATATTAAATTTTCTGTTGAGATTAGTCTAATTTGTTTGCCTAAAATTACCAAAATTACCCAATAATTAACCAAAAACATTGCGCTAGAGTTTGCCTAGCATCAGAGGCCTGGAAACATGGCCGACAAGCGTCCTGCCTCGGGTGGCGCCTTCTATCTTTACATTGAAGGGCGGCCTTTTCGGCGAACTGCATAGCTTGTTTGATTGATTTTTTTTCCCAGTTGAAAAAGGGGCTGCATCCATCTTGGCAAGACCTGGGCAACACACACCCTAAGCTACACCCCTGTCGAACATAAACCCACCCACTATTTGAAGGGTTAAGATCAAATTTAACCATCAGACAGAGGTGTAGACGTTTAGCTTGGCGGCTGTTCAATAATTTTGAGTATCATTTTATGTAAGTATTTAAAAAAAAAAAAAATTAAATATAAAAAAAAATTATTTCTAAAAGAAGAAACGAGCTGTGTCTTTATGTCGGTGGCTACTTTTTGTGTGGGGCGATTTGCGATATTTCGGCTTCCTCCTGAGGGGAATGCACGAAGCGATCAGCGAATTTCAAAGGAACCCAACACTCCGGATAAACGAGTGTCCGGGTATCCGAGTGTCCGGGTATCCGAACGTCTGGGTAGAACGAATGCCCAGGTAGACAGAGTGTCCGGGTATCCGAGTGTCCGGGTATCCGAACGCCCGGTTAGAGCGAGTGTAAAAATGTTAGCGCCTTAGTGAGGAAAAAAAAATTATTTACAATTCCATGACATGCACACGAATAAAGCGTCACTTTCATCAAAATCAGCCCACGGGGATTGGCTTCGATCCAAACCTTGCCAGCTTGGCCACTCACTGCCTGCCTCCCCGTCTACTTAGAGTAAAACACCAATCACGAAAAAAGCAAGGCCATTGCACTGTTAAACAATCTGTCAAAATCAATTTTCCAATGTATATTCATGTCAACTTATCATCTCAGCGTAATGTATCATGAATCAATCAGGACCATTACCATTATCTTATGTCAACTTATCATTTCATTGAAATATATCATGGAAAAAAACAAGACCCTACGCTACAAAAAAAAAAGACTGTCCAAATCAAGTTCCAGTGTATTTTACGTCAACTTATCATCTCGGTGAAAAATATCATGATACAAATCTTTAAAAAATTGAATAATTCCCTTGCACCAAATATTTTATCCCATACCATGGATGAAATGGTCAAAATGTCCACGTCCCACAACTCTGAAACAACTCCATTGCTTAGAGCCCGGTGAATATAAAAAAATTAGACGAGAGTTAAGCTCCGTGTTGTGACGTAGTCTAGCAAGATGCATTGCTCTATTGAATCCTATGTAGCACGAATGTTAGCGCATAGTCAATAGATCAACGGTTCTTGAAAATGTGGGCCCAGGCGGCAACATACTTTTAAATATATATATATATATATNATATATATATATATATATACATATATATATAAATATATATACATCCTCGATCATCGCAGTTGTTGTTAACTTTTTGTAATGAGTGTGATTTTGTGTTCGCCATAACGTGATTTCATAAATCATGACGACCACATGGGGGGTAACTCTATTCTTAAAAAGCATCATCGGACTATTGCGTTCAGTGCCGCTGTATTAAGATGGCCGATGGCCTGAGCGTGATGGGAAATTAACATTTTGGCCATGGCGTTAAACGTTAAATTTATGACGTACAACAGTAGAGGTTTCGCTCACAGAATGAAGAATTTTGTCAGAGTTTCCATCATAACATAAGAAGTTTCCACCATAACATAAGAAGTTTCCAATATAACATAAGAAGTTTCCATCATAACATAAGAAGTTTCCATCATAACATAAGAAGTTTCCATCATACATAAGAAGTTACCATCATAACTTAAGAAGTTTCCATCATAACATAAGAAGTTTCCATCATACATAAGAAGTTTCCATCATAGCATAAGAAGTTTCTATCATAACATAAGAAGTTTCCATCATAACATAAGAAGTTTCCATCATAACAAACGAAGTTTCCATCATAACATAAGAAGTTTCCATCATAACATAAGAAGTTTCCATCATAACATAAGAAATTTCCATCATAACATAAGAAGTTTCCATCATAACATAAGAAAATTCCATCATAACATAAGAAATTTCCATCATAACATAAGAAGTTTCCATCATAACATAAGAAGTTTCCACCATAACATAAGAAGTTTCCATCATAACATAAGAAGTTTCCATCATAACATAAGAAGTTTCCATCATAACATAAGTAATTTTCATCATAACATAAGAAGTTTCCATCATAACATAAAATGTTTGGGTTAACTATTTAATTTCGTATCTCTTTTTTTCATAGGTAGAGCCCGGGTCATCAAAAGCCCCCCCCCCCCCGGGCCCTCACCCCCCCCCCCCGGGGCCCCCCCCCCCCCCCCCCACGGCCCGCAATGACTGTTCCGGACATTAATTAGGCCTACTCTACTGCCATCCACTGTTCAAAGAATGTCTCTTACCGCCCAACCGTTACATTGGTGAGCTGTGTCACAGGAACTAAACTCACTCTGCCTGCAGCCGAGCCACCCAAAAAACATGGCTGTTTGGGTGTCATAGCCTCAAGCCCAACTACCACAAACATGGATGATATTTGGATGACATTTGTGCTACTTACAGAACTCCTACTCCCAACAAAGCTCTCAAAATCCTGATATATTCCTAGCGTGACCTTTGATCTTTGCGATCTACCAAAGGCAATGACACACACACACGCTCCCCACGCGAGAACACACACTCACGCACACATATTCATACACACAGATGATCGCGCACACAAGCACAGCTCTAGAGAAAATGATCGATAGTATAAATATAGTTTTTCAATAGTGAAAGAAACTCCCCTTTGATATTTTTAAATATCGGTGAACCATCGGATGGAGGCATCCATAGCGACAACAAACACATCAGCTAACCCTAACACACGCCAACACACACACACACACACACACAAATGACACAAGGCCACCAACACACACATATACACATACACCCATGCACTCTTCTGCACTCTCTTACAGATGCTATGTCTTTCTTTCTATTTTCCCTCTGTCTGTTTCTATCTCTCACTTTATCTATACACGTTATATCTTACACTATTCTATTCAAAGTTGCGGGCAGTGTCAAAAGAAAGGGCGTGTTGTTTGTGTTGTTGTGTTCGGTCGGCGTGGGAGTAAGAGAAAAGAGAAAGGAAAAAAAAAAGGGTGGGGGGGGGAGTGGTGTGGGGTTTTCTCCATAATTAGAAATTTTTAAATACATGTATGAAACATAATTATTTTGGCGAATCGTGTGTTATCTTTCTTTATAAGATAAGTGTTATTTGCCCTCGCCATAATAGGTGTCGCCAAGCGCCGAGTCCACATAAGTCCAAATGCAAACGTTCTCACACACACACATTGCAGTTATCTGTTAACTAACTTATTACATTTTAGGGAACCGACTGTGTCACACTTGAACTCAGATGCTAGTGAAGTGAGCGCTATTCTCGACAGTAATAAGTAATGAGCTTTCAAGTTTATGAAAGAAAAAAAAAAAAAGTGGAATATTTGGAGTAATGCGTGGGGAAAAAAAAGTTACGCAGCGATTAGACTCAATGATACATGCCAAAAAATCAGATCTTGAAATATCTAAAAATCACCTTAAAGAAACCACACACACACACACACACACACGCACACACGTGCAGATGAAATAGTTAATATGTTTGTTTCATTAAAAAGAAACATAGCTATAACTGGGGGTTTTGTAATAGAAGCATTGAAGGGCGAGAAGTTATTGTTTACATTGAAGGGCGAGAAGTTATTGTTTACATTGAAGGGCGAGAAGTTATTGTTTACATTGAAGGGTGAGAAGTTATTGTTTACATTGAAGGGTGAGAAGTTATTGTTTACGACTAAATAAATAATGTCGGGCATAGTCTGTGGCCTGCTTCTGTCCAATAAGGATTACAGTACGGCTCATGGAGTATGACATCTTTGGATATTACAGGACGGGCTCATGGAGTAGGACATCTTTGGATTACAGTGTGGGCTCATGGATTAGGACATCTTTGGATTACAGTGCGGGCTCATGGAGTAGGACATCTTTGGATATTACAGGACGGGCTCATGGAGTAGGACATCTTTGGATATTACAGGACGGGCTCATGGAGTAGGACATCTTTGGATATTACAGGACGGGCTCATGGAGTAGGACACCGTGGAGTAGTCCATCTTTGGCGCCAGAATAACTCATATATTTCAGAGCCGTAGCTGGAGTGTTTGGCGCCCGGGGATAGGATTCATTTTTAAGAGCCCCTCCCCCCGGCCCTCGCTCTCAAACCCATTATTTTCATCAATAAAATAACACCAAAGTACAGATTTGTGTCCCTAACTAGTCTGGCGCCCAGGGATATCTGCCACCTTCTGCCCTCCCTTAGCTACGCCTCTGTATCATCTTCTCTACTCCATCTTTGGTTCACGTGTAAAATGTCAGAAGACGGGACTCGTATTATGTTAACAATTAACTCTTTTTCACCGTAGTTTCCGCCCTAAGTTTTGAATTTAGAATTTAACAATTAATTTTACTTTTAATTTTCTTATGTATAGCAATCTCAAGGCGCGTACGATCTCACAGTCAATGTTTACAATCTCACAGTCAATGTATCCGATCTCACAGTCAATGTATACAATCTCACAGTCAATGTATCCGATCTCACAGTCAATGTATCCGATCTCACAGTCAATGTATACAATCTCACAATCAATGTATCCGATCTCACAGTCAGTGTATACAATCTCACAATCAATGTATCCGATCTCACAGTCCATGTATCCGATTTCACAGTCAATGTATACAATCTCACAGTCAATGTATCCGATCTCACAGTCAATGTATCCGATCTCACAGTAAATGTATACAATCTCACAATCAATGTATCCGATCTCACAGTCAATGTATACAATCTCACAATCAATGTATCCGATCTCACAGTCAATGTATACAATCTCACAGTCAATGCCAGTCAATGAATACAATCTCACAGTCAATGTATCCGATCTCACAGTCAATGCCAGTCAATGTTTACGATCTCACAGTCAATGAATCCGATCTCACAGTCAATGTATCCGATCTCACAGTCAATGTATCTGATCTCACAGTCAATGTATACACCGTGACTGGAGTTATAAAATTGTGAATACAAACTTTCTTAATAGACACAATTTTTTTTTAAAATTCAAATTTCATTAAAAATATGATAGTGGCAAAACATGGTCAGTACCCACCCCCACCCCAACCCCTTTAGTTACACCACCCACATACAAACACTATTAAAATATATCAAACGAAATGTATTTTAATTCTAACTTCAACTTGGATATATTCCAAAGTACTAACTTTATACAGGTTTTTAAAACAATAGCTATTTTTTTTGCTTTAACCCCAAATGGATTTTGAAAACTATTCTAAGACTGGGCCCCTAAAGCCATTGCTCATTCCCACTAGGTGCATCCTGAATTGTAAGCATCCAAACCAAAAAAACCTCTCCTACCTTTCAACAAAAAAAATAAAATAAATCTTGAAGGTAAATAATGTTCGAGAAATAATGAACTACGCGCGGCATTCCCTTCGTATTGAATCTTTTTCTTAAAAAAAAAAATTAAAAAAAAAAAAAAATTCAAATTTCTCAAATATTTTCCCGGGAAGCCAGATCAACAATCCAGCAACTCAAAAGCAGCAGACGACAGGACGTGTGATTTATGGAGCGTCAAACGAGGAGAGTTCCTTAATTGAAAAGTGTGTAGACTTGTGTTTTCCATTGAGTTAATTGGCAGGGGCGTTTAGTTGGGTAACCAAGGCGATAAGAAAAGCGAGACGCCCCTGTTAACAGGGAATGAAGGCCACGGGTGCAATCAAAGACAAGCACGCGGTTAGAGGTTACTGCGGGGATTCATTCAAATCACTAGCCATTCAATTTCTTTCTTTCTTTCTTTTTTTAAAAAAATTATTAAGTCTAATTTAGAGAAAAGGAGAAGTAAAATTCGAAAAAAGTGTTTGAAAATTCACCAATTCAATAAGTCTGGCTTTTTAAATTTTTTTTAAAAGGATGATACTTTGAAAATATTTTTAAAAATCATATTAATTGGAGTTCGCAACCCAGAGGCGATCAAATAACAATAGTCGAGCTGCGGCACAAAGAAACCATGGCAATTGAGTTCACTTAAAATAAAATAATAAAAAAGCGAAAATCAGCCCCCCCACCCCACTGGAAAAAAAAATAATATAAGCCAATAATTGTAGGCTTTTCTAGCTTCATTAGTCTTAGAAAATAATATATATGCGTTATCTTTTTTTGTTTAAATTGATGATGATTGAAATCTGTTATAGCGCTTGCTTGTCTCCGTGCTATTTTAGCATTCTCAAAGTTTGCTCATATGTCATAAATTACCTTAAGATGGGAATTTTATCTAACTGTTTCGATCAAGAATCGGTAAGTTTTTAGACACGAAAAATACTGGAAAATATAACTGGAAAAAAATCTTTATAAAGATTATATACTTTATTTCTTTATGAATTATCTTTGATGTGATTAAAGGGCATCATTAGTGGCTAGTTCCATCTTATCTGTTCCTGGCCAGTTCCATCTTATCTGTTCTTGAAGGTATTCTAAAAAGCCAAATTTAACAGTCGGTAGCCTTAAAGAAGATTTACAAAATAATATTCATACAAGGATGCTGAACGAGTGTCTGGCGAGATATTCTTGAAAGAAAGGTCAGATTGGTTTAATCGTGTGTTTTAACTAACGATTGCATCTCTGGACTGGACAACTGATGCTGGAAGGGGGAGAGAAGAGTTAAGAGGGTATGCGATTCTCAAGTATAATTTGTGAAGGACAATTTAAAAATTTGCTTTCTAAAGATAATAATAATTAGGATAACAAGGACAGTTTCGGGGTAGGGTAATTGGGGCCCCGGGGAAAAAGGGGGGGGGGGGGGGGGTATTTTCACTTCAGGAGAGATGGAAAAAAGGATTATGAAAAAAAAAAAAGGTAAAGGTATGACATGAAAATTTATTACAGCAGATGTAACAATCAAACCGGAACTTGTCTTAGAAATGGTGACATGTTACTTTTTGAATGGCTTCTTTGAACAGCGGCTTACGGGAGGCTTGATACGGGCAACAAATTATCGTCATTGTTTGAGAGAGTGTTGCCTTTCACTAACATGTTTTAGCTACAAATTCGACAACACAGTCTATGATCTGCGCTAGTTGTAGCTACAATTTAACAACACAGTCTATGATCTTTGCCAGTAGCTACAATTTAACACGGTCTAGGATATGCGCTTGCAGCTTCAATTTAACACGGTATGGGATATACTCTTGTAGCTACAGTTTAACACAGTCTATGATCTGCGCTTGTACTACAATTTAAAACAGTCGATGATCTGCGCTTGTAGCTACAATTTTACAAGGTCTACGATCTGCTCTTGTAGCTACAATTTACCAAGGTCTAGGATTTGCTTTTGTAGCTACAATTTAACAAGGTCTAGAATCAGCGCTTGTAATACAATTTAACAGAGTCTATGATCTGCGCTTGTAGCTACAATTCTACAAGATCTACGATCTGCTCTTGTAGCTACAATTTACCAAGGTCTAGGATCTGCTTTTGTAGCTAAAATTTAACAAGGTCTAGAATCAGCGCTTGTAATACAATTTAACAGAGTCTATGATCTGCGCTTGTACTCAATTTAACACAGTCTATGATCTTCGCCTGTAGCTACCATTTAACAAGGTCCATGATCTGCTCTAGTTGAAGCTACACTTTAACCCAGTCTATGATCGGCGCTTATATCACAATTAACACAGTGTATGATCGGCGCTTATATCACAATTTAACACAGTTTATGATTGGCGCTTGTACTACAATTTAACACAGTCGGCGCTTACTGAAAGAAATGCTAGAATATTATTGACATTTGTTTATATATTTACATGAATTTTAAATAAAGCTTATTATTGATATACACTAAATTATGACAAAATGATAAATATGCAAATAATAATTCGAAAATTAATAATTAATTAATAAATAATACATTTCAAAAATCTTTTTTTAAAAAAATAATTAAACATTCAATTTTTAGGTTCTCCATAAAAGAGACAAACTACATTTTATGTCAAACGTTTACGTTCCTAATAGTGAGTTTATTTTCCGCAAAGTTTGCATTTCCCTGATTTAAAAAAAAAAAATTTAAAAAAAATATATTGAGTTGGCTAAACATGAAATCGATTTAATAGGCTCCAATTATATTGGTAATATTTCTGCTTTATGTACCGTAAAATAATATAAATTTCCCCAACGGAACTACTTCACACGTGAACTGCAGAACGTTACCTCCATCCACATAAGATCAGCGCCGTCTGCTCCAAGAAACGTCGAACAAAAGTCCCCTTTAGTTATTATCCTGAAGTGGTTGAAGACTTTTGACCGGTGGCAGAGCCCCCCGCTAATCCACGGCCTTTATGGCTTTTTAAGATACCCACTCGGCAGACGATGGGCTGACATTACCACCCTGGGTACAGAAGTCCATTAAATCGTGGGACGGCCCCCGAGAATGGGAGTTCTACGGGACACCGTTGTGTGGAATAACTACGGTGAACCGCGCTGGTCATGTACAAGGGTGTCCCATAATGTGTTCTAACATCGCTTTATTGTCAGAAGCGTAAATGGAGAGGCAACGCGTACAAAAAGTCGTTGAGAAGCAGGGAGAGTTGGGGGGAGGGGGGGAGACAGATTGAACGTGTTTTCTGATTAGCGTAATAATTTTCATACAACTATCAATGACAAAACATTATATTAATTCAATAAAATAACCCTTTGTTACGAGATGTTCTCACTTCTTCTGGGCCACCCTGTATTTAAATAATTGATTGCATTTGACAAAAAATTGGGAAGTTCTGATGTCTCACATGAGTCATAAAATATTGAGAAAGGAAAATAAGACTTAACCACAAAAGAATCTAATACAGTTTGATATGAAGCTTGGTATAGGCTTGGAAATGAATGTATGCGTTCATTAGGCTCAATACTGAACTAATACTGAATTGGACTTCGAGTTAAGCTCATAGCAAAAGAAAATCAAAATGTCCAAATAATGACCAAATTACGATGTAAGATTGGCTATATATCCCCCCTTAATTATTTATCCACACTAATATTTATTCTTGGCGTCCATCAATACTTGGTATCAATGAAATAAATGTACTTCTGGTCAAAGGAAAGCCTACTTAGAATCAATGGGTAACTTGAAACAATAGACATTTGTTATCAATGGATATTTTTTATCGATTGGTATTTGTATCAAAGGATATTTAGTATCAATGAGTATTTGGTATCAGTGGATACTAGTAGGTAGCGATATCTTCGTTGGCCACCTTGTTGAATAGTCAGAGATGTGGTAGTTGGGTAGTAGAATGAAGATCTACACCAGTTGAACTCTGAATATTCGTAAGCCTTATGATACTAAATGTTTTCTCAGTTATGTTAATGCTACGTAACATTTATCCTAGTCAAGTCACTGATACTTAACATTTATCCCAGTCAAGTCAATGATACTTAATATGTATACCAGTAGTCAATTATACTCAACCGCTAGCCCAGTAAACTCCATGTAATGTGAGCTTTATCCCAGCCAAATAGTCATCAAGTAAAGAACATTATTTTAAGAATAACCTTCCAGAAGCTACACTAATATAATTTTACATGGGTTGTTTTTTTTTTTTAAATTTTAGATGAAGGAATTAAAATATTTTTGTTTTGTTTTGTTAATGGCTGAATTAAAAAAACTGTACATATGACCATAACAGATCACCATACTGAGAGTTCTAGGTTTTTTGGGGTGTTCGATGGTGGGTACCGCCCCCCGCGTGTTGTTTCCACTGGAACCACTTCAGCTCAATGGGTGCATGGTTTTAGAGGGGAAAGCGACAAGAATCATCATCAACATAATTTTCAAGCAACTAAATCACACAACCATGCGAGGGGTGATGCTGTTAACAAATTACAGAAGTGTGAAGAACTTTAAATTTTTTTTATTTTTTTTTATTGCATTAGCGACGCTCAAGCATTCCGGTAATGGTTGCAACTGTCCAAAATTGAAAACCAAAAGAACTCGTTCAAATTAGTGCAAAATGGGATTTTTAAGAGTTTTAAGAGCTACCTGAAGTGAAGAAAGAAAAAAAAAAGAGAAAAAAAAACATCTTTAAAAAAAACAAAAAACAAAAAAAAAACCCCATAAAAACAGTACTGCGAATGACACGGGTGTCCATAAAGTAGATCTATGTCTTGATCTATTCGGACAATTTTTACACACAACCCGCCTTTTCTTTCCCCAGATGTCACAGTCTGTCATAAATCTCAGATACCCCCACCCCCTTTAAAGTACGTCAAACTTTTGAAATAAAAAGACACTGTTAAAAAAATTAACAAGTAATTAAAATGTAATCTAAAACTCATTTCACTATTAAACTTTAAAAAAAAAAAAATGTTTAAAGTGACCTCTTTTTTTTCAGAATACGGTACATCAATCGCAGCAGACAGTTAAACATCGCTGTCCATAATTTCAGGCCTTATACGCCTATGAACTAAAAAAAATGAAAAAAAATTATAATTAAAAACTTACCTCTTTACACCACCACCCCGTGTCTCAAACTGTCACACTTTCCTAAGCCCCCACCCCCCCCCTCCTTTTCCGGAGCGTGATGTACTTTATGGACGGTCCCAAATTGACATTTTTTTCTGGCCTTAACAGTAATTTATATATACAATAAGAGAATCTTCTTCAGCAGGCATCCAGCTGGGGTTTGACTTATAGGTCTACCTTTGACTTCAGTCTTTGACGAAATTGTATTTGAAAAATATATATTTAAAACAAAATTCATTTACAACAAACCATTAATTATTACCTTTATTACCATAAATTATTACCATTAATACCATAAACCATTACCACTATTGCTTTGCGTGCTCACCTTTGTTTATCCATTACCATTGCTACAGGATCTGCCACACAAAGTTGTGGGGATGGGGGTCTGCTTTGGGGGGGGGGGTTCCAGAATATGTATATCTTAGTTTTTGTTATTTTAGAAGAAAGATTTCTTAACAACTTTTTTTCTCTTTTCTTTTGGGAGGCGGGGAAACTCTCCCTACTTTGCGTGCTCACCTTTGTTTATCCATTACCATTGCTACAGGATCTGCCACACAAAGTTGTGGGGATGGGGGTCTGCTTTGGGGGGGGGGGGTTCCAGAATATGTATATCTTAGTTTTTGTTATTTTAGAAGAAAGATTTCTTAACAACTTTTTTTCTCTTTTCTTTTGGGATGCGGGGAAACTCTCCCTTGAGACGAGAGGTCTGACTGCATACAAATAAAATGGGAGATACTTCAGTGCGGTGAAAGATACGCAAACAAATAATTCCAAGTCTGCGACTATGACAAAAATGATGTCATCCATGGATTCCCCTAATATGGCAGATCAAAGGTCACTAATCAAATGACATGTACGGACTCCGAGGATAGATTTTTAAAGGGATTTTTTTTTTTTTTTTTTTTTTTTTTTTTATTTTAAACTTGAAAATTAAAATTTGAGTGATTTTCGTTTATAAATGCTGATTCTTTCCCAGCATTTTAGAGCGCGCATGCGTTTTTAAAATCCTTTATATTAACTTCGGTTTAGTTAGTTCGTGGAGGGCAAAATGTTCGGATGGCTAATTGACCCACTTCCCGTGAATACCTTTGGTACATGGACTCGTTGCGGATGACAACGTATTCTATCAAATTTTCAGCCCCACCCCCAACCCTCAAAAATCATTTTTTTTTTCCTGTTTTTCAAAGGGAAGACGAAGGAAATATGATGCCACTGATTTCACGAAATAAAATTCCAGAAATGAGATTTTTTACCTTATTTTGTTTGGTTAAAACATAGCAAGTGCTTTCGGTGTTTTCTATTTTCTCTTGTTTTAAATCTGCGGTCTAAATAAAAGCGGTTTGGGTTGCGGCTCTAGAATATTAATATCAAATAAAAATAAATAAAAATTGCATATAAACGATTGATAAGAATACCTTTGTTTCTTTTAGGGTTTGTTGAATTGAACTTGGAGCAGCTCAGCTCACCGCTTGCCACTGTTTCTGGACGTGTGAGAATTAAGGTTAGTGTAACGGGGATATTCAGTGCGCTATCTAACAGCTTTTGTTGTATTATGAAGAGAAGTTATTATTGTGGCGCCATGATTTTGAAGTCCGTCGGTCTTCTTTTGCTTTAAATTCATAACATAGATATTGGACATCAATATTTTTGTTTCCATTATGCATTGAGGATTTTTAAAAAAATATAAATTCTTCCACTTCTTGGTCAGCACTGTGCCTCTCTGAGGTCGGCACTGTGTCCCTCTGAGGTCAGAACTGTGCCCCTCTGAGGTCAGCTCTGTGTCTCTCTGAGGTCAGCACTGTGTCCCTCCGAGGTCAGCACTGTGTCCCTCTGAGGTCTGCTCTGTGTCCCTCTGAGGTCAGCACTGTGTCCCTCTGAGGTCTGCACTGTGTCGATCTGAGGTCTGCACTGTGTCCCTCTGAGATCAGCTCTGTGCCTCTCTGAGGTCGGCACTGTGTCCCTCTGAGGTCAGCACTGTTTCCCTCTGAGGTCAGCACTGTGTCCCTCTGAGGTCAGCACTGTTTCCCTCTGAGGTCAGCACTGTGTCTCTCTGAGGTCAGCACTCAGGCGGTGGCGTAGGAAGGGTGGGGTGGAAACGGCGATCCGCCCAGGGTGGCAATGTTTTCTTTATACGTAGGGAAGGCGAAATTCTTGGTCTGCCCCTGGTGGCACTACGCCTTGCCACGCCACATACCCTATGCGGGTGCCCTTATTCGCACCTGTTCGCCTCACGATAGCGCCAGCCCTGTGTGTTTCCACAGCTTTGACTCACACCTCAATGTAAATTTATTATTGGCCTGGAATTTTTTTTTTCTCCCTATTTCGTAATATTAATCCCCTTACCTACGCAGTCCTCCACATAATACATACGTCTTTAGTGCCCCCCCTCCCACTTTATGACATTTATTTGGTTCGTTTCTAATTTTATGGTTGTTAACATTTTTTGTTCACCCCATCCACAATATCATCTTAGACACCAGTTGACGCTTTCATAGAGATAATTTCATTGAATGACTTCCGGTCCACTTCCATCCAAGCCAAGTCTTTGTTGTTGTTTTTTAAATTCTCTGTTGTCTCATTTGATGTTGAAGGCTTTCAACCTGAACATCCGCTGTTTTGTTTCGTCACCGTCCCATCCCCTACTCTGTGTTTATATATTATGTATCAATTCTTATATTGCAGACCGGCTAAATCAAATGGCTGATCGCCTTGCTTTTTAAACCGTTTACTAAAACATAACATCCAAACTTAGTTAATAAATATAACTTTGTAACACATGACTGTTTTGATAGATATTTGATGCGCTAGATATTTGTTGTGCTCGAGAATTATTATTTTTTTCTTCAGAAAATAGCTCAGCACGATTCCATTTATAAAACAGATTTCTGATGTGACTAGAAAACAAACTGTAAAAGTTTTAACTTCATAATTTGCCTCTCTTAAAAAAAAATAATTAATTTATATCGTTTATTCATGTAATCATCCATCTACATTTAAGTCATGTCTCATGATGATTTTGAAAGCTGGCACCATTCCGGGAAGCTGATTTACTTTAAACAATGGTCCAATAAAGCAGACAATATATATAAATAAATAAATAAATAAATAAATATATATATATATATATATATATATATATATATATTTTTTTTTTTTTTTTTTTTTTAAATCACAAATTAGAATACAAATTTAATTCTCGGAATATCCGTGTGCCTGGTGAGAATGAGTTCCACACCATCTACAGCTTTGACTCGACATTTGTGGGAAAGTTGTTCCGTCCATTCTCCTCGATCTGAGAGATTCATAATGTTAGCGGTCACTGCAGTACGTGTTGCTGTCTTAACTAAGTACACCAAACGCCTGGACCACAATACGTCACACACCAACATATTGTCAGCCTGGCCAAACAAGATTCGCTGTCGCGGAGCTTCGAGGCATGAGCAGACGAGACCGGCCGCCATGACAGGCCGGTCGAACCATTCACGTTGTTTTTATGACCAATCATTGTCCTGGCCGGTCTGATGCCCCCCGTAAAAAAGGGCTGGCATCATTTAACTGCCAAGAGCGATTTGCGAGACCATCTCTGAGAAACTACATGTCGGGGATAAACTTCATTGTTACAGACACAATCATTGTGGGTTTAAGGTCATGAGAACCCACCTTAAATCTTCGTGGGAATAAGGACTTAAACTAACAGTTAACAGGCTGCGAGGCCATAAGGGGCTGTGGAGTTTGAAAAATACGAGACTCCGGCATAATGATTCTGACGTAGGCATATATCTATTTAGGCTTGTTTATTTGGCAGATAAATAGAGTCAGAAAAATGAAGAAAAATCTTTCATTGATTAGACACTCTTTTAAACATTTTTTTTTTTCAAAATTGTTGATGCGTCTTTGACTTATTTCTCTCACACACACACATATACTTTTTAACCCATGAAAATCTTTTCAAAAGTTGGGGGGTCGTCTTATGAGCTGGTACACGGCGTGCTGAGACTTCAAGGACAGGCGGCCTCTAGTTTCAGTTTGGTTGACAGCCTAGAAAACAAACAGCATTGCAGCTCCCATGGGTTGATAGAACACAAACAGCATTGCAGCTCCCATGGGTTGATAGAACACAAACAGCATTGCAGCTCCATGGGTTTATTGTCTTATCCTTCCTTTCAGCTTTAGAGTGACCTAGGAAAAGTTTAATCCACTTCCACTGTTTTATGTTTACATGTTTGATGACCAACAGCCTTATGTTTATAAGTGACAGTTTTCCTGCCAAGTACCTGCATTACATTAGCATTTGAGATGAAATTACCATATTGAAATCAAATCTGATGTTTTTTAAATTTTTATTTGGTGTGCGTTGAAAGACGGGTGGTCTTATTCGGCGAGTATAGCCCGAACCCTATATTTTAACAGGAAAAGCAGGGGGTCGTCTTATAAGCCCAGTCGCCTTATACGCCCAGTCGTCTTATACGGCGAGAACAGCCCAAACCCTATATTTTAACAGGAAAAGTAAGGGGTCGTCTTATAAGCTCAGTCGCTTTATACGCTCAGTCGTCTTATAAGCCCAGTCGTCTTATAAGCCCAGTCGTCTTATACACCCAGTCGTCTTATACGCCCAGTCGTCTTATACGCCCAGTTGTCTTATAAGCCCAGTCGTCTTATACGTCCAGTCGTCTTATAAGCCCAGTCGTCTCATACGCCCAGTCGTCTCATACGCCCAGTCGTCTCATACGCCCTACGTCTTATACGCTCAGTCGTCTTATACGCCCAGTCGTCTTATACGCTCAGTCGTTTTATAAGCCCAGTCGTCTTATACGCCCAGTCGTCTTATACGCCCAGTCGTCTTATACGCCCAGTCGTCTTATACGGCGGAAAATACGGTATATATATTTAACACAAATTAAACCAGTAAAAAAGACCCCACCAACGCGCTGTCTCCTAAGGTTTCTTGCCACCAAATCACCGGACCTGTCCACTAGAGACTTGTACCTGAAGCAAGGGTTCTTAACATTTTGGCAGCGCCGCACCCCTCTTGATTCCAAAACATGTTCCCTCACTCGCCGCTCGATCTCAAACCATATTTCCCGCACCCCATAATAAAAAAAAAAATGATAACACAAATTCAAATTGAAATGTATGTTCTGGGGCATCTCGCACCCCTGGCATCTCCTCCAAGCCCCCAGAGGGTGCGGGCACCAATGTTCCCTTTAAGCTGTGCGGTTGCGCGGCCGCGCAGCAATCTCACAGACGCCGCGCAGCAGTTATGCGTACCGCGCAACTAATTTCCACTTAAGTGTCTGTAGGCTGAAAATTTTTCGCACAAAAAAATTGATGCTGTAAAAATTTGCACACAACTTTATGATTTTGCACACGAACCAATAAACCTTAGAGGGAACATTGACGGGCACCCCTGGTTAAGAACTCCTGCATTAGCAGAACTGAATAACAATTTTCAGAGTGAAAATGGAAAAAATGGACTATATGGTGCCGTCTATTATAATATAGTGCCAAGTCGATATGGTGCTGTCTATGACAATGTGGTGCCACCTATGACAGTGGTCGACAAAATGGTGTCATTTATGACAATGTTGTGCCGCCTATGACAGTATCGTGCCGTCTATGACAATATGGTGCCGTCTATGACACAATGGTTCGACGCCTATAAAAGTGTATGGACGCATACTATTCTTTAAATTGTCCATACACTGATCTATATGCACGTTATAATTTTCTTACCTCTGTACCAAATGTTTTACTGTTCAACAGTAGCCCATGGGCAACATCATATTTATTTCACTCTCTACAATAACATTAGATTTCCAAACTGATTTTTAAATATTGTGAGAAAATTGAAGCCCCGAATTAATTATTGCCCTAACAATTTTATTGACAAGTTGTTCTTCCGCTAAGTCAGGGGTCGGCAAATCGCGGCTCGCGAGACACAAGCGGCTCTTTAGTGACCTGAGTGCGGCTCGGCGAGTCAGCACCCAAATCGGGTTTTGACCCCGAATGACATGTTTCTTGACCGGTTCTTGAAAAGAATGGTTGCTCTCAAAAATGGTGTAATCGTCCTGCTGCTGATATTTGGCTAATAAGGGGAGAGACTGCAATCAGGTTAGTACAAAATAAAATGAGTAAAACAGAGTAGGGTTAAACCTGAAAAAATATACCGTTTTTTTTCTGTTGTTTTGTTCGATGACGAAGGCTCTCTGTCGACACGTCCTCTGTTTTGTTTTACTCATTTTATTTTGATTTTTGGCTCATTTGACTAATGAGTTTTCCGACCACTGCATTAAGGAATGACAATTAAATCGCCGAAATACGCATGATCAATTCATAGCAAATTATTATTTTTTTGTTTTGTTTAGTGTCTTGGTGGGAACCAGAAAGAACCGTAGGTTATTAGGTCAGTAGGTCTAAACGTGTAATCTAGAGATAATTTATTCGTGCGTAACAGTCGAAAAAAAACCGAACAAACAAATAGGCAAACAAAACACATAGTTACAACATAATAATAGTTAAATGGGGTTATGGGGTTTTGAACACAACCCCTCTTTTACCAGACGTCGACGCCTGCCTTAGCGACCTCCCCTGTCCATGCCCTCTTCCCCCCCCCTTCCCCCCACCCCCGCCCATTTACATAATGACATCCACCCACTCGTCTTTTAACAAACTCCGACAGTCGCCAGTGACCTCCGCTCTTGTTGATTTAACACGCTTCGGTGACACCTCCCCCCCCCCCCCCCCCCCCCCCCCC
>CAXITT010000863.1:123972-158048 GCA_964033795.1 Lymnaea stagnalis
GGGGGGGGGGGGGGCTATTACATTTTTCCAGACCTGTTTACCCTAAAACCCTTAAAATCGTACAATATCATTACAAAATTGTTCAATACACCATCTTAATAGTAAACATAATGCATACAGTATATATAATGTATACACCTCAAAATCGTACATTGTACGCCAGAATCGTAAAAGTAAACAGGTCTGTTTTTTTAAAAATAAGTCATATAGCATAATAATTTAGATTAGACGTGAAGATTAGCTGCATGATAATTTAGATTGGACATAGTCTTTTGATAATTGATCACCCTTGTATATTGCTATGAAAAAAAAAATGTCTCCCATTTCTATTACAACAAAGACAATTGTCTGACATTTGCCCTGATATGAGTTGTTTTTAAACTTATTGTTTAAGATAATTTTTTTATATTCTTACTTATAAAAATAAAAGATCCTCTTGACTATACAAGTAGAACAGTTTTAAAACGTGAAACAAATAGAACACATTATGGAACACATGGAACAAATTACAACACATTATGAACACATGGAACAAATAGAAACACATTATGGAACACATGGAACAAATAGAAACACATGGAACAAATAGAAACACATTATGGAACACATGGAACAAATAGAAACACATTATGGAACACATGGAACAAATAGAACACATGAAACAAATAGAAACACATTATGGAACACATGGAACAAATAGAACACATGAAACAAATATAAACACATTATGGAACACATGGAACAAATAGAACACATGAAACAAATAGAAACACATTATGGAACACATGGAACAAATAGAACACATGAAACAAATAGAAACACATTATGGAACACATGGAACAAATAGAACACATGAAACAAATATAAACACATTATGGAACACATGGAACAAATAGAACACATGAAACAAATAGAAACACATTATGGAACACATGGAACAAATAGAACACATGAAACAAATATAAACACATTATGGAACACATGGAACAAATAGAACACATGAAACAAATAGAAACACATTATGGAACACATGGAACAAATAGAACACATGAAACAAATAGAAACACATTATGGAACACAAGCAGCCAAAGTTTCTTACAGCATTTATTATTTACAAAATTAACATGCAAATTTCAAGTTTTTAAAAAAAAAAAAAGAGGAAATTCCAGGACATGTACAGCTCCAAGAAATTGGCAATGGTAACACCTAAATCACGCACTCAGAAATGTTAAACATTCAAAGATATATTAAAATGAATAGTCCATCAGGTTCCACACATGTCATACATACACACCCTGTTTCTGGGGCAGAGACAGCATGTAATCTGTCTCACTACTCCTCACACATTCAGTCATTTATTGAGACACAGTTTAGCTACTTTTCACACAAGAAATTTTGCATAACAAAAGATTATTTTGTCCAGGTCACCACGAATGGGTTAGAAGGAAATGGAGTTCGAGTTCCATTTCAGCAAACAAATAGTCTAGCAATAGATTAATGATATTAGTTCTGGCCACATGAATTCAAGGATTGTAAATCAACACTGCATCAAGCCTGAAACTTGTCAAGCTCTGAGTTCATCTTGACCGGCTGCTGATGGTACCACAGAATAGGGCAGGCTGATTTCATGACACTAGGGCGCACACAGGCAAGGTTTACAGTGTTGCCATAGTCAGTCAATGTGCGTGTTACCATAGTCAGTCAATGTGCCAGTGCTTGGACGATTGATCAGCAGCCTAAAGCATCAAATACAATTCTTGTAGAAATTAAGTACTAAACTGTTACCAGTACTTATGTGGAACACATTTGATGACCATGGCAGAAAAACCAGTCATGTGACAAACTTTGATATTCTATTTTCCTGAAGATTAACCTGATAGAGACAAATATCTTGTAGCTTATGTATCTCTTAGGGCAAGCAGATTTATAAATAAATTCAAAACAAAATTATGTGCAAAGTTTTTGAATATTTCCAAGTCTTAACCCTTTGAACCCGCCATCCTGCTATATCGGTCTGCCCCTAAAAAATGCGGATACCGCCGATATCTTATGTTTTAGTAATGTTTTTCGATGCATAGAGGTGACAAAAATTGTTAGTCTAAAGGCCTCAAACTAAGAGTAGTTTAAGTTTAATGATCATGTAAATGGTTCAACTGATTATTATTGTGTTTTGAAAAAGGATTGAAATAAAGCCAATAGACAATGATAGTGAGGATCGATTGACTTCAACTTCTAGAGCTATCAAGATGTGTGCTTTGGGAAGGAAGCAACACAAGGTCTACCCCTGGTCCTAGCCTTGGCTTGTAAGAAAAATCAGGATCGTATAAAGGACATTTGACACCATTTCGAATACAATAGTATAAATGTGATCCATTTTATAATACTTATGGACTACTGAAAAACAAATTTAGATTGAAATAAATACATTTAATTTTGTAATCTTATGATTTTGTTTGCTTGTTTAGCAGTGTGTGGACATTTTCTCCAAGAGCCCAGGGACATGGGTATTTTAGGACTAGGAGCCAAAGGTTCAAAGGGTTAAATCCTCTTTCCTGACAATGTGCTAAATGTGACACATCTGGATTGACCTCTGAGGTCTTCATTTCAAAATTCTTTTGTTTATTTAACATTTAATTAAAACTTTTTCCCACTACAAGAGTTATCTTTCTTCTTCACAAATGTGTAATAATGTAAAAAAAATGTCAAGTTTGAATAAAAATACTGTAAAGGATTTACAAAAAAAATTTAAAAACTAATCATGACAACTGAAGCCTAATTTAGTTCTACCATTTGATAACTACAAACTACAGGTTATTTCCCTTTGTTGCCTGTATGAGGTGTATGGTGCAATAGGATAATTACAGCTTATAAAATACATGATGGTTACATCCATTTCTGTGTGAGTAAGACTGTATATATATATGTATGTTTATATAGATAAGCAGGTCACATGTTCAAATGAATGTGCATTGACATATTTGAAACTACATGGGTGGACATTAATTAGCAGGTTGAATTGACTGAATCAAAAACTAAAAACATGATTGGCTCAAAACTTGCTGAGTTTTGTTAAATCTTCAGATAAAAATTGCAACATGAACCGAATGAATGTAATAAACTAAATGAATCCTGATGCAGAAATACTTTTTCAAATGAAATTTGACAAATCTATAAATCATGCCCTTCTGCTGAATAACATTTTTAAAAAAAAACTTTTGGAAAAAAACATTTTTCTCTGTTTGAAATTTACAAAAAAAACCCAACAAAACATCTATGATATATATAAAAAAAAAGTTGTACACAGTATGTAAATTTTTTTTTTTTTAAAATCCTATAACATACATCAATTAAATGTCATTCATAGCAATTAGATGTCATTCATAGCAAGGGAAGTGAGCATCATGCACAAGAATCAAGTGCGAACTGCCAGAAATCTTAAAGGTGCACACAGAACACTGACAAGCCAGGCTCTATTGCTTAAGGAGTTATGCATATGAATGTGGCCGCCGGTAGCTGTTCATTCATAGTCAATGTAAAAACCAATGAACAGCGAACCCAACACTGAACAGTTAGCAGGACAATTTATTCCCCCAGTACTCTCTCATGCCATAAGCAATATCTAAAGCTTCAATCATTCACTAAATATCAATCACACCATCTCTCAACATTCGCACAATTTGGTTGGTTTCATTTGACTAGCTCAAGTCTCAATCATTTTAGATGATCTTTACAAAAGTAGTTAATGGCCTAAGTTAAAAAAATTCATGAAAGTACACCACTGCCTCCCCAACAAGAAAAAACTCTCATTTGGGTGGAGGGCGTCACACTGACTTATGTAAGTCAAAGAAATTCACTTTTTATTTAATTAACCCCTGTCAAAAAAAAAAAACAATGTGAAGAAGTAGTTAATTATGCATGGGACAGGGAAAGAGCTTAACCACTAACATTCACACCACGAAATACACTGACTTACATGACAAGTAGTTTAAGCTTTGAGAGACAAAAAAAAAGAGATTGTTGAGAAAGCCACCTGTTTGCTCTGTGTGGGCTGCTGAAATAAATTCTGTCAAACACATGAAAACACCATAACTAATTACAACGACAGTATACTATTAAAAACAATAGGTCAGGTTGACTTCACAGTTCTATACACAGATGGCATGATTAAAAAAACAAAAAAAGTTTGTAACATTAAATGAATTCCTTTGAATAAATTAGAACGAGAACAACTAAGAATTGGTCGTGGCATGTACAAGAGATTTCAGTGGACAATGTAAAGTGACAAGATGGAGTGGACAGCACAGATAAATGCATGGCTTTGAGTGATGGCATTATTTAAATAAGTTAAGTGTACAGTTTATATCAAAAATGTATTTATATTTATACAATTAAGATGATTTACCCACACAAAAATTAGCAAGTAACCAAATTTGAGGACTAATAGGACAAAACCACAGACAAATTGTGTAAATTATAGGCACTCTGCAACTAATCATGAGACCAAACAAAGAGCAGGCACGTTTGAACAAAAAAATGATTGGATTCACACTTTCAGCTTACATAGATGCAACAAACTTTGACCAAATGTCTGGGAAAAACTATGGAACAAATGAATAGGCCCATCCCACTAAAATCACCCATACAATACAACACAACACAAGGCCAACCGGGCAAGGATTAGCTTTAAATTATACATTTATCTAATCTAACTAAACTAAGGACTTGAGCTGCAGCAATCAGAGGTGATGAGCAGTTCCAGTACAAAACTAGCCACAGGTTTTAAGAGAACTGTACAAAGTAGGACACGAAGATGTCAAAGGGAATAACAACATAAGATTGATCTGCCAAGTCCAAATATTCAGAGTAAGTTAAGACAAAAATAGTATAGCTTGTATTTGAATTAGGAAATATTCATTTTGAAAAAAAAAAAAACTTTTTTTTTGTATGGAAATATCTGACTGACCTTCCTTTATTTTGCAGATTTAAAACCAGTTGATTGTCTCCCATATCCCAGTGTAAATATAACTTATCTTTACTGATACACACACAGCCATTCTGACTGTGCATGTGTGCCATCGGGACACAGATGGACACATGATATGGAATGGACTCAAGGGTTAATGAGTAGCAGCAATCCCCCAGTCAGACACTGCCCTTCTGAAGGATGCCTATGTGATGAGGACCCAGGTGGCAGAGGTACAAACGTAAACATTTAAATGTTATAGATAAAACATCTAAAATGTTCCCTAAAATGTCTGACATTGCAACAGAAAATAACGTATGTGTGAAATCTATTGTCAGATTAAAATGTTAAAGTTTACCATCCACAGTCCAGACAAAGAGGTTCTAAAACAAAAAAAATTAGTTCTACAATATTTACTTCTTTGAAACACCAACGTTTCATACAGTAAAATTATGCAGTTTCAATAAGAAAAATCTTTGCCAAACATTTTCTACCATTTTTTGAAGGCTGTGTATATGCCAGTCAGTGACTTAATTCCTGTATATATTCTAAAGTCAAATCTGTAAAATATTTTGAATATAAAGCACAATGATGTGGACTGGCATACAAGCAGAAACCACTAGATTGGTCATTAGCAGGAAGAGATAAACATAGACTAGGGAGAGAGGCAGCTAGCTCTGTACAACAGAATAAAAATGAATTTTATTTATAAAAAGCCATAACAAAATACCTGGCAACTCTACCCCCCCCCCCACCCCCCTCCGGCTCAGATCTGTTACTCTATAGAGAATCAGTCAGAAATGTATAATGTTTCAAATGATCAAACAACAGAATAAAAATGAATTTTATTTATAAAAAGCCATCACAAAAGACCTGGCAACTCCACCCCCCCCCCCACCCCCCTCCGGCTCAGATCTGTTACTCTATAGAGAATCAGTCAGAAATGTATAATGTTTCAAATGATCATAAAAAATGGCTGATAAAAGTTTTTTTTAAAAAAAAGTCTACAAAAATATCAGCCCAATCATCGATGACATCGACAAAGTTTCCCCTCTAATCAACGATAAGATGATCAACTTCGGGGACGAATCGTTTTAGTAACAGGTACTCCTCTAACAAGACTTAGCAATTTGCTAAACATGAATTAGTTTATACAATACATCACCATGTTAATTGACATTCATCGTATCAATTAATAATTGCCGAATTGGAAAAAAAACAAAAAGCTACAGCCATGAGTTTCAAGACGCTCACAGTTCAATGCTATGTTCAATCTTCTTGCTTCCGTTTCTTTATGTACAAATTTAAGAGTTTCATCTGTGAAAGAAAGGAGGACAAGAGTTCACTTTAAAGAATAGGTCAGCTCACTTGATCGACAATTAAATTTGTGAATTTATTATTATTATTATTAAGGTGTTTTTTTTATAGCGCAATACCCCAGCCTAAGGCTAGGCTCAGTATGCTCTTCATCAAAATGAGCAATTACAAAAAAAGTATTCATTGAAAAACAACAATTGGTAAAAGCTTGACCTCACCCACCCAAGTACTATCTACCCCTGTCTAGCAATGGACAGCACCCCGCAGCATAAGCCTTGTTTATCAGTTAGAGTTTATCTTATTGGGGGTTTAAATTAAATCATTCTGACTCGGCAAATAGGCTTTATGGTTGGTTAGTCCCATATCATGCCTTGCTAATTAAACTTTGCGGGCATTGCAATAAAGGAGACATTGTGCAATTAAAATTATTTTAAAAAATGGGAACTTAATATCAACGAATCAATTTTATAGTGACAAGAGTGGAAACATGATTAATAGAGGACAATGTTTGAATTAAATTCAACTGACCAAGGGAAAGAACTCACCCTATGACTATTTAAAGTTTCCATGAATGGACGCATTGCTTCTTCCACCCTCAAATAGATTGCAACTAGACAGAAACAACTGGCTTTCCTAACTGGTGACTCTTTGTGTTCAAAGTTCTGTGAAGCAACAAATCAGTGTTAGCAATAGGATGAGATGTACATGCAATAGAATGGTTCAAAAGATATAAATTATTCTTCACCTCAAAGAAATTTTAAAATTCCTAGAGATGAATGTGGTTATAAAATTAGCTAAGCTAGCTTCTAAAACCAGCTATTTTTTTTTTTTAAAGAACTCCAGCAACTGTCTGGGTAGGAACTATCAGACCTCTGGTAAGAACTGACTTCTGTTTGCTATGAACTGTTTGGGACCTCTATTAACTATTATGCATTCTCTAATAGGTTCAAATAGGTTCTGCTATTCTAGTAATACCTTAAACAAGCCTGGTATCAAGTGAGGTAGTGAAGCCTCCAGTAAATCTTTAGGCATCCTCTCTACAACCTAAATAGCAAAAGCAAAACAAGAAAAGTTTTGCTAGTAATTCATTATTGACAAGAGATGTACACCGTCTAAAAAAAAAGTGAGATAATAATAATAATAACAGCAATGTCCTCTTTAAATTTCCTTATTTAAAATTTATGCTTATCAATACAGCCACGCAATGGTTAAAAATAGAAAGTAATGGTCTGTGTCTACACTGATCTTTTTTTAATAAACATAGGTTAGTTGACTGAACTGTTACATCTATCATTTAGTTTGCGTAGCAGGTGATATCTAGAAATTTTGTTTTAGCTATTTTTTCGGGCCAAATATTCACTGTCAAACCTAAGCATTCATCATTATTCATCCAACTATTTACAAAAAATTACTTTGCATAATGGTTGCCACCCAGTTGCTTAAAAAACAAACATTTTTTTAATGAAAAATATCTAAAAGAGGGTTTGGTATCAGTGCGCCAAAGTAAGAATCCTAATTCATTCAGGGTGCCAACAACTTACAAGTCTATCATCTAAGGCACATTTTTTAAAGGTCATTTATAATAATTTTTTTTGCCCTTGCGTATGCCAATGAAAATGGCTATGCGTTCCAAGCCCGGCAGCGGTCCCTTAGGTTGCCGACACCTGAATTAAAACATTACATCTTTAAAAAAAAAACATTTTCCCACGTCTATTCCATCGTTCATAATTTGTTTTGACAATTTCTCTGCTAAATTTGTGGACTATTTCGGGAAACATGGAAATACCCAGATGGTGGCTTATCCACCTGATGTTTCAAATTTATTTAAAAAGTCATTAACATCAATAGTGTCCAGGTACACATCATGTCCCACCTTTGTCATCATCTGAATGGCCCCGCAGGCCATGTGGTACTCCATGGTCTGAATGATTGGCGTTAGGATACGGAAGTTCTGTTCTGGAGGTAGGGCTTGAACCAAAGTGTCTTCTACTTCAGAGGCAGCATAGGGCACCTGGAGATGAAATAAAGCATGCGGTGAAGAGATTGTTGTTGCAACCCGACACAGATCTTAAATTCTTAAAATACTAGTTCAATACACATGTGAAGACAAAATAGAAGCTTGGAATTTAGAAGTCTATTAAAAAAAATGAGAGCATATCAGATTTAAGTACAACATAACTTATCATCTTTTATCTAAGAAAGTTGGTGAATACACACATATATATATATATTTGCGAAATCAAAATGAGTGCATATGATAACATTTTCAATATTTTATTTCCCAAGTTAATTAGGCTAGAAATAGAGAAAGGGATCAAGAAAATGCAAAAAATTAAAAAAATTAAACTTTAATAGCAAAGTTACTTTATTGTAATTCGTAAGCAGTTATGTTATGTTATAGTAACTGTAATTATTAATGTAACTAAGCCTGAAGCTTAACAGAATTTCAGCATGAACAATTTAGAGCACAACTTGAAAACGGAAACACTTGTGAAAGGTATGTTAGGCAGGTAAAGAAATGATAAAACATTGACCAATTGGTACAGAACCAGCCAGGTATTGGAAAAAAAGCAATGAGATCAAATAGTTCAAGTTTTCTTAAAGCTAGGGATAAGAACAAAGGGAAATAAGAAGTAAACAATAATGATGTAACAATATTTAATAAACTTTTGCAAAGGAGATTGGTAAAGTTTAAAAATAGGTGCACACATTTAACATCTGATTAACATTTCTGTGCATTTTATGGTGCATTTCTTAACAATTTATTATGAGTATTATGAAATTTATTATGAGTAAAGCAATAAAAAAATAGATTACTTTTATTAGAATTTCAATTTAATTTTTTTTTTGTTTATCAAATTTGATATCTCAGAATTTATTTAAAAAGAACAAAAGAAAAAAAAATCACTTATATATTTTAATACTGTATATTTAAAGTTCAAATAATATCAAAAGATTTCCAAAATTTAGGTGAAGACTGAACAGTTTATAACAAAATAGTTGACCTTGAATACGACTTGGATTAAAGACATTTGAAATGACTAGGATTACTTAATAAGATAATAGAACTCAGTGTAACATTTTTGATACAACTTTTTAAATTTGTATGTTAATTGGTTTATGTTTGCTTTCCTGGAAATCGGAGGATAACAATGACCCAAACAGCATCCCATCTTTTTATGTCCTGTTTATTTGTGACCTCAGTGTTGTCACACTATAAAATACCTCAGCAATATAACGTAAATCAGGCCCAGTCTTTCAACTGATCAGCATAAAAGCAGGACAAATAAAGGGAACAGTCCAATATCAATCAATTCTGTGAAATACCAAACCCTTTAGTGATGAAACTAAGCCTAGCACAAGCATATCTCAACGCTGGTCAAACTCTCTCTCTCTCTCTGTATATATGGGAGGATCAAGGATAATCAAGGGCAGGGAAGAAAAGCTAACTCTTCATCAAACAGTAGAAATGTATAGCTGAATCTGGTTGAGCAGCTTCAAGGTATTTGCTTTTAAGAATGCGGTAAAGATGGCTTTTTTTTATACTCACACGAGGCATAATCTGTAAATTGTAAATACAATGGATAGTATCGTTCAAGTATTTCCAGATAAAAAAATGACTAAGGATAAGATTATAAGAAATCTGTCGTAGCGCTTGTGTTCAGTACGTCTCTCTTCATCCAGGATACCAACAGATTTAAGTGGTAGCCTCGCAACTGCTGACTCCGTCCAACCAGTGAGACCAACTGTGAGTTCTTTGAGTCAGACCATTTGCGACAACAGAAGAGGATTCTAATACATTTTACCCCTCCTACCCTTGGGTTTACCAGTAGAAAAAATGGATGGTGAAAGTGCAGTTGAACCTAGTGTTAGGTCTGCCTGCCAAATGAAGAAAGGGGGGTGGGGGATGCATGAGGTAAAGCCAATAATTCTCTGAAAGTCCACTTTAACCTTCATGTCACTGTCACGTTCATGTCACTGTCACGCTAAAACAATATTTCCATATAATGCTAGTCATTAATGGACAATAATTACACCCAAGGATCTTAGATTGCCTCTTTCCACAGCTACCAAACACAAGTTGACACAGTAATTGTAAGAGGCTATAAACATAACCTGGTTCTTTTTAATCTCAGTGGCCATATAGTTACATCAAGTCAATCAACCAGTGTTATTCAAACAGAAAAATCCTATGTACCACATGAATCATGGTAACGTTCCAAAGTAGCATTTGTGCATAAAGTACTTGCTAAATCAGGAATTTGCTCACTGGAGATTTGTTTAAATTTAAAAAAATCTATATACATCCCCTTTTTTTCACACAGGACAATAAACATCAAACAGGACTTCTTATCCAAAATATGCAAAAAGTCCTCCACCAAATGAAAAAAAATGAACCAAATAAAAATACTAAGTCCCTGAAAGGAGGAAGGGGAGAGAAATCCATTGGTTATTTACTTTGATGTCTGCCCTTGTTGTGTACTGAAAGCACAAAGAAACAAGCTACAGTTTTGATTGTCTATTCAGTTACTCTGTCTAACCACCAGAGAAGTCCCGCTAGTAAAGCTAGTATTTCAGCTACCTAAAGTAAACCTTGGGCCTCTTTGGCCGAATAGCTACTGCTGTTTCATATCAACCTCACACTTGTGTTTAGGATCATTGCTTGATATCCTTTTAATTCTGACATGTGCAAAAAGGGGCTTTCACCTGTTTTTACTGACCGTAAAGTAGACAAATAAATAAAATTATTTCCCTTTTCCAAATATTTCCCTGACGTAACAAACCATTCCAACTGTCCCCTTCCCTTCTTAGATATATGAAATGTACACAGGTTAAGTCAAATCACACTTGGGTAAGTTCATTTGAACTAGCGATTTTTTTTTGCATGCCAGCTTGGTAATGTTGCCATGTCTTCACCATGGCTGCGTTACAAACAAGTCATACAACAGCTCTCTACTTTCGCAGCAATAAAGAAGAAATAATCCAATGGGTCACACAAAGAGGTAGACATTAGACAGCAGTCCTGTGAACAGCAATTAAGCTTTATTCTTAACATCTTTAAAATGAAGTGGTTGGTAATCCATGGCCAAATACACTTGATTTACTCTGTCTGATTTGTTCCAATAAATCCACAACAGTTTTATGATAGCAGAAGAAACAAGTTTTTTCTTTCTTAAGGGCCACATCTTACGCCAACAAACTCACAGTTCAAGCTCTGCACACAAACAAAATGGGAAGAAGATATACTCATGTGGGGAGGGTACAGAAACACACATTTAAAATAATAAAAAAAAACTATGGGTAAAATTTGGGGTTTCACAGGCAGATTCAAGACATGGACACAAGGAGGGGATTTTCCAGTTTGTACATTTTTTTCATCCTTTCATCAAAAGACAACAGGTATTAATTAATGGGTACTAATCATAACCCCCACTCCCCCGTTAAGAATATACCCTTACCGTCCATCTTCTCTGAAACATGGGAGGGACCAAATTTAAAAATAATAAAGCGTTGAAACCCAACAAAAAGTAATTATTTAAAAAAAAAAAAAGAAAAAAAAAACCCAATAAATTGGTAAAAAATATAAATAAAAAAAATAAAAATAAAAAAAAAAAAAAAAAAAAAAACAAAAAAAAAAAAAAAAAAAAAAAAAAAAAAAAAAAAAAAAAAAAAAAACCTTACCGTCCATCTTCTCTGAAACATGGGAGGGACCAAATTTAAAAATAATAAAGCGTTGAAACCCAACAAAAAGTAATTATTTAAAAAAAAAAGAAAAAAAAAACCCAATAAATTGGTGCAATATCTAGCTGACATAAATCAATATAAAGGTGGATGAGGAATATGTGGCTCTAAGACTTGCTTACTTCTACATTTTAATATAGTCAGCTAAGAAGGTGGATGGGATGAAAAGTAAAATATATGTATAATATATGTCTCATTGAAATCAAACAGTACATGAGAATAATGCATGCAAAATGATGTAAGACAAGAGACTAAAAATTCAAAGAAAACTCAGTGGTGATGAGAAGCTACTATAAAATATCTACAGCTGAAAAATGAATAACAGAGGCCATTACAAATATGTTAAAGCCAAAGGTGCATACAGCCTACTATCATTGTACCATAACACAAATGACATAAGTAATTATCAATTTATAGTCACATCAAAGACTAGCACCATGTCATTGTTTTCTTTTTGAAAAAAGGTAATCTAGAAAGACAAAAGAAAAAAGTAGTGATAACGATGACTAATCTGACACCAGCACAAAGTTTACATAGACAAATTATAAAGAGGCTATCTAATATACACACACACAGTTCTCAGAAGCACAGATAAGGAATTTCCCTTTATATTTTTTAAAAAATTCTTTAAAATTATTTCATATATTTCCATTTCCACATTTGAGATTAGAGGTTACAAGAAAAACCATCTTGGAAAGTACTACAATAAAGAAATGTATTTAAAAAAATATAGATCCTTATTATGTAAAAAAAAATAATTGGATTTTAGTTGTTTTTTTTAAAAATAATAAACCATCTCAGGAGCAAAAATCAGTTTCTGAAAATAATTTCATGCAAGTGCTTGAGAACATAAAATTTTTCTTTGATGAGGCTAGAAGCCTATTTTTTTCTCTTCTCCTCTTCAAACATAATTCATTAACAGTGATATCCAATATAGGACATCTCTGTGACCTCTTATCTCTGCCCTGTACATTCACAATGACAACAGAGTGTGCTATTTGGCATTTGAAAAAATAAGTTGGCTGCACTGGAATTCTTTAGGGAAAAAAATAATTTGGTTGCTGACAATGAACACTGTTATTTAAAAAAAAAAATTACTTGAAAAATATTTTATGGGAAAAAAAAGTACAAAAAATTAAACCAAAAAACATAATTAAAAGATGTTTAGAAAAAAAAAAAAAAAGAAAAAAAAAAAATAAAAATAAAAAAATAATTTGTTTGCTAAAAATGAACACTGTTATTTAAAAAAAAAATTACTTGAAAAATATTTTATGGGAAAAAAAAGTACAAAAAATTAAACCAAAAAACATAATTAAAAGATGTTTAGAAAAAAAAAAAAAAGGTCAAGACTAAAATTAGATTTAAATTGTTTTTTTCCTGTTAGAAGACTGTAGAAGAATTAGTTGTTTTACCTTCTTCTTGCGCTTCTGAGGCAAACAACGACATGACGAAAAAAAAGGATGTCCAAATTTTAAATTGGATAAAAAAAAAATAATATAAATAGCAAATAACAAGGATTGGACAGAACAAACAAAATCAGATTGAACACTTATACAACTCGGTTATGCTCATTGGTTTGGTACAGAAAGGAAAAGACTACAGACTAAATTTGATAATGTCAAAGTTGAATAAGTGTTCATTGTCCAACATTGAGGCAGACCAGGCGTGTGTTTGGGGGGGTGGTCTTTCCGATAAGAGAGCTAGTAAACTAAGCGGGTACTTATAAAGCATGGTGCATACAAGGGCAGCCTGATTTGGCCTGCCTCAAAGTGACAAAAACTTTGTTTTAAAAACAAAGATAAAAAAGAAGAAAAAAATAAAGAAATAAAAAATTAGTATGAAATAAAGATGGTTATATCAAAGAACTGCACGTGTGTAGTACAAAAGACAGGCCAGTAGGAGGTCATGAGTCATTTTGCTTACGGCAATGCTTAGCCAAGGCTGCAGCAGAATAAAGAGGGGATACACAATGGCTCAGTAGATGTGTTTGGAAACTTGATGATATTAGGCAGCGGGTGTAAGAGATGCAAATAACTGGAGCGTTTGTGTAGACAGTAGTACAAAACCTCTCTAGATCCCCCTATATGCAAAGCTTTGATTAGTATAAAAATAAAAATCTACTTTTTTAAGAAGGTTATACTAAGAGAAATTTTTAACATTTCCATCGTTTATCAGCGATTATAAATTAAGGCGACATCAAGTTCCTAATGAATTACAGCATTGCCTCAACCCTTACGGAGGGATTATGTCCCACCACCAGCTGAAACCATTTTCTTCATTTAAAAGTTATCTATAACTTGACACATTTGAATAGCCCAATATAGCATAATAAGATAATGACAACCTCAAGAGAGCTTTTGTCTGTGGCGTTTTGTTTATGGGGCGAGTACATGGAGAAAATCTTGGACTTGTATTTGCTAAAAAAGCTTGTGAATGATGAAAGCAACAGAGGATCAAGAAAACCAAACAATTTTTTTTTTTTTTAAATAAGGTAACCAAGGGAAACAATTTGAGTGAGATTATGTCCTTCAGGTATACCGAAGGGGAGAGAATCTTAATTAAAATATAACATGTTTGGTAAATGATGTTTTCATTTCACACAGTAATTACACAACACCTCACTAATTTCTTAAAAAGAAGTAACAATTTTTAAAAAAATACAGTAGGTATAATTGAAAAAATAAATTGTTTCAAAGAAATGTTAAATATTTTAATACAAAACAAGATCAACTGTTTGTAAAGTGAAAGCTGAAAAATTGGCTCTGTTTCAAGAACTTGTGGTTAAATTTCAAAATTTGAACATGCAATTCATCAAGATTTAACTTTAAACTTTCTTACGCAGTGTGTATTTCTTTTTCTCTCATAAGGCTTTAAAACAAAATAAATAATAAAAAATAAATCGTTTCAGTTCATTAAGAAGAAGAGCAAATAAAATATCCCACCAAGCCAATGAAAAGTAAACGGTTTCATTGTGTCTACATGGGTCAGCTCTACATACAAATGGATAGTTGAAAGTTTAAAAAGCAAATAGCAAAATGTTAATGTTAGTTGGTTCCCCAGTATAGTGGCATATTAAGTAGTCAGTAGCACAAGCAATCTTTCTATCAGGTTTTGTGGATCAGGCTTGAAATTATATTCATGTTTTCAATTTTAAAATCAAAATTATTTTTTAGATCAGACAAACGAACAAAAGTTAGCTTCGTAATGTTTTAAATATGTTAACTGGGACTTCTCAAATAATGAAAATTGTAAAAATTTCACCCAAGATATAATTTAATTTGAGCCATTTCACCAGCTATGTGTTGGAAAATATGAAAGTTTTGTAGCATGTTATTTGTGCAAGCATCTTACTTATACCAAAGTCAGTCTACAATTTTAAAGATATCTGTAAGCCAATAGATAAGCCATGGTGTGACTATTACATTGGATACTTACATCACGGTAGGTGTCATCTTTGTGCAGCTCCAATACTCTGAGAATGGTGAGCTCAGCAAAGTTGACAAAATATTTGGGGAACTGCTGCAACATCTTTTGTAGACATTTCAGTGCCAGAACCTTTACGTCTCCCTGTTGGTGGATGAATAGGAAATTCATGAATAATATACACACAGTCAGACTCATTAAAAAAATTCTTTTTTTACATTTCATATTTAGCTGTAACTAAACTGGTTAGGATCACATATATTTTTGTGTAAGATGTGCACACTTGTTTTTAATCCTATGCCATCCACAAAAGGAAATTTTCTTTTAAACTGAACTGAAATAGAAACCCAGAATGTGAGCTAAAAGGACTTACATTTGTGTCTCGTAAGGTCTCCAGTAGAATGAGCAAGGGTGGTTTAAAACACTCCTCTAAATGTTCCTGAGTGACTGCCCCTTTATCAACCAGCCCTTGAAAACACAACATTGCATGCTTTCTCTCCTCTACCCTGGAAGCATAACAGAAGGCTTAGCTGATACATGTGGAAATGCATTCCAAAGGTTAAACACATTCACATAAATGCATATTAAATTTACAAATACATACCGGTATTTAAAATAATCTTTAATATTAACATATGATTACAATAAATAATTTATCATTTCAATAAAACAGCTACATTAACATCCATTAAGACATTCAGTTTCATAGATCAAAATCTTGGAAAATTTTGGTGTTAATTAAAAAAAAATACCAAAGAACATATTATTACTCATCATTCCAAGATATAGCCAACTCTTATATTAGTATTGTTGAGTCAGCCAACAAAAAGCTTCACTATTGCTGGTCTGTAAGTATGGCTGTTTTGCACTAAAGCATAATACCATCAATCTATAAAAAAAAGTTTTCCTCAATTTAATACTGACCTCTCGTTGTGGTTGGACAACTCGTTGAGAATATCCCCAAGTACTTTCATAACCTCCTCACTTGACATGTCGGCCTCATTCTTGGTGTAGAAAGGTGATGAACTGTTCCCACTGACATTACCAAGACCACCTCCAGAATTCTGGGGAAAAAAACAACCCACAAATAGTTTGAGTCTTTATCAGATCATTCTAGTTTATCTTATTTTAGGGCATACATACATGTATATACATTTTTTCATTCGCCTTTGTTTTTTCATATCACCCAAAAGCGCACCAAAAATATTTCTATATCCATTTAAAATCAAAAGCTATCTTTCCTATTGTTTGAACTGATACAATGACTCCAGTGTAAACCAAACATAACTCCAGCATACCTGGGAGTAGTTGAAGAATGCCCTCTTCTGGTCCAAGCCATCAGGACTGTCCATCCTGACATCCTGTATGCCAGAATCTTGTGACGTGAAGTCGTGTTTCTTCTTGACATCGTCATAGGGCTCCAGCTTGCTGCTGATGCTCAAACTCTGGATGTCTGCAGAAGTCTTCTTTATGGAGTTAAATATGTCCTCTGGATTCAGGTTCTCCGTCTCAAAGTCATCTGGATGACCTTGGCTTGATCTGATCAATAGAATAAAGAAAACATTATTGGATGAAAGGAGTAGGCAAAAATGTATTGAAATTTGACGGTATGACGAGATTAAAAACTCAAGATTTTTTATTTTGTGGCAGATGGTTCAAGGTTTCAAGGTGTCTCAAAGGAAGCAATAATAAGACAAGGTGATTGAGTCAATAGTCAACGAGACCCACCTGGACGGCGGCCTTGATCTGTTTTGACCAGGTGGACTGGCAACATTACGAGGTGAGAGAACATCAGTGGTTCCATCACTTGCAGCTCTGATGTGTGTGTGGAGGACTCTGGTTGCCCCATCCTACAAGAAATTAAAATTTAACATATTGTTGCATCTACATAATTTAACCCTGAGCTATTCTCACATGAAAAAAAAGCAAGGATTTAAAGCATGGCCACCTGTATAATCATGTGGGGAGATTTAACCCATTCAAACCTGGGCACTCAGAAATTTGATCATTTGAAGAAACCCCAGTCCAAACTTTAGATAGGTTTAGAAAAACAAATTAAAACAAATCAATTGAACGGTTTATTTAAATTAAATAAATTTGATCTGCATGAACAATGGTTGCTATAAGTGTTGGATAACATTATTTCCCAATGCTTTTGTTGTGTACGTTCTTAAAATGATCATAATAATAAAATTAAACATCTGCTTTTAAAATAATTAATACTCCTCACAAAAAGTGATTAAAAAAAAAAGATATTTATGTAAATGGCAAGATTCCCGTTCTCTATATAGCAGTGTTAAAAACAAGAGTGCTGAGTGGCCAGAATTGACAGTTACATGGTTAAATAAGATGAAGTAAGTGGAGAGATCCCCAAAAATATATATGGACATGACAATCATATAACTTTAATTCCCTAAAGTCATAATGGCTCAAAATTTCCACCAAAATGCTATAGCACTGTTGACAGCGATGTAAAAGTAATTTTAACCCACCTGGAATGTTTTGGGCAGCTCTGACAACAATAATGAGAACTCTGCTGGATTCAGGTTAAATAAGTCTACCAGAACAGTCTGTGCCGCCTGGAAAGGAACAAGATAGAAAAAAACAAAAACGTCAGCACGTAAGGAATATGTCTATTTCTGAAATTACATATTCTGTCATTCGGTGTTTGTTCAAAAATTTTAAAAACTGAATCCAGTACAATGCCAAAATTAAAGTTACAAAAGAAATAAAACAATCAATAAAGATTTCGTCTCGTAAAATTTGGTTTCATGATCGGAGTCTTAAAAAGAACAATGAAATTAAAAGCCTGCAGAATGAATGTCACCTACTTTTCTCAAATCTGCGTTTCTGGGCTCAACGGTCCAACTGATGACCTTTGTCACTCCCAAGCGGGCATCCATTGTGTTAACAAAGTCTGATGGGTCCATGCTCCTGATGAGGCTGTGTAGGTAGTTGAGGACTGATACACGAATCTGGACGGATTCACAAATTAAAAAAAAAAAATAATTTCACATGAATGATAGCAATGTTATCCGCCTTTCGGAACTCCAACTCCGGGTTTGATTTCAGAGTTTCCTTCTCTTACATGAGTTGCCGACCAAGGTTAACAAATCTCATCCACCCGGGGTGCTGGTGATGTTTTTGCTTGACTGGGCTCTGGCTGGAATTGAACTCCAGACCACCAACTTGAGATTTGCTCAGCTTAGACCATTCGGCCACCCAGCACCCATTCTACTATTAATATTACTGATTTTGCCTACAAGACTCATCTGCCTCAACATCAACTTATATAACTATTCATAATGCTTTACAACACACCATATGTCAATAAATAATATGGCTATCCCTAAGTAAAAGTTCATTTAACTAATAAGCTGAAGGAACAAACCAGGAGATTTTGTCCCAATAAAAGTTATCCTCTACATGATTTGAATTACATCACGCTAAAAATGACCTTTTTAGGAACCCCCCCCCCCCCCCCCCACATGGACCCCTCACCTGAGACCCCTGTACATGAACACCTCACGTGAGACCCCTGTACATCACACCAAAAGAAAATCAAAACATACATAAAATTTCATAACTAAACTGGGCTTTTATTTTATTCTTTAACATTTTCGCATAATGAATTAAGATGTAGAATGATTAGAAAACTGTGACGCGAAACAATGAAGTCATCCACAAGCCAATTGTAAAATGGCCACAACAGTTTTTGCATCATTTTTCATTATGAGCGTCTGAGGTTCACGTTACCAATAATACCTGAGGCAATTTCTACCTCAAATTAATGTTTTTAAAATTATTTTTTTTTTCAAAATTAGAAAATTATAGATTTAAAATTTTTCACAAAAAAAATCGCGACAAACATTTTACCCTCCCCCCCCACAAAGTGTCACAAATTCTTGAACCTCCCCCCTTCTGAGTGTGACGTAATTTGCGAACGACACCTAAGGCAAAATAAATTTGAATACACT
Organism: Lymnaea stagnalis; assembly: GCA_964033795.1. Classification (NCBI taxonomy): domain Eukaryota; kingdom Metazoa; phylum Mollusca; class Gastropoda; family Lymnaeidae; genus Lymnaea; species Lymnaea stagnalis. The sequence goes on from CAXITT010000863.1 coordinate 143,395, forward strand.
TCAAAATTAGTAGTTTAAAACAAAAGAAAAGAACTAAAAAAAGGGCCAACCTTTAAGTTGGGTCCATTAGCCTGGTCTTGGATAAACTTTGATAATGTGTTGAATTGATGATCATATGGAAAACAGTCCCTATGGAAACAATATACATTTAATGATGGCTCAGAACAAGAGGTAGAGACTTACATTAATAATAAATACACTTCAAAATATCCTAGGGTAAACAATCACAATAAGAATCAAAGTACATCGCTTATTTCCATACAAGATCCTATAGCAGACCGCCTTACCCTAAAACTCCTATAATTGTACGATATCGTCTCAAAATTGTACAAAACAGTAACTTAACTTATTTTCTTAGAGATAAGAAAAATAAAAGTGTTAAAAAAATGTCATATTCCAATAGATTCACACCAGATAAATAATAGAACATCAGAATAATGTTTCAAACAAAAAACATACTGAAATTTGTGCCCAATGTCAACCTACCTTATAACATCTAATGTTTTTTGTACTTTATTAGCTACAGAGCCCAACATCTCCCCTCCAGCTTTGGTGAGTAGCCGTGGCAGCAGAATGTGCAACCAGTCACCCAGGTCGGCACTCTGCAGGTAAACCAGGTCAATCAAGGTGTCCAGAAAGACGGAGAACACCTGTGGGTTAGGGTATTTGAATGTCTTCATTAAACAGAAGATAATACATGGCTGCCTGGTGGTTGGTCGTAACTGGATCTACCAGGGGCCTTACAATCTAGCAGTCCAAACATTCTTCTCCCACATCTCAAGTTAAAAATCTACCATTCATTAGACGGGTGGGCCAAGCAATTGTTAATTAAAACAATGAAAAACAGCCTAAACTACACCCATCGTTGATCGAGAAGGCAAATTTAGATGAATGTGGTCAATGATGATAAGTTTATATGACTAATAGCATTTTTCAACAAGCATTTGGTTGTAAATACATCTGCATTGTAAGACCCCCCACCTGTTTTTATTGACTACTTTAGTCAAAACAAATTTGCACTGCAATGTCATTTCATTATGTTATTACAGTGATACTAAGCAAAATTTAAATATATAATATGGGGTTTTAAACTCATCACCTTTTAATTTGAACCAAAAAAAAAAAAGAAAAAAAAGTCTTTCATGAGGCAAGTCCTAATAGTTTGGTGGCTAAAAGATCAGAGTGCCGTAGGAAAGGTAAAAATAACATAAAATTATTAGAATAAGTCAAGTTACAGCTCAATGTTTAAATAATTGTGAAATGCTTTTGAAATGTGTAAATTGTTGAAACATAAAAGAAAATTCCAGAATTCACTATTTGAGAATGCTGTTAAAATAAACTATTACAATTTTTTTTTGGTTTAAAGTTACTTCCAAATTTATTTTTGCCACTGTTAAAAAAACCTGTACACCAGGTCAACTTGCAATACTCAATGTAGGTTCAAAACTCACCTTACTGTGTGGATCATGGAACATTCTAGTAAACATCTCAGAGACTTTCTTCAGTTCAACTCGGCTGATGGGGGAAAAAAAAAAGAATCTTTATTTAACTTAATAGTAAACTTTTCTAATGTTTAACTTAAAGGCCAAATTTTCTAATAATTAACTTCAATGTTAATTTTTTCTAACATTTAACTTACTAAAAAGTAACTGACAGGTAAATACATACAGCATGTTCATTAGGATAAGAGATTAAAATATAAAAAATGAAATGATTCCTCACCTTAATGGCCTATTGCTGCGTAACAAATGCTGTAATGACAAAAGCCCATCTTTCCTATCTAAATGTGAAGAGCTGCCTAGTTGCGCAATGATTGAATGCATGTCCTAAACCACAGAAAAAGACTACTATTAGAGATATTTCTATTTAACAGTAAATCTCTTAACAGCAAAACATGACCAGGTTTAAAATCAGAGATGGCTGAGAGGAGTTTTAAAAATGACACTGCTCTAAGCCAGTGGTCAGCAAACTCATTAGTCAAAAGAGTCAATCTAATTTCTTTTCAAGAACCTGTCAAGAACCATGTTTTTCAGAGTTAAAACCGATTTGTAGCTGACTGGTCGAGCCGCACTCAGGTCGCTAAAGAGCTGCATGCGGTCCACGAGCCATGATTTGCCGACCACTGCTCTAGGTAACCAGCAATCAGATTATTGGATGAATTTGAAGAAAAAAAAGATGTATATTGACCAGCTTCACACCCAGAGTTATTTAACCCTGAGCAATACTCATTTACTAAGTAAATGCAATATTATCTCTCAAAATAGTCCACATTTATAAGGCGTTATTTAACCCCCAAAAGACCTTGATGCAAAACAAATTTTGGTACATTTACAATAATAACACGTCAACTCCAGCACGATGACTTTTTTTTCTTCTTTTCCCTAATACTTCATATGTCAAAAAAGATACAGGCTCTAAATAATGAAATAACTGAAAAAAGTTGCGACATCTGATACTGGCTCACTGACAGAAATTGTGGAATGGGAAAAAAGCAGGTGGCATTATTACTCTTTTAGTGGCTAATATCTGAATAACTTGACTTGAATAACTCACAAAAATTTAAAAAAAAAATAAAAATAATTTTCCCACCCTGTTTTTCAATGGGACCAGGAAAATATTTGAGTCCCCTCCCCCGGGCCTAAGTCTATTAAGGGATTACAGAATATCTTATGTACAAGTGATATAACAAATGCAGTTTACAGGGTGACAAGATTATTTACAATATTGTGGCAATGAAGTGACATGTGTCAAAAAAATAAAACACAGATGGCTTGTTAAATAATGGCTGGTTACAGAAAAAAGCTGATACTGTCACAAAAAGATGATGTTACAAAAAAACCCAAGAAGCTGGTGAGAAATGATGTTAGCTACCAAAAAAAAATATATGAATGGCACACACAAGTTGTGGCAAGAAATGATTGGTGTGGTATCTTACAAAATGGGTAATCCCAAAAGAGTTATAAATGTCTCAAATAAAACATGTTAAAGTTGGTATTAACAAATAGGATAAATTAAACATTAAAGAGCACTAATAGGGATCCTTATTAAGTGCGTTACTTGTATGCATATTTTGTCAAATTTTCAGCCCCACTCCCCATATTAAATTTTATAGAGGATTTATACGAAAAACTTTGTTTTTAGGGGTTGTTTAATTGATTTGTTTACAGCTGATACAATCAAATGGATGATCAGTTGTTCACTTGGTATAAGAATTTTATTCAGCTCACAAATAATTATGTTAACACTTCACAAAGGGAGAGTAATCACCTCTGTAACTCCATATCCTGATGAGAATGATCTTGTTCTCCCCCTTGACTGAAGAGAAAATGCAGCAAAATGGAGAGATGGAATAGTCCAGGTGAATAATTAAAAACATAAAAATATTGATATTACATTGTTTTTTTTCTCCAATAATTGTTTTTTCAATTTCCACTTTAAAAGCTTATTTTAAAATATTTTAAGCATAACAAACTATAATTTGCAATTATTAAACTATTGGATTTTACATAATAGGAATAAAAATAATTTTATTATTCCCAGTCTAAATGCCTATTTTGTTCATGCACCCACTACAGTATTTCATCAAATAAATGATAACTCTTGTAAATAACTTTTTTTTTCTCATTTCAAGAAAAAGTTTTGAGATATCGAGACAGACAAAAACCATTAAATAAATACTTTCAAAAGCTGGCAAATGAAGATTGTACAGATTGATTACGATGGGAAAAAGAAAACACCATATACATTTAAAATAAAACTGACTCCTGCCACAGGGCACCGTAAATGTAGAGACATCCAGCTATAGCAGCACATTCTGACAACATATAGAAAAAGATACATCAAGACAGATGAGCTCCTTGCAAAATTTGCCAGTTTGATGGATGTACATTTGAAAATGTTACATGCAGTGGTAAAGAACATACACACACAAAATTCAACATTTGAAACCTTTGTGAAGTTTGAAGGATCAGTTGAAAATTTGAATGAGGCAGGCAATCTTATACTTCACTTTGAAAATGATGTAAAAAAAAAAATATGTGTGCAATAAATTGCAATAATTTCACCAAAACTGGTTCAGCTTTAAAAAAATTAAAGTGGTAGTATGCTTCTTAGCAGATAAGATTTTAAGATACATCTATACTTAAAATTCAAGAACTATTGCTTGTATGCAAATAGATTAATTAAAAAAAAAGACTTTAAAAGTAATAAAATTACTTTGAATGAGTTAAAAATTATAAAGGCCATTATTTAATTTGCTGTTGCAGCAAAAACAATGGATCATAATTTCAACAGCATTATTAGAGATACCCTAGGAATTAGGTAATAAAACTTATGTTCTGTTTCACAACAAACTTAGTCAAGCCCATAAATGTACCATTAGTTAAAACATAGACATTTAATGTTAAGAACTAATGATAGAAATAGCCAAATAATGACTTTTTGAAAAAAAAATTAACATCCAAAATAGCATTACTATATTTTTTCAGAAACTTATAAAAAATTTAAATAACTTTATAAAATCAGACCCTTCAAAATTTGTTTACAAAATTAAAGTAAAATGATTTTCTTAATAATGTTAAAATAAGAATTATGAAACAGAAAGTCACAATTCTAAAATGCATAATTTTCTCTATTTTAAAAAGATAATTATGTTATGATGATAAGAGTTACAATGTCTAATGTCAGATGAACTGCATCATTAAAAAATAATTATCCACAAATGATTTGATACCTTAAAGGTTCTTCAAGTTTGTAAATTTTAAATGAACAAAGTTTTATTTTTCTGGTTAGTTAATCCATTCGATACATTTCGCCACAGTGTGCATCACCCCCGATTTCGGCTGAATATGTTTAGCCGTAGAGTGAGCCATCCATGGTTTGGTTCATGGCTTTAGTGTTTTAACTTTTACATTCAACATTTTTTTTTATCTATAGCTTTCTAAACTTTTATTCGGAAGAGTTTAAACTTCCCTTGTTTGAAATTTTCTGGCGGATTGTACCACATTTAGTTTATTTTAGTCACTTAATTTTACTACTTTCTATTGAAAAAATGTGACGCATTGAATGAGTTAATCAATGAAAAATGTAAAAATGTAATTAGAGAATTATTGCCCTTTACTTAGAACTGTTCAATTTGTTTAATATTAACATACATCTATTTTTTTAAAAAATGCTCATTTTCAGATGAATGGGTTTATTTTGAAGTTAAAAAAAAAGTACAAAACAAAGTAGAAAGAAAAAAGAAAACAGTTGACTCTGGTTATCTGGATGCCTCATATCTTGAACTTTCTCTGCAATTATGTCCTTTCTCAAATATTGCATATTTTTTAATAAGCAACTAAAAACACTGGTAGAAAAGCTTGCAAAAGAGTCCAGATTGTAATATAATTAATGTTTTATTTGAGTCACTTATGTAGGACCCAGGCCAACCCCCTTTTTTTCATTGGACCCAAAAATCCAGAGTTAACTGCAATAATAAATATGATAAAAAAAATTAAAAAAACATGATTGCACTTGAATGCCATCTTTTCTAGCTCACCCTTGACAAGAAAAAGTGGATATAAACACTTTACATAAATGAGATCACATCTACAATCATCTCAGTAAATTGTTGTACAATTCCTTTATGTTTAATAGTACTGACATTAAATTCTGATAAGTCAAATATGAACATCAATACTTTGAAACAGTATATTTGTTTGAAGCTGTAGTGTACACACACACACACACACACATATTTTGACTTATCAGGTCTCAACTGAAATCAATAGCACGGCAGCACAACAAGCAACCCAACAATGGAGAGATACAAGGTAGGGCAAGTATACCTTTCTTCCAGACTGATATTTCTTTTCCAAATCAGAACACTGCTAAATAGAGTTAGATTGATTTTAAATTTTTAGATACGCAGCACCTAGCAAGTCGGCAGATCCCAAAGTTTCCTCACTGTTTTAATTCATGCAGCTCACTCAAAATGATTTTACCAAATCCCAAAACAAAGAAAACACTACTACATTTAAAACTGATTTTGAAAAAAATGTCATCTACCCCTGGCGGAGAAAAAAATCAGAGTCTATCCTTGTCAAAAGTTGTTTTTACCTTGGGGTTATAACTGATATGATGACTAAGCTTGTTAAAAAGTTTCTAACTTTGAAACGATATATTTGAGATGATATTGAAGCCAAACCAAGTTTTTTAAATTGCCCAAATTGACATGCAGAATGGTACAAAAAATATGCGAGTCATGGCAAAGAAAAAACAACCAAATGAAACATAATATTTCTCTCCAAACATGGCGCAGCAATGTGACTCACAAAATGAAATCTGGCACCAAAAAACAACACAAAATGGGCGTACACCATGATGCGCTTGGAAAATAAAAAAAACATGGGGCATGAAAGACAGCTAGGACAGGCAGAAATAGAATAAAAAAACCAAATGAAAGCACCAACCTCAGATGTTCGGCCCCCATAGGAACTGTGTGAGCGTTCTGAACAGACACTGGAGGTTTCACTGGCTGCATCATCTGAGTCATATTGGTCATAGCGTTTTCGTCCTGGAACTTTGGACTGTCAAGATTGTTTTAAAAAAAAACAAATAAAGGCAAAAGATTGGAGTAGTATTTACTTATAAGGTAATAGAAAGAAAGCTGGAAAGTAATTTTTAATGACCATAAATGTTGAGAATTCGCCAGTTTACCATCTAGATTAGTGTTTCTCCCCCTACAAATCATTTCATTATTCTCACATCCCCTACAAAAGGAACAATACATTTTGAAATTAGAAAAATATTTTTTTTTTCAATTACAAAGAGAACTTTAATATCTTGGAAAATAAGCTTGAGACATATGAAATAAAGTAAAAAATGTAATGCTGAAATGTTTAGAAACATTTATATCATTGTCTCCTTTTTATAAATCCCCTTTTCCTCACATCCTGGTTTGGAAACCCTGAACTAGAATAACAGAATTAGTTAATACACATGACCAAAAAGCATGAATGCTTGACTTACTGTAAGTAATTTTTTGTTTCTTTTGGTTGCAGTTTTATAAAAAAAAAAGCTTTTAAAAAATTATTACCTTGATTGACATCTTAGCAAATCAAGGATGTTTAATTTTAAGTATTTTATCAGTATGTCCTTTTACAAAACATTAATGAGTGACACATGACATGTATGTATTATATCATGATTACTGATCATAGCCTCAAAACAATTGTCTTGTCTTTAAACAAGATACATGTGAAAAAACTCTAAAGTCTTTGTGTGAGGAGAAAAATAAAAGAACCATTCAGACATCTATGAAAAATTTAAGGATTACCCAGTCCCCCTAAGTTTGGCATGCAGGCCTTAATATACTTTTTATTGGGTGCTTTATAAAAAAGCTTTCCCAACCATGTTTTATAGAATCTGTGAGAAAAAAACCCAACAGAAAACAGACTTCCATCAGATAATTCCTTGCCATTCAGAGATCTAGGTGACATTTACTCACCAAAGCATCTTGAAGAGCATCCTCTACATCAGAACCTTGACGAAGAACTCTTTGAGCCAGAACTGGTGCTGAAACATGCAAAGAAAACATGAGTCATCAGCTATTATGTTTGGATAAAGGCGTGGGGAGTACTATGATTATGTGTGTGTGTGTGTGTCGCAGAGGAGTTTGGATCAAACTTAAATAACCCTTCCATCAGTACACATACTGTTCCCTCTCTACACTATCCAGTCAAAATCAAAAAGAGCATTTCCCCTTGACTATTAAATTCCTATTAGTGATAAAGTGCCACAGTTACCACTCTCCACATCAACCTTCCTAGGATGATAGGAAACTGACAGAACATTACAAATCTGTCACTTACTTTTACGACCACTGCTGATTTTGCTACTTCCACTCAGTCTCCTCTCTTGGCCTGGAATTATTATAAAGAGAACATAGGGGTTGGTTTAAATTATATCATCAGACCTGTTCTGACATTTTAATAACTGAATAGAATGTGGGGAGGGGGACAAATAAGCTACCACGAAAATTTATTGTGGGAATAGGTTTAGAGAAAAAATATGTATTCGTTACAATAACATATACTTTTGAATAATTATTTCTTCATATAAAAAAAAAATCATCTTACCACTTGGTAAATATATTACTTTTAGCTAAAATTGTTTAAAGATCTTGAGGCTTACTAAATTTACTTTATATATGCCAATATTATTGTATAGGGTTATCAATATTTTTTTTTAAATATAGGAACAACTGGCCTAGGATTTAAAATCTATTACCAACACATATCGAAATAATTTTAAAATCATTATTTCTAAGAATTCTAGAATTTAGCTAACTTTAAATATTTTCTTATTTCAAAATGTGGATGTTTCTGTTCATGTCCCCTTCCTCATTTAAATTACCAAACTACAACTGACTTTTAAAGCTTCTTGCAGGACTGGCCTCCCTGCTCGTGCCCTGGCTGTGGGACTGGGGTATTCTGGTCCTCTTAGGTCCAAGCCCTGTATCCACTCGTGCCGGTGTGTGTTTGGCATAGGAAAGTTGGCGTCTAGCTGATGATGGTGAGTTAGATCTACTGTTGGCTGTAGACACAAGAAGGCCAGCATTTTAAAAGTAAGTAAACAGAAGACATTACATACAACACAACAGCAACAATAAATATGAGGGTGCTTCAATATTACTTCAATTATTGAATAATGTTCTAAATTTGTTGTCTTTAAATAAATCCTACATTTAAAAAAAATCGGAAAGCCATGTTTAAAAATATTTATACAAATTGATTGTCTATGTTTAATAATTTTCTCCAAGTTATTGTTTTTTTCCAATTTCATGGTATCTATAAAGATACTTAATGGCTCATTAAGACACAGATACAAAAAAATTAGTTAATGGTTTTACAAAAAAATTTAAAGTTTAACAGGCTCAATTTGTTTACCAATATAGACACCATTTGGTCAGTATAACTGATCAGTGTAATCATAGCAATGAAACGATGTTTCTTAGCAGATAAGATCCTAAAATACTTCTATACTTAAAATTCAAGAACTATTGATTGTCATTTTAATGATAAGAAGAGAAAAAAACATGTTAAAAATATCCTCCACCCATGTGATCCATGTTAGTCATGCTGATTACATAGTGACTACAAGTTAGTAGGAAAATTTGTTAGCTTTGAGCGTAAGTAACAACACAGAAGGTCAAATATTTTATGGAAAAAAATAGTCTTATTAAAAATCCTCTTGTCCATTTAAGTACGAAATGATTTAAGTACACATTATTTGAGCTATAAGTCACTTTATTCTCTCTCAAGAGTAGAGCAATTTCATATTAATTAACTACCGATTTAAACTAAATCATGCGCTTTTACTGGATAGTAATAGAACCAGATGAGAGAGATCTTCCAAGATAAGGAAACAATAAAATAAAGATGGGTTTGGTAGAGGTCACTGATGGTAGCAGATAACAATGTGGTGATGGAAGATGTGCTTCTCTGATGTATGGCTGATGTGGTGACATTTAAAGACAGCAAATGATGTCATTGCAGCTATGCAGGTGTCAGTCAGGCTTGTCAGAGATTTAAGTCAGAGCTGTTCGAATAGCAGGTGAGCTTTGTCCATAAAGATAGTACAACATGGCAAGTATTAGAGACGATAAACAACCTGAGATGGTGCAATGGAAGATGGTTGAGGAAACCAAGAATAGATGATTAGAAAATTACACACAAAGGCACTTGACCACAACATCAAAACAGATTTTAAAAATCAAGAACCGTTGCTATTAAACTGGACCCTTAACAGAATGTCGATTGCAGACGCTCGACCTGTTTAAATTTGTCATTTCATAATGGGAGATAAGGGAGAAGAAAAAAAACAAAAACATGATGAGAAGGGAGATAACAATATAACATGTTAAATATACAGTAAATGCAAACAATATCTGATATACAGTTTGTTATAAAACATAACATCTCTGGTCACACGTGGTATTTCTGAAATGCAAAAAGGTTGTTAATCAACAGACTCAAGTTTTAATGATCTATTAATCCCTATATTAATCAATCAAGGAGGTAAGCAACTCAGTGGTAGCACATACAGGAAATTTAGGGAAGTCGGTGGGAAATGAGCGACACTGTTGTTATTAGCTGCAAGAAGTTTTGATAAGATCATTACAGGCCAAGTAACATGAACAAGTAAAATAATACTAAATATAATCTATTTATTCATTTATTTTTTAAATAAAATCATTAAATATGAGACAAGATCTAATTTATAGTAGCACCTAGCCTCACCAACACCAAATATTTAAAGGATTTTTTAAAAAAAGTTTGGCAAATAAAGGCATCTTTGGAATTCTTAAAACCAAAAGGAATGGCAAAAAGTTTCAAGCAGAAGCAATGCATTTCTGATTTTGTGGACTTTTTGAAATGTTTTTTTGGGGGTTTTCTATGTTAATGTTGTGTGCACCATGAAATGAGCTAGTCATGCCTACATTCAATCACAAACAGTGTTACAGGTTCATGGGAGGAAAAACATTTTATATTTCTTTCGTATTCTCTGAACTGATGTATAACTATTGGAAAGTTTGAACCAATTTACAGAGGACTTAAAATAATAAATGCGAAAAGCACAGTGATATATCCAAGAAAATTGGTACCGGTAATATGATATTTACTTGTGTTTTTTCTGTGCTTTGAATTATTGAGACATCTAGTTATGTCTATTTCCCATCGACAAAAAAAAGTTATTAAATTTCTTAAGTTGACTCAAGGCTTCTGAATACTAATTGATGGTACCAAATTTTCCTTTGTTTACATTGTCTAGCAGAGATCATCCTGTAACAGTGTTAAGAACTGCTGCAGTTTTTTTAATGAAAATCTTCTAACACTCAACCAGATGACACCAAAAAATAACCAAAAGCCACTTTTAGCAAAGAGATATGCATAAAATCACACTGCCACGGTTAACAAATGGCACTTAAATAACAAGACTGAAACAGCCCTGAAGCACACTCTGGACATTGTCCAACAGCACATACAGGACTGTCATAGTCCTATTTACTAATTCACACACTACGAAAAAAGTTGTGACATGAAACACATTCCATAGGGGAAGAAAAAAAAAAAAACTATTTCAAAAGTGCCCAAAGAACTCAAATTTCATGTGACTCTAAGACTGAAAATCAAGCAAGGTTTTTTTTTAAATATTCGCCATTATGTCATTAGCCAATCAGATTTGAGAGCTGTCTGACTGGCAGAAAACATGGGGCATTTTGTAGCAAGCTGAGCAAGCCAAATGTTTCGCATCACGTTTTACTCACGCTGGGACTGAGATACACCTATCCGAGGTTTGCTACTCTGACAGCGGTCTGGGGTCAGCAGGTCATAAGCTGAGCTAACAGAGGATGTGCTAGATTTCTGCCTCGCTGTAAAACCAAAACTTGCCAAGTAAGACACAAAAAGCAACAAAAAAATATCAGCAAAAGCAGCTTGGCTTATAATATTAAAATGATTAGATTTTGTTTTTAAAAAATAAAAGACGCAGTAACATCCAATAATATTTTTTACTGTAAATAAAATACAAATTGACAACATTAATGGGCTTACATTAAATAAAATAAAGTTAAAACTATTTGCCTGTTAAGGGGGTTAGCAAAGGAAAACAATGGCACTGTTTTTCTAAAACTTAAAAATTAGTTGAGCTGCAGCAGCCTATCAATAGTGATCGTGATCTTGCATTATTTATTCATGATGAATTGTAATGCTTGATTTTGTATTCTTTTTTTCATCTCAGACTTTATATTTGTTTTTGACTATTTCAATTTTAAAAAATTTATTATGATTCATGTTTCCAAACTTAATTGTTTTATTTTGGGTCTATGGTCAATGATTTATTATATTGTATGAACCAACTCTTTAATATAAATTATCCTACCATGGATCATGGAGCTAGTATTAATTTCTTTTTTCAATTTTTAAATTGCATGGTTCTCAACTCTAACAAACAACATACTTTCTTCAATTATATATTGTTTCTACAAATAAAATCCTGCGTATTTGTTTTGCATGATAAACTCATTCCATGACATATGAACAGGCGTAATGGTAATCTAAAATGCTGAAAATCACCACTATGTAGCACAGAAGCCAAATAAATTAAAAGAATTTGTTCCCCGTATTATGACTTTTTGGTGCTACACAAACTTTAGGCATAGCTTGTATTTAATCTTGGCCTTTTGACCAATAGCTTGACCAAGACACAAGCTCAAGTTAGATATAAAACTTTAAACTCAGCATAACCTGAATGCAACACTCAATGCAGGGCTAGCATTGGTCCTCAAATATGAAACCAGGCTTCATCTAAGCTGGCCCAATAAACATAGGCTTACATTTTTTAATATTTCTTTTTATCAGCAACTGAACCATTGAATTGCACTGCGTTTTTATTGTTTAAGCATGTGATCAATTTCATAAATATCAGTTTTCTTTTACAGGTGCAAGAAAGTATTCAACAGGATAGAAGAGAAATATTATCTGTCTGGTACACTAGCCAGGTAGCACCATTCATGCATTTCTGCTTCAAGAGCTTTCAATGGGTAAGGGGTAACCAAATAGAAGAAGAAAATTTAGTTGTTTCAATAATGAATTAAAGAATCTATTCCAGCAATCTAATACTAGAACAGACAACTTATTAAATTATCCACATACAACTTTATCACTGATGACTAATAAGAACTCCACTATACATACTCTAGTCCTCAATTGAAAAAGTTGATGGAATTGTTATCAGCTTAGTATTTTTAGAATAATGATGTCGCCAAGTCATATCAAAGAAACACAATATCCAAAGTTCAGGTCGACATTCCCCTCTTACAGAAACAGACTATACAAATGAGAAATACTGACATTGTTGTTTGGTTCAACAAGTAAATGACCATTTCAATGGTTGGGTATTAGATATACGAATTAGTGTGAAAAACACTGATGACTTTTGTCAGTTATGCATTGAACGATTTTAGGATAATTTTTGATTGTGACCGTAATATTTGAACATAAAACACTGACTTAAGTTTAAGATAGCATTAAAATGCTTCAGAATTGTTTCTTTTAAAAGTTTTAAAAAGTTGTGTTCTATTTCAAAGTGATTGAAAATTTTTTTTTAATAGAAACATAGAGATCTTAAATCGTGCTTAAGTGTTTATCTGAAACCAAGTATGTTTTTTTAAAATCACCAATGCTGGTAAGAAATGAGTGCAGAACTGCTATTAAAAAAAGTGATCATGCAAAAATGCACAAGTCGCTAGAAATTAATTTTTAAACTGCACTTTAATGACTGAAATTTTATTTGAAAAATACATGATGGATTTCATTCTTTTAGTTCATTATATTTTGTCAAGATCCAAGTGCAAATTTTGTAAGGATGCAATTATAATTATTGTCATGTATATGTATTATTTCTTGTCAGGTGTAACTAAAATAATGTTTAACAGCTCTGTATATTCTCTGACTGCAGGGTTTATGGTTGTGTTGAAGATAAAGGTCCCTTAAAACCACCATTCAAGTAGACATTAGCCCTTACGCAGTGAGTTGGTGGATCCTTTGGCCACACGTGCTGCAGACAATAAGGTAGGACGGGGTTTGGGCGTGCGCATGCTGTTGACATCAGTGGCGCTGGAAGATCGCAGGAGGGCGGCAGGACTGAGGGTCGACATCGGTGCAGCAACAGCAGCTTGCAACCCACCGGTCTTATGTCGGTTGTGACCAATGGTATTGTAATGCTGGTTGTGGTTGGTGTAGTTGTAGCTGCCGGTGCTCCCATTGCTAGTGGTAGAATATGTGCGCGCGCGCTGTGTAATGATGCCAATATCTGAGAAAAAAACCGTCAATGACTTTGCAGGTGAGATAATGGCTTAGTTTTTGAATCCTTGATGCATCATTCAAGTGACTTGGGGCTCGGTCATATCAAGTGGGCTGTTGTTTGTGCTCCTGAAACCTCATTTTCACCTTTTCAGTGGACAAAATTAAGTCCAGTGGTGGTCCAGAATGACTGATACACATGAAAGATTTATTGTAGTTAGAAAAGTTTGAGACTTGCAATTTCTTTTATGAGACTTACTTTGTTTATGATTTGTTACAAATCCACTAAGTAAAAAGAATGGAAATCAAAACACATTTTTTAAAAGGGTACCTAACAAAAAATGTCAATAATTTTGTTTTATGTAGAAGAGTTATTTTTCTGTTCACTGATTCACAAGTTAACATGTAGTTTTTTCAACCTTATTTTCAACAGCTTTTAAAGTTAAATAAAGCAAATTTTTAAGCATGATCATGCTTCTATATATAACAAAATATATAAAGACTAGGATAAAGAGGGGGGCAGATATTTATTTATATTAATCTAAAAAAACACCAAAAAGTGCAAAAAATAATTGAAATTAAAATAAATACGCCACTGGTTGAAAATGAGGCTTCACTTGAACAAAACCAAGGGATTCTAGAAGAAGTTGTAGAAAGTATTAATTGTACTGACAGCTTTGCTGGTATTTCTAATACTAGAAGTTGACAAATACAATAAAATAAGTTCAGGCAAAGTTTCAAACATATTTAACTGGAACTGAAGACTTGATATTAAAGAGAAGAAAAAAAAGACTTCTCATGCCCCCC
>CAXITT010000863.1:164101-198685 GCA_964033795.1 Lymnaea stagnalis
CCATAGGACCCATTAATCGTTATTTGCTTGTGTTGCATGTCTGTGAATCACAATCATAGTTTTGATTCATTTAAATTTAACTTATCAACATACCCCGGCATGGACAAGAACTCCCAGGATAAGGTTTTGGTCTTGTTTCGGGCACACGCTACATCGGAAGGTTTACAATTCTTTCTGCCCCACTTGCAATGACTCTTTAAGATATAAATATACTCTGAAATGCAGCAATAGATTCTCCTCTTGGTGCAGAGCTTTTTAATGAAAAAAAAAAAAGATATGTGAATGCATGATCGCTGGCAAAAAGTTCCTTCATTGAGGATGCAAAGACATCTTTATTGGTGATTAAAACTGAACTTGAAGAATAATTTGTTTAAACTTGTGCAAGAAAAACTATAATCATGCTGAGCTCGGATTAACAGAATTTAGCATTGAGATATCTTTGATTAACAATAATTGAAGCAAACACTGCATATGAATACCCAGAGTGTCACATTAGTATCATCTCAATGAAGTCTATTACAATGGTTTCTAGAAATCATAAATATAGTGCTTCATGTGAAATTAATTTACTATCATAAAAAAAAAAAGGATAAGGCGACAAGTAATTTACGAAGATGGAAAATAATACGCATGTTTTCAAATTACCTGGGCCCATAATTCGATCGTTCCTCGCTAGCTGCTCGTGACCTTGACCTCGGTCTGACAACTTCACCATTCAAGCTTGAGCTGGATGAGGAGTTGCTCACCTCTCCTTGAAGCATTTTCTGCTTGGATGGGTCAAGAGAGTTGAGCAGAGCGTCTGCTTGTGACTTGAAGTGGTCGGCAAATCCCCAGAATGCCCTGTAAAGCATACAAGTCTTACAGATGAGGAGATAAGAAGTACATAAACACACACTGATGGAATCTAACTCACTAATTTATTTGCTACTTAAGTCCTTCCAGAGACTACAGCCACTGTAGTGTTCTGTACTGTGGTAAGGTTTAACAAATGTAGTTGGTTTACATTGGGCTCGTTATACAAACAATACATAACAACGGACTCACAACCTGTACCAACAGATTAACGATACCAAAACCAGTGATATTAAAAATAATAATTTTATTTACCCTATTACTCTTCACGCAAACATGTAAAATCAATTATATGAAATGAAGTTCCAAAACGTACAGCAATCAGATACAATCCACTGATAATAGCAAAATTTTTGAGTAAATAGTTATCCTCAACAATCAGAAAACATACTAAGCACACATCTCCAAATGGTACGGTAATAATCACAAGGCAAAAGGTTCTGGAGGCAAGCCTCTCTGTCTTGTCATCTGATGAGGGAGAGACCCTTTATTAAGTCCACCCTTTTATTTGTAGTCAGGAAATAAGAAGTTCCCACAATGGAAAATCTGGCAAGTCAAGTGTCAGAGTATACCATGTCCATAATTGTAAACAAACCCTCCCAAAAAGGGGGTGGGGAATTAGATGCAGCTTATTGGCCACAACAGACAGAATTTTTAAAAAGGGAGATAATTCTAGTACAGTCAAGCAAAAATATGTGTATGACATTCAGTGGTAGACTGAAGTGTCCAAGCTGTAAACATTTATTTAATTCCATGGAAACGACATTGCCTTTTGTTGTAGTGCAAACGCTGTTCTTTTTTCATCTTTAAAAAGGTATTTTAAAATGAGATTATTTCATTCATCATATGTTATAATTGTATTATTAAATTAACAGACAGAAAAATATACTCATTTATTATTATGTACTTTTTAAAAAATGCATTATGTGCCGAGTATTGGTGTTTTAACTTTTACAAGGTGTGACCACCTTTAAACAATAGGCTACCCCCCACCTGCGACTCCACAATTTTTTGGGGTTAAAATCTACATAATTTATCAAAAGGCGCTTTACCCAAATAAAGTTACAGACCCATGATTTTAAAAATTGGTTTTTAATGACATAATGCATAAATTATAATGCCTAAACGTGTGTATATGATATGGAGCTTTGTCGCCAATTTTCAATGTATTTGTGTTTAATAGAATGATTGTACACTGATTTGGTAGATGACAGTCAGCAAGAGGTTCTATGCACTTAACAGGTTATGTTAGCTTGTGTTAATAAGCTGTATTCATGTAATGCAGAAAAACTGAGGACGGCACATTATTTGCAAGATTAGCAGAAAACATTTACAGCAGAAACTGTACAATTTGATATGCATGTTCATGAGTTTTATCTGTGATATATCTTCTTATCATTGAGCATGAAATCTATATGGAGATTTAATAGGTAAGTATTACTATAGTGCAGAAGTGGCCCTGGTGGTCAATATATGGCTGACAGAAGCGTCCCAAATATCGCAGACAGAAGGCACCCAAATAGCACAGGCAGGAGCGGCCTAAATATCACCAGCAAAGCGGCCCAGGCGGCCTAAATATCACCAGCAAAGCAGCCCAGGAGGCCTAAATACCATCGCCAGAAGCTGCCAAATATCAGGTAGAAGAAACACCAATATCACTGAAAGAAGCAACCCAGGCTGCCGAAACATCACGAAAAGCTGTCTAAATATCACCAGCAGAAGAGGAGCAAATATAAGCACCAGAAGCGGCCCGGGCAGCCCAAACATCATCAATAGAAGAAGAGCAAACATGAACGGGACACTGTCTCCAAACACTTCAATAGTAGCGACCACCAGGGCAAGGCGGACTTTTCAATAAGTGCGATTGTGGCTAGCACTAACACCGCCAGCCGGGTCAATTTGGAACACAGACTTATCCTGACTTACAGCACTTTGACGCCAGATGGGATTAATGTTATGTCTCTGTTCACAGCTTGACCCTAGCTCCGCCCCTCCACGTTCTGACCTATCACAGTTAACATTTTTCCCCCCCCCTTTTTTTTCGCCGCTGCTTATTTAAACTCTCACTCATTTTCCTTCTGCCACACTTCTATTGCTGCCCACAGATACTACTTACCAGCTAAGTGCTATTTCTTTTTTTATATAACGTTTTTTCTGTTGTTTTGTTCGCTGACGAAGGCTTTCTGCCGACACGTTCGCTGTTTTGTTGCGTTTATTTTTTCAGGTTTAACCCTACTCTGTTTTACTCATTTTATTTTGTACTAACCTGATTGCAGTCTCTCCCCTTATTACCCCCATCTGAAGTTAACACCATAAATTCGATGTCCAGTTTATCAGAATCATCCTTAATACTTATTACATTTCCTCATTAAACTTTATAATAAACATTTTACTGTTATAAAGAAAGCTTTTTAAAAAAAAGAAATACATAATATTCTTCCCTTTCAGATAATCATAGCTTTTTTTCTTCCTGCTGAATACCTTTATATTATATCTGAAACTTTTTAAATTCAACACAACTCAGAGCTGACCAAGTCAAGGGAGACCTTCAGTACATTAAGGAGTCGAGTCTATTACAATTTCTAACATTATGGGGATAGAACTTAATTTTTTTTGGTCACAATGATTTTTCCTGCCATTTAAGCCATTGCTATTGTTAAAAAAAATTTCTTTTTAACTTACTTTCTGGAATGGGCCCTTGCTTCAGAGTCTGCATCGTTTATTCCCTTCTTTATAGCATCTTGTAAAACCGCTATGTGCTTTTCTAGGCAGTGTGTGGGCCAAGAATGGAGTATTTGATTGACAAACTCCAATGAGTATCTGATACAGATTTGCAACAATTTGTAATTAATTTTCAGTATATTTAAATATTGTTTCACAATTAATTTGGTGAAATAACATCTATCTAACAAAACACAAAAAAAGACAACAGAAAATATTTTCTAAATTTGAGAGTTTTATGCCAAAAAATTACATAACTAAAATTCAGTATATTTAAACAAAAAATTTAATAATTTTTTATGAACTCAAAATATTTTAACAGAAAATGTACAGCATTTTGTAAAGCCTTCTACTTTTAATTTCACTTAAAAGCAATAAAAACATAAATACACTATTTTAAGCTTAGTGAACCAACAGACCTTCTTATAATGTTGGACTTGGATGATAGATGGCTAGTGATGATTGGAATGAGACGACTGGTATGAACAAACTGGGGAGATAGCATTAAACAAAACAGTTCAGGAATTAATGCAAACTGTTTAAAAAAATAAAATAAATGATTAAAAAGATTATTTAAAAAAAAATAAAATAAATGCATGTTTGAGAGTAAAGCAAAATAATTTCCTTGCTGATGAAGTTAGTAAAGACAACCAAAATCAACAAATAAAGCTAGCTGTACCATGTATTTGTGCTGTGCTCTGCAGAAGTGTTACGATGACCTGACATGTCTTAGGAGCACAGTAGACAGTAGAGCTTTAATAACTACTGAGGCCCACAGGTACTTACTTACACACTTGCATATTTTAAATGCTTACAAAGCTTATTGCTAGCACATGTAGTTTCCTCACCTGCATAATAAACCTGATGCAGACTACCCCTGATGTGGACATGACTTTGGCACTATTCGGAATGAGGTTCATAAGTGAAGGCAGGACAGACTCTGCAAAGTGGTCATATTTGGTGCCAAGCTGCTGGGACAGATATCTGTGGGAAGACATGGGTATGTTAAGGTTTAGCAACACACACCTCCAGTGGCTGATTCATAACAATAGTTTTTGTTTGCACAGATCAAGTGAACTTCACCTTTATCAGTGAGCACATTTTGGTTGTGCATCACTTTGCATAATAAGGATGCAGCTCTGTATAATAAGACAATATAATAAACAAAAGGCTCCATACCCTACAGTCTGGACTTCTTATAACACATTTTGAAAAATTCACAAATACAATATAATTGCCAGTCAGCGCTAATAATTATTTGCTGCTCTCAAATATTGATTTTCATACTATGCAAAACACACACAAACAATAGTAAATTTTTCACAAATCTAAATCATAGTTAACATCTGATCCTACATCTGAACCCCACCCCCCCCTTTTTTTTTCACCTGTAATGCTCTGTCAGTGACTCACACTATAGCAACACAACCTTCCCTGACCACCTGCGAATTAGACCACTCTCCCCACCTGTAATGCTATGCTGGTGTACTCACGCTATAGTAACACAACCTTCCCTGACCACCTGCGACCTGAGATCTTTTACTACCAAGATGAAGGCCGACTCCAGTGTGCGAAGGGACTGGAAGAAGTCGTCGTAATCTGCTGCCCCGGCTATCAGCAGTGATCGCACCATTTTGATCTGCAAATAAATGCAGCAATTTTAACTATAATGTGTTGGGGAAAATCATTTTTAAAAAAATTAACATTGCACCCTTCTATGTTGAAATGTTACAGCACATGATAATCATGCAAAGTCAACAAAAGCTTGCTGCTGTATCAGTGCATTATATATTATTATATACTCAGAGTTGTTTCTCTGGTTTCCTTCTTGAGGAAGTGAGATGTAACCCACATCATCGAGACACTTTTTATAGCTTCTGTCGAGTATGGGAGTTCAATAATAATTGTTGCGACTGAATATTCTTATATATTATGTTTCATTACGGGCGGTGTGTGTTTGAGAGTTTTAATATTAAGTGAACGCTCTTCCCTCGCTTGACTCTATAAAGTATTTTTATGCTGATTGTGACATTTTGTCTAGACTGTATTGTGACGTAAGTTTAAGTCATAGGACAGTCGTGAATGGAACTTTGTGTAAGTAGGATGTGTATCATTTCTGTCTGATAGTGAGCTGCGCTACATTCATGTGTGTATGGAGTTTAAAGCCTGTGTTAATTATAAAATATTAAAGTTACATTTATTGTGTTAAAGGACTTGATTTTATTCAATATTAGTACGACATATTTCAACATGTGAAAGAACTTAACGAATTAACCAATCCAGTAGAACAAGGAGTTGACAACTTCCCTCTACTAAAATTAAAGCTTCTCAACTACCTACATTGACATGTCTGTTCAAACATTCCCTTTACTACTTAAGATGGATAGCCACCTACGTTGTCTATTCTCTTCTCCCATGTGATATTGGTGTCAGCCAGCGTGTCCTTGATCTTTGTCATTTGCTCCTGCACATCTCTGGAGGAGAAGATCTGTGGAAAAAAAAGCATAAGAACATTTTAAATGTATGGGAAATAAAAGCTCTATATATGCCAAGGTAAGCTATCATACTGGAATTACTTTTTTCATTCAAAAAAATAATATACGTAGTGTTGTCACTAAAGTTATCAATTAAAAATATACACCCATTTACAGTTATGCATGCTTTACACTCCCAAGTCCAAACACTTTGAATATTTGTTGATTTGATAATAGTGATGTTTTAACATATTACTGTTACCTTGACTGTGGGAGCATCCTCAAAGGATTTGATGAAGAGTTCTTCATCCACAGCTCCAGATCCGCCAGCTGATGCTAAAATAGAGAAGGAAATCATTTCTAAAAAAAGCACGAAACAGCCATGTCCATACTTGGGTATATCATCAACCGAAAACACATTTTATACCCAGGCAACAAGAAGCAAAGACAGCATCAAGTATATCCAGCCATGACAAACACAACAATAGGTTTAAAATAGGAAGGTAGGTTTAACATACAAAAAAAAAAGGTTTAGCATAAGAGAACAAGCTAAGAGACACAGATTAATTTCTAGTTAATTTTGGAATAAAATTTTTGTAATTGTTTCTAATAAAAGATTTACGTCCTGTATTATAATAAAGCTCATTACACCCTACCTCACTGTAGTATTTTTCAAGGGAAGAATCATTTAAATTTTGGGAGATGGGAGTAAATTTAGGAAGATTTCTTATGACTAATTTAAATAAAAGAAAGTTCTACTGCCAAAGCCTGACCTTCATTTGGATTGAAATTAATGTCTGTACAATTCAAAAGTTTCAATTGTAGATATTAAATTATAACACAGAGATTATAAAATAAAAGACATTTGTATTTAACTCCATGTGATCAAACATAGGATAGAATAAATTGGTCCAAAAGATAGGAAAAAACTTGGATGAATCAATTAAGGCCCATTTTGTATTTAAAAAAATATTTTTTTTAGATACTTTTCATAGAAATTTTAATAATTTTTTAAACTCACTATCCAGTAAACATTCCCAGCTGAGTTAAGAATTACACTTATTGCATACATATAGTAAAACATAATTTACCTTTTACAACATCAATATTCAACATTTAAAAAAAAATTCCTTTAAAGGGGGGGAGAGGCGCACAAATAAGACATTCATAAATTTTATATTTACTTTGAAGTTACATATAATCTTTTATAGGTGCATTATCTTATTGAAAAACTTTGTATTTTTATCATGTTTATTTTGCAAAAAGCAGTACATTTTTTCCCCGAGTTCATTAAGAGATTAAGGCCGGTGCTGAATGTAATTTAAAAATCAAATTTCATAGAGACTGTGCACCTGATTAAAACTCTTTTGGCCACTGGTTATCTTGTGATATATCTTAATAAGTCATAACGACAAGTGAAGATTCAAATTTTATTAATGGAAGGCAGTAGAAGTAGGTATATATCATTAATGATCTTAAAAATAAAAATAGGCAAACTTTTTATACAAGCCTAATGGCTTCCTTAAAAAAAAAAAAAAAAAAAAAAAATTATAAAGAGAAAAAAAAAAAAAAAAAAATAATAAAATAAAAAAAAAAAAAAGGTTTCCCCCCCCCCCCCCCAAAGCAATAAGGACAATAAACAAGCACTGCGAACGTTGATATACCGTCAGAGAAATCGACACTGGCCAATACTGACAGGTGTGGATGAGACACTGGTCTTGTTAACTCCAAAATAACAGTAAGTCAAAGAATTTGTACGTCAAGAACCAGAGGAAATTCGACTCGTAAAAAATACGTCTTTTGAATTATTGCGCATGCCCCCCCCCCCCCAAAAAAAAAAAAAAAAAAAAAAAAAAAAAAAAAAAGCAAAAATTTTTAAAAAAGCATAAAGGCTACCTAAAAAAAAAAAAAAAAAAAAAATTGCTAATGGGTTGTCAAAAGCTACAGGTATTGTTACTTTAAAACAACAAAATCATCCGTTTATAACTAGAGCTTTACAGTTAACACAGTCAAAGCAGATGATTGTCACAAATTTATAAATATTTAGTCAGTTTAAAATTGTGTAAAAAAAAAATAATCTATTATAAATTGTTATAAAAAAATATTAAAGAAAATGAAAATATAAATCTTTTAAAATAATAAATGAAGAACTGCGTTCAGGCTATGTAAATGAAATTGTAGAACAAGGAATGTTGAAGCTTGAGTCAAAAGACTGGAAAATAAGATGTGAAGATGAAATGTTCACATTTTATTGTTTTGTCTTTTGATTCAATCTTTAACTTACATTGTTCTACTATTTCAAAGATTTTTTAGAGTACCTCAAAAGGACCATTTTCATATATATTACTTAATAGCTCATTTTATATTTAAAGGGTTTGTTACAGAGTGTAATCCTACATATTAATACAAAAGACATTTGTTTCGAAGCATTTGTTTTAAAAAAATAAAGGCATAAAACTAATTTGTTACACACCATTGTAAAGTATTTTCCCACATACATTGCTAATGTGGGTTAATTATTCAATACTTGATTTAAATAAGCAAATCCAACAATCTTGGATAAATATTTTACAAACAAAGCAACACACAAAATAAGTAAATAAATAAATAAAATAAAATTTTTAAAAAGCCTTAAAAAACACTGATGGGAAAAAAAATAATGTCTATACATTAGACTACAGCAGTGATTTAAAACTATGCAATTTTACTGCACACAACTATAAACATAGAAAGTAAGACCCCATTAAATTATTTCAACACTATCTGTTATTGAGTAAATCAATGCATTACCAGATCTTTTCCTTTTTGGCTCAACTGTTAGCATTAGGGTAGAGCAAATCAACATTTATTAATCATTAATTTAAAATATTTTTTTGTTTGTTTTTTTGAAAGAGCAGAAAAGTTGAAAAGACAACATGTTCTATTCTACTTTAAATAGAAGAGAAAATTAAATTTAAATCTACTCTATCAATGTTGGAGTATCTTAAAGTGAACTTTTCACCTCTAATAACAAAAGAATCCTGTTGCAAAGTGGAGGTAAGCTGAATAAGTTAAACCAATAGAATTTTCCTGGACATGAGATAGTGCTAGTCCAAACTTAGACCCATTTACCTTAGCAAGTTTTAGCTGGCAGTGAGTCATTCAACATTTAAATGAGCAAATACAATGACAGAAATAGAAACTGCAGATTCACCTCCTAGACCAATGAAGATACACTTCAAGTTGGGGCGGGAGGGGGGGGGTGAGTTATATAATTCAACATTGTAATAGAGATCTCTGATCATTTAGACAAATAAACAGTTTAAAAATTATTCCATTTAAAGATTTAGTACATTACAGAAGTGACAAAAAGTAGCAGGACAGAAAGAAAAGGCTTATGGGTCACCCCTTTCATTTTGTCTTAGCCAAGAAAACACTGGTACTGTACCTGTCATTCTGCACTCAGCTTCACAATTATGATTCACCTGGTCACCCGAAGCAGGTCACCCGAATCAATGAATATAGCAGACACATGGAAGACACAGTGAAGTTAACTCCAGGTAAGAGAGGTATCCAATGATCTTTATGTATGTCAGCACCTATCTACCACTGCAGATGGAAGCAACGCCTGGTCTTCTTCTAAACCACTGAAACTGTCAACTGTACAACTCTCCCTAAAACGTGCACTGTCTTTAAATCACAAATGGTCCACACTATCCTACACATTTCTACATTACTTTATTGAACAACTGAGACCAACTATACCATTCAGATCGCTAATGTGCCTTGGATCTCCTATGCTGTCGGCAGCTGATTCCTACTACTACCCTTAACAGATTTGATCATTGACAATGACACCATCCAATGTTGACAATGGGACTGTCATATTTTGACAATTCCGATCTAACTGTTGACAGAACGTCAGCCCATCTACTGCCCGTGGTGAATGTGACAGCTCCCCTTACAAGACCCAAACAGCGTCTTTTTCTTTCAGCACTTCCTTGCCTTTTCGTCTTCTCCATAAACCACAAGAACTGTGCACGGCCAGTGTGTCTCACACCTTACCTCCATACACGTCTATACTCAGCCACACACAACAGCTGGTGGCGGAATGTTAATGACAAGCCTTAGAATATCGCCCAGCTCACGCCTGGATTAAAGTCAATGTCCACACACGTGGTTTCCCCCCCCCCCCCCAAGCAATAAGGACAATAAACAAGCACTGCGAACGTTGATATACCGTCAGAGAAATCGACACTGGCCAATACTGACAGGTGTGGATGAGACACTGGTCTTGTTAACTCCANAAAAAAAACCTCTTTTGAAATATTGCGCATGCCCCCCCCCCCAAAAAAAAAAACAAAAAAAAAACAAAAAAAAAAAACAACAACACACCACTGTGAATCAAACAATGTAAACAAATATCCTTACTAAAACTCAGTGTTCATTTGATTGATGTCACATGTGTGTCTGTGTTATCATACACAGCTTCAATTTAAAATGCATCAATTTTTCCTTTAAAAAACATCTTCCGTACTGTAGAAACATGTCAGATGAAACAACCTAAAGACAAAACATTTCTCCAAACTACGGATCAAACTTAGAACTCCTTGGGAAAAAAATGTTAAGCCTTTCCCTTTCTAACTCTACAAAGGAACAAAAAAATGCAAACAGGCTTTTGGAGTAGTGTTTCCGGTTTCTCTACAAATCGAAAACAACTTAACGTTATATTTTAACTTTAGACGAAACACTACGTACTTGGATATATTTTTTAAAAAATACCCTGAGTCATGAGAAGTTCCAAGGAACGGTCTAACTTTAACCGTCCGACAACGATCTAAGTCTTCCATTCATTGACTGTAACTAAACACCAGTCAACAGTTTACTAAGGCAATCAATAGCCGTATCAACTTTTGGTAAGGGCTTCTATCCTGACACAGCCAGAATATTTACCCACTACAGCCCGGTGCCAAATTTAGCTCTATTACTTGGTGTTCCCGTCGCCTTCAAGAGCGCTGCGTGCTCACAAGAAAGGGCACCAAAAGAAACTAATCACCTTAGGAATTTACTTACAAAATATAGCAAACGGAAATATTTTTTTCCCTAAATTTACCGCAGAGATTATAGGATCTATTTTATAAAGAAGATACAAAATGCAGATACTTCCACTTGAAAGGTTAATCCCACGACTTCTTGTTTGTGTTAATTAGGGGACCCCTGTCCGACAACTGACACACACGTTGTATAGAATGACAGGTAAGATGTCCCTCATTAACCGGTTATCTCTTCAATATGTCGTATGACTCACTACATCAACATTAAGACCTCGTCTATTTCTGTCGCTTGCTACTTCAGCTAACCGAGTTGTCCAACAACGATAATCTGATTGTTTGACTGGTCATTTAGAGAGATGGGGTCCCCAAAGTTTTAGTTTAATCGGGAAAGAAACAACTGATTCCGGGAGTTTGTAGCGCATTCATATACAAACACGCCAAGATATCGCTAGAAATATTCCTTAAGAGCAGAGATTGAGAAGCGCTGTCGTTAGGTCTCAGATAACAAGTTCAACCGCAGGCCAAAGTAGAGCTATTTTATTTGAACAGGTTTCTCGCCACCGTCAGCCCGTTGACGGCCGATACAAAGCTGTGGCCGGTACTGATAAGATCTCTACTGGCCCGTAGTGGATCGTGTCAGGGGCGGTGATCACACGGGGACTTTTGGAGAGTTTACCCTAACGGGCATTCAAAAGTCGATGTTCACTAATGACAGTTCAGTTTTACAATTATATCCTTGCAAAAAAAACCAGACCTGTTTACTCTTACGATTTTGGCGTACAATGTACGATTTTGAGGTGCATACATTATATATACAGCACGTTTTTGCTCTATAAAGAGAATGTATTGAAGGATTATATGATGATATTGTACGATTTTAAGGGTTTGAGGGTAAACAGGTCTGAGAAACCAACTTAATAAAACAATTTAATTTTTTTTTCTTCAAAAATTCAAAATTTAAAAAAAAAAAATTAAAAAATCCTAAATTGAACACCAGGTTAGATCAAAAATGAATTCCTTTTGCAATATATGAAATAAGCTATCCGTTGAGAAAAGCGGTTCACAAACTTTTTAGTGCCCAACCAGGTTTGCACACACATATTATGTAAATTCACTTGTACTGTAGTCACAATAGGAATCTGGTTCAATTATTGCAAATGTCTAGAATTTAAAATGAAAGTTGGTGCAAAAAATTAATAAGATGATTTTTTTTTTTTTTAAATGCTAAAATCTCAAACTGCTTAAGTCTCATGTGACCCCTGTCATGTTGTGAGGAAACATACAAAAGAGTCGCGACCCACAGGCTAAGAACCGCTAAACTTTATGCGTGTTTTTGTTTATGTCTTTGCCTGGCCGTAAAAAAGAAATCATACCAATGTGCACTCGTTGTGCACTGGATTATAGACGTGTAATGGACTTTTTTTAATTTACATAATCATCAACTAGCCCAGAGAAATCATACCTATCAGAGTTCAGTACAAGAACAGTCAACTAACCCAGAGAAATCCCACCTATTGTACCGATACAAGAACAGCTTCAACACTAAACCATTACTTTAAACCACATCTCAAACACCCGCATTCACAATTCAATCCTTTGAAATGAAACCCATCCGAGCTTATCACCAGCCAAGGGCACAGTGCACACATATTTTAGAAGTCAATAAATCCCTTACTCGTACCAAACACATCCCTACACAAACCAACGAGATCACCGACTCTAAGAATGAACTCCTGGTAACTACTTCTGCTGCAGTTGGTACTAAGCGCAGACTACCGTGAGACGACAGCGGTTCTCTACTCCTTTGTGTTTACCTATACAGTATTGAAATGTTTGTTACTATAGCGGATTACTGCAAGAGACATTTAGGTCCTACGGCTCTGCAGCCGGCATATGACGTCAGGGTTGGCTTTAACTTGCGGAAATGCATCATATCTTCAAAAGGTCAGACACGTTATCGAATGAAACCAAAGTCAAATTGTGTTTACAGCACAGTATTTTAAAGATAAGTTGAGCCTGCGCCCGACTTATGTGTAATTTAAAGCAGTGTGTGTGGGGGGGGGGAAGGCAGAGGATTATGCAGTATGCTGTATTGTCGAATGTTTTTACTCACATACGGTCCAAGACAAATACATATACTCATACATTATATATATATATATATAGAGAGAGATATATTTCCATAGACAGAAATAAGCTAGCAGCCTGCAGAAGTAACGAATCACCGTCCCAACTACACACGCAGCGCCGTCAGTGTATCAGACTGTGTGTAATCAATAACAACTCGATATCTGACTCATTCGGTCGTCTAGGGTTAATACACAAGTGTACAATGTCTGTACTGGGACATAACATATTGTGCTTCCCATTGATGGGTACACTGTCTGCACTAGGACATTGTGCTCCTCATACTCATATCCCTTTCATGAATAAAATATGAACAATTTCAAAAAGAAATGTGCATTTATCAATTATGAGAACAACTCTTCATGACATGGCCAAGCCATCCTATTATAGGCATTTGTCTCAATCTCTACCCCTGGAGATAAATAAGACAGCTATAAACTTAATAACACCCCCCCACCCTCACCACCCCTCCCTTGAAAGTTATTAGAGTAGCGTTAAAATCCAATGCTCACAAAACACAGGGGAACTTGTCTTTTCTGAGACAAACAGAAGGGAGGGAACCCCCAACCTGACATTTTTTATGTACGGCAATTTAAAGAAACTTTTTTTTTCTGATGTAAATATGATTGTCTGCCGAATGCCGTGTAAAATTCTATCTTTCAGTGATACAACTGGGAATACTTTGATGAATCGTGACGAATGAAGCTGCTCAACTTCGTCTCCCCGTTCCTGGTTATCACACTTATCCCCCACCCGTGTTCCTCCCAACCACACAAACCCCAATCTATATTATGTTATATTCCCAATAACGTTGCTCGACAGCTTGTTAACTTTGTTATATCTCATTTCTCTAACTCCACTCTCTCCCCTACGCCTGTTGTGAATGAGTCACTCATTTCACACATCATTCACACTACAGACGGACTCTCCTGTCTTTAAAAGAATTTTTTTTTTTTTTTTTGAAATGCAATTTAGAAAACACACATGTAGATTTAGTGAACACATGCGCGTGCTGTGCCGTGCCATGAGAACAAACGGGATTTCCCGCTGACTAAGCCTTTGACTGACAGTAGTGGCTGCTAGAGTTATGGCGCTGAGAGGGAGTCCGTTGTCAAACCTTTATGTACGGAGTTGATGGAATAGTATGAGCGACCCCCGATCAAGTTGTAAGGTAAAGGCTTACGGAACACAAAGAAGGGCGGAAATTCGACACAAAGATACCATAAAATAACGAACATGTCGTAAAACAAATGCATTCTTCAGAGCTGAACAAAGTATGATGGAGTATGAATTAAACTTAGGTTGTAGGGTAAGAAAGCCGTGTCTAGGTCGAGACAAAGTCCTTGATAGCAGCTTTGACTTCAAGAATAAACATTTAAAACACGGCTTTAATGCACACCGGTGTGACCTCATTTTTCGGATTTTTAAAAAAACCACAACAGGTGCCAAAACGTAATTTTACTACGTGCCACAGAAAATAAACGTAACTCCTGTAGTAACACCACGACCCCACCCCCCCCCCCCACCACCCACCCCCCAAACCGAGTCATAGAAACAATGCCCCCACCATAAAACTGTTTTTGTACACAATTCGCTTGAGCCGTGATTCATAAATAATGGCTGGTACATATCATCGGAGAAATGTGTTTAAAACTGCGTTTATGTCTTTGTTATTCGATTTCTTTTTTTATTGGTTAGGTTTAACCTAAATAAATCCATTCACAACATAAAGTTATCACACGCACGAAATAATCATTTCACAGTCCCGTGGCGTTGAATAGCGAAGATATTCAAAAGGGCAACGATGCTGTCCTAGTTGATTACAGTGACAAGTGAAAGTATCCCCAGGCTTCACACAACTCCGCCGGTGGAGTTACATAACTCCATCATGCACCAACACGGCATACCTTTACTAATATCACGTCAACACCTGACCGCCATAGGGACGAAGGCGAATAATGGAACGCCGTACAGGTACAGTGCTGCTTCCAAAACTATCAACACTTGTCCATTGTTCGTGGGCCTGTATTCCGCCCTATATATCATTAAAAAAAAAAATTCTAACTGAACTTTCAAAGCAGATGGGTAACTCATCGTAGCCGTAGTGAAGTTTAGTTATGTAAGGAGCGCTGTATCACGCCATGATAAAAGCGTGGCGTAATTTTTAAAAATTTTTAAAATAATAATAGCAGAATTTATTGCAAAGCTGTGTTTGCTTCGAATAACATGAAAGAAAGTCTTTGTAGTCAATATTATGGCGTAATCTATGTGATATTGGCTCCCCGTATTATGCTGATCAGCTTACAACTTTCAGCGAACCATTATTAGTAGAATTTATGTTTTTTAAAAATGTTTTAATTAGAGCAAGTCCCCATTAGAATTTTTTTTTTCTTTTTTTAAATTTTGGGCTTGGTAGATAAATCAATAGTTGGTGTAGTAGTTTTGTTTACTGTTGATAAATCAAGAATTGGTGTAGTAGTTCTGTTTACTCTTACTGTTGATAAATCAAGGGATGGTGTTGAAGTTGCATTTACTGTTTGTAAATCAAAAGTTGATGAAGTAGTTGTGTTTAATGTTGATAAATCAAAAGTTAGTGTAGTAGTTGTGTTTACTGATGATAAATCAAAAGTTAGTGTAGTAGTTGTGTTTACTGATGATAAATCAAGAGTTTGTGTAGTAGTTGCGTGTACTGTTGATAAATCAAGGGCTGGTGTAGTAGTGTCAACTGTTTGTAAATCAAGATTTGGTGTTCAAAAGTTGATGTAGTAGTTGTGTTTACTGTTGCTAAATCAAGACTTAATGAGATTGAACGGTCGGTCCCACAAAAGGTCAGTGCAAAGTGTATTGCCAGGTTCATGTTTTTAGAATCCTTAACCTATGAAGAATGACAATGACAAGGACGACAGACTTAACCCTGAGTTTGTATGTGTGTATGTGTGAGTGTGGGGGGGGGGGAGTAAGTAATGTGTCATCGTTGACATGGCACACACAGCCACAGGTCACGGCGGGCGTCAACTGTACATTTATTTTAGATATTTTGTTCTACGTAAGATCATGGCACTGTCATGAACTTGCTAAACCGGAGTTTTATTGACTATCCGTTGCCAATTGAGAGAAGGTTGTGACCTAAGAGAAGGTTGTGGACCTGAGAGAAGGTTGTGACCTAAGAGAAGGTTGTGGACCTGAGAGAAGGTTGTGGACCTGAGAGAAGGTTCTGGATCTGAGAGAAGGTTGTAGACCTGAGAGAAGGTTGGGGACCTGAGAGAAGGTTGCGGACCTGAGAGAAGGTTGTAGACCTGAGCGAAGGTTGTAGATCTTGATGTTTTCCCCACATTTAAGAGAATGCTCATACCACCGAGAAAGCAATAGCTCTTATTTATTTTGAAAAGCAGGTGTAATCCGACCAGCAAGCCGACCAAATGCATTGAGTTGAACTAACACCTCCCTATTCTTATTTAGCTTCTATCTGAAAACGAATATAATATTCACATCCAACTTCCTAACACGAACAATATACAAAGATGCCCTAGATTACCAATGCTGATACCACAGATGATTTTAAATTCAGTATCATAAGGAGAAAAAAAAAGGGTTCACTCCATAGTTCCAACAATCTCACATTGACAACAATGAAACCGACGCGGTGAACCACCAACATCTGAAAACTCCACAACACGGATGTTTGTTGTGTCAACTCACCCACTCCACCAAACATGCTCTCTGCAGCATTCACTCAACAACTTCCGCTCCCACATACGAAGGGACGGGTAGAAGGGGGTGGGGTGGAGAGAATAGAGACAAACGCTGCAGAGCCAGAAAGTTTCTACAGCCTTGAGCGTCATTTCTTTTATTTACCTTGCATGTTGCAAGAAAACGTTGGATGTTGGAAACGTAGCACAGGTAACGTACGAAACACAGAGAAGTTCACTTTTGTGTGAAGACAGGCCATCCTCAGAATTAAATAATCTGATTTAAAACAAGGGGAGGGGGGGGGGGGGGCAAAGAAAAGAAAGATGAACATCGACGAATGAGATCTTTTCCCCCGTGGTGATCAAAATAGACTGATAGTGACGTCACAACAGAAATACTACTTTATGGACCCCAGAATAAGTAACACTACAAAAGGGACCTTGAGAACAAGAAACACTACTGCATGGAGATTGCCGGCTTCATGGTGTTACAAATATGACACGTGTGAGTGGGCATTGCACTATTTCTTATACTGACCGACCACAGGAACATATTTTTTTTTTGTCAAGCTTTACCCATGGCTTTAACAGAAGACTGCATCCACGACAAACAGAAGACTGCACACATGTCATAAGGGGTTAACTGTACCCATGAGATTAAAGCAATGCTAAAGTCTCTATCAAGAAGTACTCACTTGTAGATGATGTTGCTGCCCGTCTAGGACCTCCACTGGAGGCAGAACTGTGTTTCCTCTGTACCGGTTTGCCTGTCGATGGCTTGAGGAAGTCAAACTCTGGTTCATCTTGCTGGGAACTGGCGCTGCTTCTGGATGGAGCTGTGGAGAGAAGATCATTCCGTGTTATTTGAAGATCACTCCGTCTGTTATTTGACCATGGAGACTGACGATGGGATTCAATTTTTAATTATTATTATTTTTTTAAAAAGGATTTATGATAATACTTCCGAAAGACTTCACGTATGACGTGGTTTCGGGGCCCTGGGCAGGAGTAAAGTTCTATGGAACTGGCTCAAGAACCTCGCGTCAAATATAGATCATTACGATAATTGGTACCATTGCATTATGTTATAATCAATTATAAACATTTAAAAGTGTTGGCACATGTGTCCTGTGTTATAATCAATTATAAACATTTAAAAGAGTTGGCACATGTGTCCTGTGTTATAGTCAATTATAAACATTTAAACGTGTTGGCACATGTGTCCTGTGTTATAATCAATTATAAACATTTAAAAGTGTTGGCACATGTGTCCTGTGTTATAATCAATTATAAACATTTAAAAGTGTTGGCACATGTGTCCTGTGTTATAATCAATTATAAACATTTAAACGTGTTGGCCCATGTGTCCTGTGTTATAATCAATTATAAACATTTAAAAGTGTTGGCACATGTGTCCTGTGTTATAATCAATTATAAACATTTAAACGTGTGGGCACATGTGTCCTGTGTTATAGTCAATTAGAAAACAATTAAAGGTGTTGGCCCACGTGTCATGTGACATGTAATATAAAATACATAGAATAAGGTAATGGCGATGACTGTCACATAAAGTAGAATTGATGACTTGCTATTCTTGGCATTTTTACCTTACTTTATTTGGAGTAAGAGACGTTTTACACTATGACTCCCCATTATGGATCATGTTAGGCTTTCTGCTATTTTCTAAAAAATATGCCTGTACCGAAGGTAACGTATCGCCACCAA
This sequence comes from Lymnaea stagnalis, assembly GCA_964033795.1. Classification (NCBI taxonomy): domain Eukaryota; kingdom Metazoa; phylum Mollusca; class Gastropoda; family Lymnaeidae; genus Lymnaea; species Lymnaea stagnalis. Next base: position 182,723 of record CAXITT010000863.1, read on the forward strand.
CGTAATGTATACCAGCGGTTCTCAACAAGGACATTTCCCAAGGAGAGCCACAGCATATTTCTTGGGGCCGGGGTCACGAAAACTTAAGAGTTAACGATTGTATATCAATAAGAATATCATTTTTGTCTATTAATAACAGGGAAGTGGAGCCCGTAGGTAGATACAATAATAAAGTAGGCCATGAGTTTAGGAGAGAGAAAAAAAAGGCCCAGAAACGCTGACGTATACAGCAACTCTTCCACACTGAGATGTGAACTTTGTCTTGGTAACTCGAGCCGTGATCACAGAAATGTACCATGTATACCTGGCCCAATCGCCATATTATCTCCCAGTCAACAGTTTGGACCGTCACAGAACTTGATACCGGTGTTAACACATGTGATCTTAACAACGCTACCAGTAGGGAATGGCATACAGGCATCTATCCTACACTGCCCAACACAGCCTAATGAAACTACTAACTGCACGACTCAGAAATAAAATCACAACCACAACCCCCCTCCCCCCAAAGGTGTAATTGTAAAATTCTGTTTTGGTTACTGACATGTGGCAATTAAATGAATACTAAACACCATGTCAAAAGGCCAGACACCATATTTCTAGTTCCAGCTTGTTCTTCATTGGTTAGACAATTACAGCGATAATGCTACGTAGATATCTTTAGAAGCACTCCACAATTCTAGATGTCAGTAAATCGTTATGAAAAATCGATACTTTTTAACTTTCTAAACCAATTTTTAAAATGGTAACACCTATATATGCACACGAGGCTTGACACACTGAATGCGAGTTGTTAGCTAATGACATTTTAGAAGGCTGCGTGAAACGTCTGCACGGTACTAAACAATGTACAACGATACTTCCATTTTCTAGATACATTTACATAAAAATACACATCATTTGCCAAATGACCTAACACGACATTCTACCCACCAACTCACCTATGATAATATTGATAAAATAGAAAATAGTCCAGTTCCAACATCACTGCCATGTTACCCACTAGGTGTCCAGCAATATTAGCTCACTTCAGTAAGTACAGTTCCATGTGGCCTAAGCTGCAACTACAGATGAAATTATTGCTTGTCGGTCGTTTAACTTCAGCACCATTCAATTAAAACTCAAAATTATGAGCTGGAAAGAGCCGCCTGGAGCTCTAGACATCACCGCCAGACTACTGAGCACATTGCCCTACCAATGACGTCATCAATGCTATCACAAATGTTGACTCACACGTTCATCGATAAAGAAAACATAATTCAAGGGAAAACACCCAGGACAAAAAAAAAACAACTCACCCAAGAGTCATGTCCCTTTAAATGCCAAGCAAATATAAACAACTACCGTAGTCTTACCACCGATCAGTTCGAACCCAATCACTAATTGACAATAAGTCTACTCACACACACAAACTAATAATTAAAACACAGGCTTTATTTCTCACACAACTGGTCACGAACACGGCTCTGATATGAATCTAACACTGGCACCCGATGCCAACTAAAACGATCATATATTTGTTCCGAGTAAGCGCCCCTTAAATATAGCCTATTCAAATACATGCATTGTAATAAACAAAAAAAAATAGCCATTGATCGAAATGATAATAATAGTATAACAAATACAATGAAAGAAGTGTATCAAAGTATCTTAAAATGTTAGCACTCATAATGCATGTCAAAATATCAGTAAAGTGATTGCACACCGAAACTTAACCAGTGCCTACCACCACACACGCGCGCCTACCACCCAATATGTTTTGTCAAATAAAATTTAAAAAATATTTATATTTGAAATATAAGTAGTTTCGTATTTTGATGATTATTTTTTGAGCGTATATTTGTGGACTCTGATCCATAATAACTATCTTCTAATAAGCAATGCACGGAGTCTAGTCATTTTATTTAATATCATCCAATCTAACTACATGCAGGGAGAGACGGATCTACGGTGTTTCCCGGAATCAGAAGAACAGAATGTCCGATTCAAAGCACAAGTCTTGAACTCCCCATAAAGACCTCTGCTGCACTCGTTCAAGGACGGCCTGTCTCATAACGGGTCGATAGTTGGCCCAACCAGCCAATGACAAGTAGGGCATTCAAGCGGGGGTGGGGTGGTGGCGGTGGGGTGGGGCGACGTTGATTCCGATTGATGATACCGGGTAGCGGGAGTGCTGTGGGTGAGTACTTGCAGGCGACGGGAGAGAATAGGGGGAGGGACGCATTCCAAACATGTACAAAATTATGCCGTATGTGACACTGCTACAAATTTACACTCAGTTAGTAACATTGTAAAACACATTCTTCTTCACGCTGGCACACGGATTAGCAGAATGTCGACCACATTTGCACCACAGGAAATTCTGTCTTAACCAACCCCAGAAATGTGCAGTCTTAACCAAACCCAGAAATGAGCTGTCTTAACCAAACCCAGATATGCGCTATCTTAACCGACCCCCAGAAATGTGCTGTCTTAACCAACCACAGAAATGTGCTATCTTAACCAACCACGTAAATGTGCTTTCTTAACCAACCACAGAAATGTGCTATCTTAACCAACCACGTAAATGTGCTTTCTTAACCAACCACGTAAATGTGCTTTCTTAACCAACCACGTAAATGTGCTGTCTTAACCAACCACAGAAATGTGCTATCTTAACCAACCACGTAAATGTGCTTTCTTAACCAACCCCAGAAATGCGCCGTCTTAACCAACCCCAGAAATGTGCAGTCTTAACCAACCCCAGCCATATGGACAGACATGAAGTATAAAATCAGTGTGGGGGGAAAAGGGGAGGGGGTTAAGAATTATGCAATGAAATGTCAATTGTATGGCACGCTATGTGCACCTTGTTAGTTATTGAGATTCCCGTTGGATAGGTAGACTATATACAAGACGTTGTATCTCAGTGCTGTTTACACGATTCCTTATAGATTTCCTGCAACTGCCAACCCAAGGACGTCACCCCGTGACACAAAATTAGCCTCTAATACTAGCAGAACTGAGCGCCATGGCTGTACAAGAAGTAAACAGACCAGGTACACGAGGCGAGCGTCTATTTGTGTGAGCGCATGGCTGGCCTGGTGATGGACCCAGTGTGATAACAGGTGAAAAGGAAATTGTTTAGAGACGGCAGTGTACGGCTAATGACGGAGGGTTAACTGAGATGGGCTTCTTGTGTGATGAAACTGAAAAAAAAAAAGAGGGGGGGGCGAATGGGGGTGGAAAAAAGTGTGTAAAGAGGGGGGGGCTAATGGGGGTTGAAAAAAGTGTGTGTAGGGGGGGGGGGAATAGGGGTTGAGTGACGCGTGCCTGTTGACAGCGACCCAACTCTCTTCTTAATGGGAAAAAAAGGGGGGGGGGGGCGACTTTGGATATTACCACCTCTCCCAAGATCGGACACCGTAATAGTGCTGCAAATGATACGCTCTAGACAAGTGTTTCCCATTTTGATTCGTGACATTTCAGAGGGTGCGTGGGAAAAGTGATTGATTATATGGATCCAGAGAAGTCTTTGACTTCCAAGTTATGATACAAATGTTTTTGAATTTAAATTTCCCCATTATCATTTTACTTTACTGTAATAAGGCACATTTTTAAAATATAATAGATAGATGTGTTTTACAAAAATATATTTTTAGGTCCATTTTTCCCCTTTAATTTCAATATGCATTAGTGCTTTTGTGGGCGGTGAAAGACTTAGTCACAGGATTGGCAAACGGCTCTCCACGAAAGCTATACAATAAGGAGCTCGACAAAGGGAACAAAGGGGTGTTTTTAAACGTTATTCAGCTGGAAAATAAAATGACCGTGACATCAGGTAACGGACCTGCTTCTCGGAGCTCAAATGTAAGAAGGCCTGGCAGTCACTGCAGAACGTTTAACAGGAACTAATAGTTATATGCAGGGGCACCTTTCGGTGTATGCTGTGCTCGCGGCCTGGCCCCAGTTAGTGGACTTAAGATTATGGGTAGAGAGCGAATCAAGCATACCGATAGATCCTTTCAATATGGCAGTATCTGGGAACGCAGACGACTTTAAAATTCTTCTTCATATTGCCTGCCTTAAGGATAATTCCGTATGACTTTTTCGCCCTGTGCAAGCGAGCTATAATTAGTGAGTCATCGGGATTCCCCCATCATGGTGCACACGCTCCACAACACCATGCTCACACTGACTACACATACACAAAGCGGACACACGAAGGTAACAAACGTGAAACGCGGATGCTAAGTTAGCATTGCTTTGAGCAGCAGATGTTAAAGCATTCGCGCGCCCCACCCCCCACTCTGTGAAGAAACTTTTCGTCATTTATTTTAAACACTAGTGATATAATATCTGTCACACGGTTTAATTATGGGACACTTACGTAGCATTATGATCTACAGAGAAACATGAGGAAAGATGAAGGCCTTTTTAGAAGAACTTGTTAAGCGAACTCCACCAACTGCTCCACACATATAAACGATATCAACGGTAGCAGAACTGTACAACACCTCCCTCCCCGGCCGGGGCTACCCCTCCCATACCCCCCTCCTCTGACTCCAGGACAGACAAAGGTTTTATTAATGCATGTCAAATTTGAGTTTTTAGATTTAAAAAAAACAAAAAACAACCTATTACAAAAAAAAACACCACATAACAGATAGCTCTATTTTCACAAACTCAAATTAGTTTCGTGCGTGAATTTCAAAGAGTATGATCATTACGGATATGTGACCCTTATCCTTCAGAATGCCATATTACAATGCCTTATACCCTTATCCTTCAGAAGGCACCATTACAATGCCTTATATCCTTATCCTTCAGAAGGCACCATTACAATGCCTTATACCCTTTTTCATTCAGAATGCCACATTACAATGCCTTATACCCTTATCCTTCAGAATGCCACATTACAATGCATAATACCCTTATCCTTCAGAATGCCACATTACAATGCATTATACCCTTATCCTTCAGAATGCCACATTACAATGCCTTATACCCTTATCCTTCAGAATGCCACATTGCAATACCGTATACCATTATCCTTCAGAAGGCACCATTACAATGCCTTATACCATTTTTCCTTCAGAATGCCCCATTACAATCCCGTATACCCTAATTCTTCAGAAGGCACCATTACAATGCCTTATACCCTTATCCTTCAGAATGCCCCATTACAATCCCGTATACCCTTATCCTTCAGAAGGCACCATTACAATGCCTTTCATATTTACACATTTAGTTTTGAAAATGTGCCTGGCTGAATTTTCTTTTTCGACAGTGTTATGTTTGAAAACCTGACCAGCTTCGAGTTGTATGATTTATCAGCGTGCACAACAGCCCGAATACCTGCCCAACGCCAGCCTGCAGCTACGGAACATGGCAGACGTATCTCCTACTGTTTACAGGATATATTGGTAGACGCCAGGTAAACACAAGTGGAAGTAAAGAAAGAGAAGACCCAATGAATGAAAGGGAAGGGGGAACTGGAAACCCAAAGTTATATTCCTGCGCTCCGACACCTATCCGCCCTGATATCATTGGCCAGAGATATTCAACTACAGAACTGTTCAGGTTGACATCTTACAACCCGTACTCGACCAAATTGGTGCTCTCAAAATATACCACCACTTCCGTTAAAATTGGTACTCAAAATACACCACACACATCCATTAAAATTGGTACTCTCAAAATATATTACCCCCTTCCGATAAAATTGATACTCTAAAAATATATCACCCCCCTTCCGTTAAAATTGGTACTCTCAAAATATACCACCCCTTCCGTTAAAATTGGTAGTCACAAAATATATTACCCCTTCCGTTAAAATTGGTACTCAAAATATACCACCAGTTCCGTTAAAATTGGTACTCAAAATATACCACCAGTTCCGTTAAAATTGGTACTCAAAATATACCACCCCTTCCGTTAAAATTGGTACTCAAAATATACCACCCCTTCCGTTAAAATTGGTACTCAAAATATACCACCAGTTCCGTTAAAATTGGTACTCAAAATATACCACCCCTTCCGTTAAAATTGGTACTCAAAATATACCACCAGTTCCGTTAAAATTGGTACTCAAAATATACCACCCCTTCCGTTAAAATTGGTACTCAAAATATACCACCCCTTCCGTTAAAATTGGTACTCAAAATATACCACCAGTTCCGTTAAAATTGGTACTCAAAATATACCACCCCTTCCGTTAAAATTGGTACTCAAAATATACCACCCCTTCCGTTAAAATTGGTACAAAATATACCACCCCTTCCGTTAAAATTGGTACTCAAAATATACCACCAGTTCCGTTAAAATTGGTAGTCAAAATATACCACCGCTTCCGTTAAAATTGGTACTCAAAATATACCACAAGTTCCGTTAAAATTGGTAGTCTCAAATCATACCACCCCCTTCCATTAAAATCGGTGCTCTCAAAATATATCCCCCCTCCCTCAACCCACCCAACCTTTCCGTTAAAATTTTAAAAAAAAATGTTTTATCTGGTGCAAGCTGAAAGTAAGGAAAGGAGAGGAAACGTTATCTATGTGTGAAGTTTCCCAATCTTTTATATGTAAAGATTCTTGAGTTTAATGTATATTTAACACTATTTATATCGGTTAGCGAGCTTCAGACTTGACGGCACAGAGGCCGCGTGCGTTTAGAGAGCGCCACTGTCCGACTCTCATGGCAACCCCTCCTCGCGATGCACTCAAAGACGCCCCCATCAAGAGATATAGAATCAGCTCACTATGCTTCAACAATTGCAAACCATGTTCAAACAACAATTATGAAGCGGACACAAGCACAGCGTGTTGTCTGTTTAGGTCTGACCAACAACTAACTCACCCAACATATAAGGAAAAAAAATATGTCTATACAAGTTCCTAACTATGATAAGAAATGAAAGGTAGTTGTTTAGGTATGTGTGTGTGAAGAAAGAGAGGAGGGGGGGGGCGCTTGCAGTTCTGGAACGCAAGTATATAAATAATCTAACAGAAGACCGTGAGTCATAGACGCACTGGTACAAGGTACCGAAGGCCAACGTCCATGAAATACCAGTAGATAATATTTGTGAGAGTTTTAAAGCACGGTCATAAGAACGTACAATCACCATTTAGTTCCAGGTTTTACATAATTTATTGCCCGTGGTTGATGGCGGTCGCATTCACAAAGTAATAGTGAGTAATCACAGAAGTTATCCCACTGTAAGAGAAGGAGCAAAATGAATTTTGTTCCGTTCCTCTCTTCCACCTCCCCCCTCTCTTTCTCTTTATATATATATATATGTTTAATGGCGTGGCGTTAAAATATGCATTGTCATTTTTATATTTGCCACAGACAGATCAATAAAACTGCTAACAGTTTATTTCATTTGCCACAGACAGATCAATAAAACTGCTAACAGCTTATTTCATTTGCCACAGACAGATCAATAAAACTGCTAACAGTTTATTTAATTTGCCACAGACAGATCAATAAAACTGCTAACAGTTTACATAACGAACACTTCATAAATAAATACCTAGTACACAATCTCCCCGTCACAAATATACGTGCACGAATTGTACGTTTTTAAAGAAATTAAAAATAATTCATCATCTGGTTGGATTAAGAATATGACACAAACATTAAGTGTACAAAATTAATGACATTCAACACTGAAAGGATGGGTTTTCTTCAACGAGCATAACTTTATCTCACACCATGCACAGAATATAAGCACAGTGATATGTTTGTTAGTCACACAGAAACCTGGTTGTGGTGGGTAGGAGAGTTGATCACAACTGCTATAGTAGTTACCCTGGTGGGTTAGTGGTATCTCACGAGTCGTTAGTACATGTAAATAACAACCTCAGGCACCGTGAACAGACAATGATTACCGTTTGATGAATTTCTGTGTGGAAATAAGGAGCGACACTTCTGGAAGATTCTCTCCCTGATGGAGCCCATGACAGGAGGAGATGCTCAAGGCGTGGGATCTCAGGCGTGATTGTAGCTAGCGAATACCAAGAATCTGGGAGGTAGGTATCGAGGCTTATATAATCCAGTCTTAAATGTTGGGAGTTGTATCCAAGACTCACAGCTTAAAGACCATGACAGTTCCCATTTGTAGAATGACTAACCGCGATATCGGTCTGATATCTCCTCCCGTAATTCACCAGTCCTCCATCGTTAAATAAACGGAGAATTTGAAATGAATTATTCCCTCGTGAAGTCCGTAACGGTCATCGTCGTGTGGGACATCAAATATCCAAGGTATCAGGGATTATCATCCAATCACAGCAAGTTAATCCAGGGTAAGAAGGAATCAAAATCCTCAGAATACGAAATTCTTATTTTCTCACACTTTGCCGTTATCAGTCTGTCCTAGTCACTATAGCAAATAAAGATGAGGTCTTTCAGAAAGGCAATATCAATAGAAATCTTTTGATAACAATAACTAAGCTTACTAAATTCCATCAATAGACAAACTGAAATAAATCTAGAAACATTTTAATTAAGTCCGCAAGAAATTCCGCAAAGATTTTATCTTTGGTAAATTAAAAACGATCAAAGAGAATTAATAACTCAGTGCAAACATTCAAACCGATTACTTTGCTGTAAAGCTTACTTCAAATACTTTGTTTAAGGGCACATGTTAATTAAGCTTGGCAGCAAGCCTTTTGCAGAAGTCAATGAAATCACAGTGTGTCTGGAACAACTGTTGGAAATATAAGCAAAGCACTAGGGTGTCATCTTATATCCCAGCGTAAACTAGTCCTGCTGGCCAGCATGTCCTTTAAAAGGAAAAGAAAAACTGAAGGAAAAACAACCCTAACTAAAAATAAGAGCCCAGTGTGTAAAATTTGCTGAAACAGATGAGAGTAGCAGCATGTGAAGAAGGTCAACCTTCCACGACTCGCCACTGTACAACCTTAGGATAAGCATTGGTAGCTACAGAATTAATGCAAAGGTACTCCATATCAACTCAGATCTAACAAAACAGCCACTCTGAAGGTCAGGGAAGATTAGATCCACAACAACGCTGATCCGGCCATTTCACGAGTCAGGAGAACCGGGTAGTCTATAGTATACAATGCCTTACAAACCCCTTCACACACTTCCCGGCGTCCACCGGAGAGAGCGTCAACAAATGTTTCGGCCTCGAAGCTTCAAGTCATTACTCGACGGCTAACAACAACGTGACTATTCTTTGGACATCGCCATTGTTTTCTCACCACACGGTGGGGTTATGAGGGCCCTTCAAATGATAAAGCCGTCAGCTTATCAAACATCGCCACTTTAAATGCCTTTTGATGTTCATGTTGGATTCAATTTGTTAGCCGCCCTGCGTGTTCAATGAGTATTCAGACAAGTATCAGGTATTTGTTGTTAATATAAACATCTTCCCGTTATTATAAGTTTTATTTTTTTGCTAAGCCAATCAAGAAGATTCCCCCAAACGTATACTGCACACACCCCTTGACGGTAGGCAGGTATCACAAGAAACGCACCAGCATATCGGATGGAGCATAAGACACGAGTCATGTGTTAATTCTGACCTTTGAACCTGTGTGTTTATATTATTAACATACTAAATCTCACTTTCCAAACTTATGTTTTTACAAACATTTAACATGCACGATTAACATGTTTAATTCTGGGAATCTGCCCCCCCCCCCAATCTGCACCGTGCTACACACCCGAGTTGGTGAAATATGACCCGCATTAGATTCGATGAAACTTTCCAAACTTATTTTTTTACAAACATTTAACATGCACGATTAACATGTTTAATTCTGGGAATCTGCCCCCCCCCCCCAATCTGCACCGTGCTACACACCCGAGTTGGTGAAATATGACCCGCATTAGATTCGATGAAAGAGTCCACTAAAGATAGGGGAGTGTGAGGCTTGGCCCACGCGTGATAAGAGCTTTACAGTGTGAAATGAATGGCTCAGCCTTCCAAAGTCTAGACGCCAGCACGTGTAACAAAGGAAGCTCACTCTGCTGTACAGTGTGTTGCTATGACGACACGTGCTTACAACACCGTACGAAAAGGCTTGCTAGGGCCACAGATGACAAAAATTAACAGCGAAATAAAAAATTTTAAACAAAGGTGGGGGGGGGGGCCTTTTTTATAGTCTTAAAGTCTAAACGATGCAGCTTAAAATACAGTGAGCGTTCCTAAGCTGAAGAAAGCTTTGTTGAGCAACTCGCCCACATAAAACATGACTGTTTATGGTAACCAAAAAAAAAAAAAAAAGAACAAACTCATCCTTAATATATAAATAAAATTATCCTTGAAGCGTGTTGAGTTTTAAAGACAACTGGCGTGTAACAGTAACTCCTGCTGCCCTGTCGTTTCTCACTAAGCGAGTGACTGAATGACCAACTGTGCACTGTGGCCGTCATCCGACGAATGGCCAATGACATACACAGCCACCCAAAATGTCAGATCATTCCTTTAACTCACAGCACAAAAACCACATCTATATATTTAACTATTGGAATCCAACTAGGGCACCTAAAATTTACACCATTAACAAGGCCAAAAAAAATTTGTAAGAACACTCCAATCCGAATAACTGTGGAATAACAAAGATAAGTTCACACGCTTGGCTTAGTTCAAGTAGGTGGAGAAAGTTGTCGGCCTTAGCGCATTCACCCACGGTGATCCCAGGCCCTTCCAGGCAGTAATGCAAAGTAAGACGAGGTTAGATATCCCAGGTGTGGTGAGCACTCACTCTCTCGCTCACACACACACACAAAGGAAGAAGAAGGAAAAAAAAAAGGCACAGGCCGGTGTGGCACGTTCAAGATGCTCCACTTTTCGTCCCTGCTGCCAGAGTTCTACGGTAGTTTGGTAGCCGTGCAGTCTTCCATACACAAGGCTACCCACCCCCACCCCACACACACACACGCCTCCCCACTACACTCACGCAAACCTCACCACAAACCACGAACATATAGGCAATTATAGCAGGAGACGTTTAGAATGCACGAATTAGCAGTTAACCACGAGTGTCAAGGCTACAAGAGGCGGCCTCGGCGTACATTGACCAGGACCAACGTGTCAATAGCTTTCGTATCAAGGGGCGTATTTGTCGTTTGATCTCGATAGGTCCCATGGCTACGGGCATGATGGGGGTCAAGAAATAGACGTAATATCTTCATTTCGTTGCATATACATCAAAAAAGGTCAAATTGATGAATACAGAAAAGTGCATATTTGTATGTCTCAATGATGATCACTGATCACTCTGATTTATTATATTTCCAAACATTAACGTTTGAATAAGTGCAGTACTGAGTCGCAATGTTAATGCGTAGAAAGCAATTCGAATTTTTTCACAAACTACAATTTGGCTAGTATTTTTAAATTTTAAAAAATTTAGAACTATTTTTAACTCAGTTCTTTTATACATTTTTGTGATACGAAACAACTATTTTTTTTTAGAATGAAACTACCTTATTGTTAAAGAGATTTTCCGGTTGGGGTACAACTACATTGAAGGTGGTGTTAACCAACACCGATCTTTTCAGTTTTCTCATGTCTCCATATCCCCATGAAAAAGCACAATCTCCCCAAACCGCTCAAACATCGTACATGCTTTGTGCAGTCCCGATTTTAGATTCGTGTTCAAGTTCTCTCTGCAGTGATACTTAGATGCACGCCGTTGACATTGTTGATATTGGCACCCGTGTTCACTAAGCGGGCCTTTATAAGTAGTTCAGACACGTTGGGAAATACAGTCGTATTATTATTACTAGTAATAGTCCCGTCACTATTGATGGAAAGAGAAAAACAATGTGGCAGTGTTTTACGATTTCGTGTTACATTTCTATAAATATTTTTATTTGACAAAAGGTGTAATAACTATTTTTTAACACCTTATTTGTAACACCTTACACACCGTATGTGGTGTAACTAAACCATTACTCAAATAAATGGACAAGAGAACTATTGACGTCGTCTGCCCCGTTTGTAGAGTGACTAGTGGTGTCCAAAGTACGTACCAATCAATAACATCTTCATTGGACTTTTATTCTAGAGGAGATTGAGCTTATCACTATTAGCGTGTCACTACTGTTCATTAAGTTAATACAACCATCGCCGCTTACGGCAGTGTGCTGCACACATTCGCTGCGAGGGTGTGCTCTAGTAACCCGTGTCCACTTATATCATAAACACTGGCTCTGGTATCGTTCTCTTAAATGAAACCCAGAAGCTATGAAAGCTGACATTGTTTCGTCACACCCTGATACAATGTTCTGTGGGCTGAGCTAGACAAGAATACCCCCCAACTTGCAAATCAGAAAGCTGAACGAGAGCATAGGTAACAGACGAATGTGTTTTTCAAATCATATTACCCATTATTGGGAAAAACCGCCCTAATAAATATATTATATAAACCCCTCGGATTACACACCTCGAGGTCATGATATATTTTTTTTATCTACATCAGGAAATAGAGAAACCGGTGAAAATAGCTTCTGGAACAATTTGTAGACCGTTCGAGAAGGGGATGAAAAGTATGACTGGAATATGGGAGGAGGTGCAAGGTAGACCATGAGGAGGGGGTGCGCGGTACGTTAGGAATGGGTGGGGGGGGGGGCATGAGCGCTTCCCAGGTATGTAACAACAGCTGACAATCTTGGGCAGGGGATTTGGGTGGTGGCAGGTATGGAGGTTGTGAGGTAGGAAATGTGTCGGTAAAGTACATTACATTTGACAGCTACTAGTCTAAGCATACCTTTTGTCTCAAGGGATGGCTCATTGGACAGCCACTAGTCTAAGCATACCTTGTGTCGTAAGGGATGGCTATTTTCAAACCAATATGACCGAGACACAAGGGAGGGATGGAGTCTTGCTGACACAAGGGAGGGATGGCTATTCTCAAACCAATATGACCGAGACACAAGGGAGGGATGGAGTCTTGCTGACACAAGGGAGGGATGGAGTCTTGCTGACACAAGGGAGGGATGGAGTCTTGCTGACACAAGGGAGGGATGGAGTCTTGCTGACACAAGGGAGGGATGGAGTCTTGCTGACACAAGGGAGGGATGGAGTCTTGCTGACACAAGGGAGGGATGGAGTCTTGCTGACACAAGGGAGGGATGGAGTCTTGCTGACACAAGGGAGGGATGGAGTCTTGCTGACACAAGGGAGGGATGGAGTCTTGCTGACACAAGGGAGGGATGGAGTCTTGCTGACACAAGGGAGGGATGGAGTCTTGCTGACACAAGGGAGGGATGGAGTCTTGCTGACACAAGGGAGGGATGGAGTCTTGCTGACACAAGGGAGGGATGGAGTCTTGCTGACACAAGGGAGGGATGGAGTCTTGCTGACACAAGGGAGGGATGGAGTCTTGCTGACACAAGGGAGGGATGGAGTCTTGCTGACACAAGGGAGGGATGGAGTCTTGCTGACACAAGGGAGGGATGGAGTCTTGCTGACACAAGGGAGGGATGGAGTCTTGCTGACACAAGGGAGGGATGGAGTCTTGCTGACACAAGGGAGGGATGGAGTCTTGCTGACACAAGGGAGGGATGGAGTCTTGCTGACACAAGGGAGGGATGGAGTCTTGCTGACACAAGGGAGGGATGGAGTCTTGCTGACACAAGGGAGGGATGGAGTCTTGCTGACACAAGGGAGGGATGGAGTCTTGCTGACACAAGGGAGGGATGGAGTCTTGCTGACACAAGGGAGGGATGGAGTCTTGCTGACACAAGGGAGGGATGGAGTCTTGCTGACACAAGGGAGGGATGGAGTCTTGCTNCCCCATTTTCAAATCACAACCAAATCAAAGAAGAATGATTTTACTCATTTCCCCCCCCCCCCCAACCATGGCATGTTTGCACAAGACATGGTTGTGGTAGATGTTGGAGGTGATCAGCTGGGGAACGACACAAAAATCATGATTAAGATTCTAGAAACAAACTTTGGGGGTTCTGGGCTTAAGAAACAAATTGGTTGTTACGTTACACCTATACATGTGTTCATTCTCGTCCCAACCCAACGATGACCAGATGTTTCCAGTGCACCTACCTCTTCCTGCTTCTACCGTCTTGATATCCTCCGTCTCTAAACCCAGGTAGTGCGGTGAATGTGAATGTCTTCATTGCACACAAACACACACATACACACACACACACAACAAACACGATATGATAAAAAGGGTGGCGGTGGGGGGAGGGGTGGAGATTCACAACCAATTATTTTGTTGTTGTTTTTTTAAGGGGGGGGGGGGGTGGGGGGGGAAGAGAAATCTCGAAACCAAAATTTCAAGAGCGCACCATCCGGGTTAAGAGTACAGGTAAAAGAAGCTGAGATGAAAGAGACGCCACGCGAGGTTGTTGAAGCAATCTATGGCAACGGTTGGCTGGGTGGGGCACAGCTGGGACTGGGCGACCAGACTCGGTGTAAATGGGAGAGATTGGTGAGCAACCAAATCAAGCTATTGGCCTATTTTGAAGCAACGCTGCCTTGAAAGCATGGGCAGGCGTGGGAACAAACACACAGACACGACAGTCTGCGCACACACTATAGTAAAGTTATCAAATTGCATTAAACTACAAAACGATAACATGTTGAAAAAGATGTCTTATGTACTACTGTCCCACTGTTATTCTTTCATTCAATCATTTTCTTTCTTTTTTTTAATGTTTTCTCATGATTCCTACTTTCTTATTGAAAGGAAACATGATAATGTATATGTATATAAAAAATAAACAAAAGTTGCGACGGAATCCCTTATACGTTAACTAACAACAAAACAAAAAACAAAAAAAAAATAAAGGGGGGGGGATGATTGATAATACTTCAAGTACTCCCATCACAGGAGTTATCCCCCATTGAGAGCAAAGCACATCTCATGTCGGCGAAATGATTTATCAAATGTTTCCATGCCACACAATGGGCTTGTTTGTCTCAACGCATGGCTTTACACAAACACCTGGGTCCCAGTGTGTCTCCTAACTTGTCAATTAGGAATAAAACACTCGGTTTGGCCATTGAGGATGACAACAAACCGTATTTTTAAAAAACAATTGTTTGAAATGTCAGTGCCTAGATATCAAGAATTGGAGGGAATGCGGGACCATCGTATTGACACAATAGAAATATATCTATTCATTTAAAATATAAAAAAAGAAAGTCTCCTTTATAAACTATACGTATTTTTGGAAAAAACAACTAAACGAGCCTTGTATTAAAAATTAAAGAAACATCGAAAATTAAACCTGGGGCTAAGTTGGTATATTTAATACAAGATGATCATGTGAAGAATGAGTACAGCACACCTGTGATTTTTGTATGAATGAGTACAGAGCCGTGACTAGCAAATGTTGCGCCGGGGGACTTTAGGCGCCCTCTTCTTGCACCCGGGGAATTTAGGCACCCTCTCAAACAAAATTAAAGCTTAATACGCAACAATGATTTTGACAACCTCTGCGCAGCCGCCGAAGGTGTTCCCCCCTCCCCCAATCCGTTCACATGGCACTGAACGAGTGGCTTAATACAACATTGTGTCCACAAAATAAGAAATTGAAAGCAAGGGGAGCAACACGGTAATTGCAACATCTCAATGTCATTCACTCCCTTACCACACGTGAATCTTACGATATATCTAGTGGCTAAACCGTTCAATGATACACAACTTCGAACGTGTTTTGGTTGGGTAGTATAAAGTCTCCAACCCCCAATTCCGTTCGACAAGTTCTTAATTGTTAAACCTCGTAATGACCACTGACTCGTCTTACTCCCCTCCCAGCCTCGTAATGACCACTGACTCGCCTTACTCCCCTCCCCGCCTCGTAATGACCACTGACTCGTCTTACTCCCCTCCCCGCCTCGTAATGACCACTGACTCGCCTTACTCCCCTCCCAGCCTCGTAATGACCACTGACTCGTCTTACTCCCCTCCCCGCCTCGTAATGACCACTGACTCGCCTTACTCCCCTCCCCGCCTCGTAATGACCACTGACTCG
>CAXITT010000863.1:199118-227927 GCA_964033795.1 Lymnaea stagnalis
GCCTCGCCTTACTCCCCCCGCCTCTTAATGACCACTGCCTCGCCTTACTCCCCTCCCCGCCTCGTAATGACCACTGACTCGTCTTACTCCCCTTCGCACTACCATAGCCCCACCCAATAAATTTAAAAAAAAACCACAGCTCCGCCAATGGTGTGTGACTCAATAGAGAAACCATGTCCGGGGCAGTGTACCACGAAAGGTGTTTACTATATTCACTATTGTCCTTTTCCGGACATTTAGATTTAAGAGTGAGAGTATTACGCCTGGACACCATTGCCGCAGACAACGAGAAAAAAAAAAACTGCCAATACAACATGAGCCGGACACAAACCCATTGTTACTCATTGTCGTGTGTGACGCTGATGTCATGTTCGACATGCCGTCCACAGAGCCAGTTTTGTAACATGTCTTCCTGGGAAACAGGAAGAGGAAACGATTCACTTAAGGGTTTTGGCATGTTTGTCAAACCTTTCCTACGAGGCTTTCACGGGGCTACAAGTAGATCGTTTAAAGCGGAGTTCCATGTCGTGATTTTATTCATAATCAACCTTTCAGACGAGGCTGTGCGTGTTTATAAATAGATTTTTTTACAAGGGACTTCCGTGCTAATATGTTTTACTAACATGTCATTTCAACCTTTAAGACTAGGCTTTGGTGGTTTATAAATTGATCTTTTTTCAGGGGAATCCCATGCCATGTTTGTATTCCCACTTCCCTCACTGTGGGGTAAGGTGTGGTGAGAATCTTCCAAATACCATACCATCAATGGCCTAATGTTCCATTGACGAAACTAATGCTACCTCGACATTTGCCTTAAACTAGTGGGAACACTCTAAGTTATAGCGAGTGGCATACCTACTTTAGTTTATATGGGTGTTATAAGTGTAAAACAATCCAACAAAAAAAAAAAACAGCACACACAAGAACACCTGGGTACTCACGGGTAGCCGTTACCAACACGGGTATCCGAGTTTTCTTGTCGATATCCTCGTACAGATCCTTGTAATCCTCAAACGGTGATCTGTGGTTCATCAAGGGCGATGACCAGAGATCTTCCACGATGTCATCGACTGTTTCAAACACCTCGTCGATCTCTTCCATTTGATGTGCACCCCCGGCTTGCTGATCAGCTCCCGTACAATCGTAGTCCCGTCAAAGTTGACACCAACCGTCGTCCCGTGATCAGCGATATCCTTTTGAAAGCGCTGTTTGTGGTGCTATAAACTTGGTCATCTTGTCGGGACTCGGGTCCAGGCTTTCTTCTATTCTTTTAGATAAGTTTCCGCCCCTGTTGTTTTGTTTTTTTAAACTCAACTTCCATACAACTTTTTGTTTACGGAAATTAGCTTTCTACCCGTCCAAATACCGTCTATCTACCCCGTGCTACTTCTTTCCTTTATTGCAATTCAATTCATTTTCAGCGTTGACTTAGTTGACTTATCACAGTCTGCGTACCCGTAGAAATCAAACGTAACAAATTATCTCCCTTAAGTAACCCATTTACACTTTATGTTTCTGTCCACACCCTTGTAGTACATTATTTCATTTAGAAATGTGCTGACTGCATCTCTTCATACCATTTTTTATCCCCACTACAGGACATATTTGTTAGGCTCAATAAACAATGCATCACTTAAAGGCCAGAAATTCTCCTCCACTGTTCGCCGACATGAGAACGATCCATTTCACACGTAATCCAATGTTGGTAAACTTATTCCATGAGTTCAGTGCGAACTGACCTAGTTGTGATCATGATCTACACTAGTGAACTAAACAAAATACAAACAAATAATAAGGATCCAGCACAGGCACACGCGGAACCAAAGAGGAACTAAACAACAGCTTAAGAAAGTGTCTACAATCGACAGCTGTTACGTCAGTACGTCCACACCAGTGACAGGTGACGGGTAATGATCCAGTTGTAGAAGAAACGGCACCACACAGTACACTGAGAGACAATACTATTAGTCATCCAATGCTGATATAGAACACTCCTGACGGTTATCAGCTAGTCGGATAGTCACGGAACCGAAGGTTTTCAACGGTGTCATTCTTTTGACTTGAAAATACTCACTTGAACATGTTTTGAGTCTTTTAATCATTACAAAATCTGTCTCGAGCTACACCGAAAAGGTGGTACGACTATTATAGTGAGCACTGTTGTAAAGTTGGAAGAACATTTTAGATTAAAATCATGAGAAAAAAAACTAAGGCACACTTCGAACTCGTTTAATTTATGACCCTGTGTCTCAAGCATTGTTCATAGTTGTGTTAAACTCCAGCGACCAGTGATCACAATCAATGATTTATCTGGTTTCGTGCTTAGATTACTGAATGCTAAATCTGTCGATCACTGATCTATTGCTCTACTCGATGACTAGTCTATGACTGCACATGATATTACAGATTCTCTGCAGGAATGAAACAATTTTTAAGTCATACATTAACTAAAAATTATTTTAAAATGGCCCCGTCCACTGAGACAATGTCACCTACTAACCTTGCTACCCTGTCCACTGAAACAATGTCACCTACTAGCCTTGCTACCCTGCCCACTGAAACAATGTCACCTACTAACCTTGCTACCCTGTCCACTGAAACAATGTCACCTACCAACCTTGCTACCCTGTCCACTGAGACAATGTCACCTACCAACCTTGCTACCCTGTCCACTGAAACAATGTCACCTACCAACCTTGCTACCCTGTCCCCTGAAACAATGTCACCTACCAACCTTGCTACCCTGTGCCCTGAAACAATGTCACCTGTCAACCTTGCTACCCTATCCCCCGAAACAATGTCCCCTTACTAACCATGCTAACATTGTCAAAATGTGTACCAACTTCCTGATAATTCGAGTCTGATCAACTACTGTTTTGTCCATTTTAATTAGAGACACTTTTTACCAAAAAAATCAAGTCTCAACTAATACTTTCCGCAAGTCCAATCAAAGAACTATCGATTTCCCGTGACACGATATTGATCTATTAACGAGTATTAGGTTTTTTGTGATTGTAAAATAGTTTAAAGCGAAGGTTTTTTTTTTCTTATACTATTCCCGAGTGGCCAAGCTGTAAGGGGACAACGTTAACCCGGTGGACCGCAAGAACAAGACATACTTTATTGTATAATAACTATTGACGTGTTGTGACTGTTGACGCTGTCCTAGTATGTACAAATAGGTTTGCAAAATATCGGACACCTTCCTTTCTTCATTCCCAGCGGGGAGCTCCAAAACCAACAAAACAAGCGAGAATGGTGTATATATGTCCGGCGGCTAGTTCTTTTTCCCTGAAAGCCTGCTGCAATATCGGACTGTCCGGTTCAAAAGCGGACATCTTTAAACCCTACGTACACAGCCCTATACTAGAGGCACATTCTAGAAGCAGTAAATTTCAAGTGCTACTGAAAACATAAGCATCGGTCGCAGACTTTCTTCGAATAAGGGGCGATACAATACAAAGTAAACAAACTTTGAAAGTTAACAAGGAAAAATACCCCATGCTATTACTAGACAAATAGTCCCTTTAAATGAGGATCTAGAGCGGTATACAACATTTAAAAGAATAATTCAATAGATTTGCGCCGCGTTCAGGGGGAAAATAAATTACATATCCTTCAAGCCCACGACTGCCAATAATGGACAGAAATGACATGTGAAAAATGTCAAATTGTAAAAAACTACATAATTTAATAACAATCAATTGTAAGCGCTTTAATACGACCGAGACATGAGCAATCTCGGAACATCAGGCACCTTCAAGACTCAAGATATTGATGTTGACATAATAAACATGTGTATCTAATCAATGAAGTACACTCACAGAGAAGGAAAAAACAACAACCTACAGTATTGAAGAAGAAAACTTTAAAATGAGTCATGTTATACCGCAAAGTTTTCAAACGCCCTAAAGAAAAGGCGCATCACGATTCGTCTGATAAGACTTAATGTAAGCACTGAACTACAGAGCGTATAGAGTGTGCGTTGTATCGATCAGAGCGGGCCAGGTCACCAGGAGTATTTATTTGATCGTAGCTTAATCATCGAGCATTGCTAATGCAATTATTCCCCTCCAGTAAATGTATACGTTCGTCTGCGACTTATACCTGGGAACGTTTAGCGTCGACTGGTCACATTGATAGCATATGCCTATAGTTTAGTTTACAGTTGGCATGGATCAACTGGCAATCAAATTGGCCGCAGTTGTACCGCAAATCTTGCTATATCTATGCATTAGTGTACCTCGCCTATGACTATGACTGGATCAAAATGATTTGCACACAATTAAACTCGTATCAAACTTACTTGTATTGCATTGTGTCTATGAATAACTCGTACACACGTATATGACGGCTATGTGGGTCATTGAAACAAATGTATCAAAGAAGACTATATTTAACTAGCACATAAATAAACTTGGTCCATATCCGTCCCACTAGAGAGCCATAGTTCAGCCGACTCACAGTAATATGCACCGAGTATGTCAACAACCGATCTACCATTCACATTAGGGGAGATCTATCTATTGTAAGCCGATCTACAGTACTGACAGCAATCGCTGATGTGTTCATCCACTTTACTGTAAAACATCAAACACGTGTTCAGAAATAACTAACTATACGCAACCCAGTCCTCAAGTACCTTAGATTATCATAGAGCAGCCGACAAGATGCTACAGATCAGGCATATCTCTTCTCATATTATTATAGGTAAACTTTTAAGACGCTAGCCACACGTTAAACATTCTTGGACCTGCAGAACAATCCAGATTCTAGTCTCTGAATCTACAACTAAACTCATTAAGCTACCGAAACGCTTCCATTCTAGGACATATACTTTACTTGAAAGTAACACTCAATAAACTATGGCAACTCCAGAGCAACTCCCGATCCACTACTTCAATACATTATAGCACCAACACTGACCACACCATTGTAACTGAAAAGAAGCCAGCGCCACATGCTAATAAAACCGGTATCATCTGTCGCGCTATCTGGCACTTGACCCCTGACACGACCAATTAACTTTCCGGCTTGATCATCGATTTGTTTGGGTTAGCACTAAACACTTGGTTTGCCGTGGTCGAGTCCGTAGCAATGTTTACCACCAACAATAGAATGCCACGACGGGGTCTAGCTGGGAGAAAGTGGCGCTACTTTGTGGGACTTGGTGGGGAGAACTTGGCAACACACGACACGCAAGGTGTGAGGGATTTTTTTTTTGGGGGGGGGGGGGGATGGGGGAGGGAGGGGGTGTGTGAGATGATCTATATGTACTCACTAACTGAAATTGTCATGTCCACATATAATATAACGCACACATTAATGGATAATCAATGCAAAAGAATCTGTGCCTGCCTTGAAGCATTTTCGCTAGAAAGGATGTATTCTTTTCATTTCACGAGAGACCTTGCTACACGTATACGTACTGACTTTTGACACAGCCCTTGTCTTTCATTACACACACAACTACCACACGGCACACCGACATACGACGAGATCATGTCTTGCGTTATGGAGACACACTGACAGGAACCATTCTGAACTGCTGATAATGCAATACATCCTAACACGGCAGACACGCCGAAAGGAACAATTATGTACTGCTATTGAAACACTAATACATACTCGTACTGCAGACGGAACAGACACAGGCGCTCCACTAACAAGTCATATTTGTACACATTCAAATCGCAATCAATCTGTAAAGGACGCATCAACAACATTGTATAAATAAACACCAATAAACGTGATACTTCTGCCATGGTCATCGTGACTGATCTCTACATCGAACTCATCACCTTGTTTGAGTTTGTCGGTTGAATATAAGAAACACCTTCAATCCCATACAATAATCCGACCTGTTCTACCCAATATCCCACACATTGTTACATTGTTTGCACTTTACGTTTAATCACTCGAATGAATGACACTTCAAAATGTTCTCATTTTGACCAATTGTACAATAGTGATTTCGCCACTTCCTCCACACCGGCATTCAATAATAATTATTGAAATAATAAGCCAGAAAATATAAGTACATTTACAAAAGATCATTATTACCGTTATCTCCTATTGTTCTATTTATTAGATCCGCAGGCCGTTGTGATGTAATGACGTCAAACAGCTGGCACGCTGTCTTAATGTTTACCTGCAATGCACACCTACACACAACACGATGACGTGGCACACACATCGAGATGCCAGACATTCCTATCAGCCCAAAGGAATGACCCCTATGTGTAGACATACAACCCGTCGGTCTAGACAAGTTACAAGTGTCATTTATCAACATTATTAGTGTCGGATCAGGCGGTGACAGCGGAGGAGAGTTCGGTTCTCCTATCGTTTATGTGGCGCTTACCCCCCCCTCTCTCTCTCTCTCTCTCCCCCCTCTCTCTCTCTCTCTCTCTCTCTCTCTCTCTCTCTCTCATTATATATTATAGCCTGGAATACGGTACAGTGACAGCGGAGGAGAGTTCGGTTCTCCTCTCTTGTATGTGGCGCTTCCCCCCCCCTCTCTCTCTCTCTCTCCCCCCTCTCTCTCTCTCTCTCTCTCTCTCTCTCTCTCTCTCTCATTATATATTATAGCCTGGAATACGGTACCAACATTATTTTTAAGTTTCAGTAATTCTATTTCACTGTATGACGATATTTGCAAATACCTAGAGTCCAATAAGAAGTTTATTAGTGCTAAGTGTTTTCATAAATCTTACGAGAAACAGGTCCTACTAGTACTATAAGTATTCAGCATGCACACATGTACCTGGGCCTACTAAAGATATTCAGTACGCACACATGTACCAGGTCCTACTACAGGTATTCAGCATGCACAGCAGATGCACTAGGTCCTACTATAGGTATTCAGCATGCACACATGTACCTGGGCCTACTAAAGGTATTCAGTACACACACATGTACCAAGTCCTACTACAGGTATTCAGCACGCACACCACATGCACCAGGTCCTACTATAGGTACAGCACACACACACCACATGCACCAGGTCCTACTATAGGTATTCAGCACACACACACCACATGCACCAGGTCCTACTATAGGTATTTAGCATGCACACCACATGTACCAAACTGATGTTTTTAGTTGTTCCAATTCAATTCTAAGAGCGGTCAATACAAAAGATTTAACACCAGACTTGTGTAAGAGCGGTCAATACTCAGGATTTCCCACCTGGTTTGCTGTACTCATGAGTACACTCCACTTGGCGTACAAATAATGTCTCTATTACTGTTGAAATATGAATGTGTACAGTGTCATAAAAACATGTCCTTTTATTTGTATCCATAAGAATCTGATCTTTTTTTTTTTTTTGATGGTTTGTCGTCATGTTGCACTCACATGTCTTATAAACTGCACATCCACACGACGGACATTTTCCACGACAAAGATCCAGCATTGGGTCTATAAAAAGAAGGTGCTCGCCATTTGAACTCTTTTTATCATCTGATCTCTTTCAGTATCATAGGAATTAATCAATCGCTACTGCAAATGAGGCAATATGTAAACCAAACATTTAAATCGTTTAAATAATGCTACCCACGCCACCCATCCCACCCCGGGGGCCCTTTTGAGATAAGGTGACAAGGCCATAAATAAAGCGCTGACTACTGCTCCAAACGCCAACAAGTCAGTGATAAAAAGATCACACAAAAACACAAGGAAGGGCAACTAGATTTGTTCTAATAACGACGTCTCTAAATCAACCCTTTTTGGGATACATTCATTGAGGAGTGAGTCGAGGTAGACGGTGCACAGCACTCAGCACTTTGATTGGAAAGTAAAAACAAGAGCAGCCGTGTTTACCCTCAAACTCTTAAAATCGTACAATATCATCACAAACTCGTTCAATACACCATCTTAATAGTAAAAATAAAACATACAGTATATATAATGGATACACCTCAAAATCGTACACTGTACGCCAAAATCGTAAAAGTAAACAGGTCTGCAAGAGAGTTTAACATTCGACATTAGTCCATTCAGATCTAGGTGGACCAGTGACAAACTATTTTGGAGATATGACTACATAAGGCCGGTGCTAGTTTTAAGGTGTTCGGGGCATTTGGGTCTGCCCTACTCAAACACACACCCTCTCTACTCCCAAACCACAGAATTGTAATTTCTGCAGAAAGTCTGGTCGTCCGTGGACGGAGGTGTGCGGAAAGACCATTTCAAACGTTACCTACATTCGGTCCTAATTTATGGGAGGGGGGAGGGGTTAAATGTTTTTTTTTTTTTAATTTTAAAAAAGTACAATAGTACATTTGTAAGATAAGGTCTTCTTTTTAAATTTTTTAAATATAAAACGAAATAAATGGGGAAGATAGTGGCGATTGTTTTGGACAGTTGAAGGGTGGGTGGGGGGATGCACAGACTCTCGTGAAAGCAAACGGGTCAGAATGATAATTTTACTTGTGAAGAGACGCACAATGCCTAAAACAACAATTACGGTACCATATTAGGAGGTGAATTGTTCAGCGTGATGGCATTCCAGGTGAGCATAAAAATACATTTGACACAAAAAAAAAGCTGAAAAGCCGTACCTTAAATTGTATTCCCCACTGAAATATGACAACTGCAATAAAGCAGCGGTCTCAGGACCAGGAAACAAAAAGATTAGCGCGATATGACAGATGGACACTCAACATACATCATAATTTCCACGCCTCTGCTGCCAGTAGCGTTCACCGTGTTTAGCGCCAGGACGTACATATCCACTTGACTATTTTTAACCCCCCAAAATATTTTTAAACACCCCCCGGGACTGATGGAACGTTCAGTAAAAATAATAAAACCAAAGCGAAAACAGCCTTCTTCGAGCAATGTCCTAAACCCAGTGTCAACAATTGCTCGCGACAAGACCCATCAGGTTTCCGGTCGAGTTAAATCCTCGCGGGAATGTAAGACCAGGCGTTAATCCACCAAGTCCTAGCACGACCACAGTGACAGACGACGGGCATCGGTCCAAGAAATCCTTCCATCTGTCCTGACCAGGGCTCGGGGTGAGGAATGTTCGCGAACAGCGTCAAGGTAGAGCCAGCGCCATGGACGTGACTACCGATACGATTGTAACAACGTTCAAATAGATCGTTTCGTGGAATGGGTAAATATGTGTTCACAATACCAAACAACATCGGTGGAGCGTCACAAACCGGAGTTCACCACTGGCAAGAGTCGAATTGAGAAAGTCGGAGTAGGAAAACAAAATGCACTCTACTCTTAATTCCGTATTTTCATTTTGAGGCAGGTTTCACTTTCATAATTGTAAACAAAATAATATAAGGTAGAACCCTCCGAACACGTGCTACTAAAACATGTGTCACATAAGCTAACAGGATTCGGACCCTGACCCCAGGCTCAAAGGTTCATCTCCAAAGTCAATCACAGTCTTTAAAATCCTCACGTGTTACCCTGACTTGCATAAACCGCAAACCGACCCCTCCACGTCCATTCCCAAACAAAACCATAGCCATTGAACAAACGCGATTTTGATTGAATCATTACTGTGTCCAAACTCAATTCAACGGGTATCTGTATTTCATATTTTGAGAACGTCATAATGAGAGATCGTTCCCCCCCCCCCCGCCCTTTCATGCAGAACGGATTAGTCAACACCTTACGAAAAGAAATTGGGAAAGTGCACGCCCAAAAGCAGCAACATGACATTGAAAAAACGCGATTTTGATTGAATCATTACTGTGTCCAAACTCAATTCAACGGGTATTTGTATTTCATATTTTGAAAACGTCAAAATGAGAGATCGTTCCCCCCCCCCCCGCCCTTTCATGCAGAACGGATTAGTCAACACCTTACGAAAAGAAATTGGGAAAGTGCACGCCCAAAAGCAGCAACATGCAAAGAGTCTCCGGGCTTCTAGAAAGCCATTTGTGCCAGTTCAATGGAGCGCCAGGCCGCGCAACGTTTCCACGGTTTCACCAGCGTGGCCATGAGTTGCTTTATTGATGATAATCTTATTGCCACAGTTAACGGTCCACAGATCAATACAATATTTTCTCTAGGTCTAAGATTTTTTTTTTTTTTTTACGAAGGGCAAGCGGAGTGTGAAGACTTTTTATTACAATTGCAAGAAACGGATTTTTATGTAAGAAAATTTCGTCACTTCAGTAACAAAAATTAATTACTCTTTATATGTCATTGATCATTGATGCTGGGCAAAATCAAGCGAAATGTCATGTGCAGGCCAGGACTGCGTTCTATGCAAAATTAAGAGACGACACGGCAACCTGTTAAGTACAGTTGTACATTTTCTTATTTCTTTTAAAAAAGAGTAACATACAAAACGTAACCTTACAACCTTTAACACTATTTTTTATAAAGACTAATCAACTATAAGATGCGTAGTCACATGGGCAAGACCTAAATTTGGTAACAAGCGAATGACCCGAGGCACAGACTATCTTGACTATAGACTAACCAATGGGGAATCAGGGGATACATTGTACTACAGGTGCCATGTTATTTTTTTCTTTCTCGAAAATTTATTAAAAGCCATTTTGAGCTTGCACAGATAAACATGGCTATTCAGTCTACGCTGATGTTATAGCTGTCCTTTTCTGTACAAGTCTATATCCTACTTTGTTGACACTGGAAACTTACCAACACCAACACAACGCAACAGTAGGCTAGATAAGTGGTTCCCAATACATTTATAAACCTGTTTTTTTTTTTTAAGGGGGCAGGGCTTCTAAATAAAAGTTTTGGGGGATGATGATAATATTAATGTTGACATCATTCCCCCATACACTACCCATCTTTTATGCTCGAGACGTTACTATAAGGTGAGACTGTCTAAATTGTACTAGCTGAGATAAATGAGTTTCTAACTGGATCATTTACAATTTAGAAAATGTGAGGACCGCTGTGCCATCCTTTACATTCACAGGCAAGAGCCGACTTACGATTCTATTCACGGTGATCCCAGCAAAATCCATTCACTTAATAATCACGTTAGTTCCATTCAATAAACAGTGGCTAGCTTGACGTGTGCAAGGTTAGAAATGGAGTGTGCACAGACACTAACACAAGTCTACACACTACCATATACAGGTGTGTGTGTGTGTGTGTGGCGGAGAGGTATATATGCAACAGGCTGTAAAGGTGAAATTTAAATAAATTGACATGGACCGCCGATTTGTCCAGGTTAATAGTTGTGTTGTCAAATTCTATTCTTGGGGCAATTTTTTGTGTGGATATCTTAGTTACATAAATAAAGTCAAGCATTGATAAACATTTGAAAAGTTAATTTGGTCAATTATGTCAATACTTTAAGACTATTCAATCTGTACATTAAACTCCGCAGAAATCCTTGCGCAGCGTTACCACCAAGATTTGCTGTGGGATCCCCTTATTTTAATGAAAGTCGCCAGAAATGGCCCCGAGTGTTTGCGACTATTCTATGGCACCGCAATGCCACTGGCACACCACGACTTGAGCAGGCAGGCCACCTGAATACAGGCCGAGAGGCCCCCGTGTCCACACACTGCTATTACATCCACTGCCACCCAGAGGTCACGCAAACAATCACTTTGTACAGAACTAGAGCCAGGCCCCAACTAACCAGTCCTCTAGATGCCCTACACAATGATACAACGGTCTGTCTAAAAGCAACAAACCCCTCTTGGCAAATGGTTCCCTGATACTCCACCGACTTCCCATTTTCATACACACACCCATTTACAATTAAATAAGAACAAACTGGATTGGGAGTAATCTTAAACTAATCCAACTCCAGTTCAAATTTCGACTTTACTGCACTGATGTTTACAAGACAACCAAGTGATAGGAACGGGTGCATGTTTGTTTGTTTGTTGTTGTTTTTTTAAAGTACGATTTCTAAGTCTTGAGACAAACTGTTATAGTTGATTTAAGCCATCACTTGAAGTTACATTGGGGACTACGATTTTAGGAAAGTTAGTCCCAATGATTGTGGACACATAAATATCAAACACAGTTGACTTTTGCCCCCCCCCCCTTCTGTTATTTTGAGGGTTTACAAGGGTCACAACTCAGACACCCCCCCTGCCCACTAGGTATGCCATGGGGTAAAAGTATGTGGCACACTAACAACGGGGATCAGTCAGTGAGACCTTGTCAACGGTGGATGTAGGTTAGGCTGGCAAAAACAAGGATCCATTCAAGCTGTAGACGGGAAAAAAAAAGGGGGGGGGGGNAAAAAAAAAAAAAAAAAAAAAAACATTGGACTCCCGCCATTTGAATGACCCAGTGGTGTAGAAGGACAAGAACAACACCAAGAAACCACACCGAATCCCGTAAATGTCTGCCGAGTGATCACTCTCACCACTGAGAAATGCTACTCAAACTCTGCCGCACATTTCTTGATGAGGACAATACCTCTCTCACTGTCACGTCCACCAGAGATGTAGACAAATAGAATGACATGTTAAATTCACAACTGGCGCCAAGTATGCGGCTCGTTGCTATATGATGTGTTACGTTGCGTCCGACCGCCCTTGAGCGTGATAGTGAAAAAAATAAATACTTAAAACCCCGCAAAGAAAAAAAAGAATGGGGCGTCGTCGTACACGTGGGCAATAAAACCCTGTGGACGGCTCGGGGTGGGGGGGGGGGGACATTTACAAACATTGGACTAGTTTATTTATAGGAATCATTGGTAACGACGTCAATCTTGGTGCATCATTAGGCCGAGGCGAATGTTTTAAAGCAGTGGTCGGCAAATCGCGGCTCTTTAGTGACCTGAGTGCGGCTCGGCCAGTAGGGCCACAAATCGAGTTTGACTCGGAAAAACAAGTTCTTGAAAAGAAATTTGGCTCTAACTTTTTTTTTTATATCGTCCTGCTGCTGATGTTCGGCTCTTTTTGAGTAATGAGTTTACCGACCACTGTTTTAAAGTAATAAATGCATTTAATTTATTTCTTCCAACAGATCCTCTATCACCGGAGCCTTGTGTTGATGTTCATCGTAAGTAGATTTGGGAAACACAGAGAATATATCATCCTGTTTTTTAGAGATAGAATATTCGATTATGACAGTGGAACTCTTTGGGACAAACTACCCTGGCTAAGCCGGTCACGAAAGTTTATCATTATAGTAGTTTTAGTTGACTCCTCAATAAGGAGCCCATAGTGCATTTTTTTACTTTTTTTATCCAATTTATCAAGACAGTTCAGCATTTATCGTCATCTATCTTCTGCCTGTCAATTAAATGTACAATTAACCCAAGCCCTTGAGTTTCGTATGAGCCAATATCACCAAACCAGTATATTGCTGAGTATTGAGGTCTCCAAGTCAAGAGTCGATGCTCCGTCTACTACCACACGACTTAAGGATCTCGAATTTCTCGCTCACAAAAGATCTGGGTTGTTGTTAGTGTTAGGAACGTGATTCCCAGCATGCTGACACCACCGATCTGCACCAGGTGGCACATATTCCGGCCGCCGGGTCACGTCCAAATCATGTGCAGACATTTCCGTGGGCATCAAAACACACATCTGCTGGAGAGTCGTCACAGGGAGAATAAATAAATCCTGTGTTTTAGCGCAGCGGTTCTCAGCCTATAGTAAGGGGTACATTGCCGACCGCAAAAATTATATAGTGATACTACCGGAAAGAAAAAAAAACAAACAAAAACAAACAACCTTTCATTTACAAGAAAAGCTATATAAACTAATCAAGGGGTACAGGGAAAGAAGAAAAAAGTTGAGAGACGCTATTTAAGCCAAGGGACGGAGAAAACCTGTTTGGAAACATGTTCTCTGGGAAAAATCTAATCCATGAATCAGACTTGAGCTTAGATAGAGCAAAACGTTGACGCATGAAGTTTTCAGCGACACGTGCTAGATTGTACACATACTAATTGAATAAAAACGAACTGTACCATCTGCCACAGCAAAGCTGGTTAAGTGAAACGTTGCCTCTAACAATGTGGTGATCTCAAGTTAAAGCTGCAAATATATCAAAACTGGAAATACTGGCCTCCAGGCTGGGGCTCAAAATAAAACGAGAGGGACGGGTGAACCAGAAAACGTCACCAGCAAGCTATTTCTCTATTATTTACAGCTTTAATCGCACCCCCCCCCCCCCAGTGGCGTAACTGAAGACTCCGGACATATGGCGTGTTAAGCATCAAAAGGGTATTTTACGGCATTCCTTGGACTCGGCATATTTGGTAATGAAGTCTCAGCTAATCCTTTCAGTCAAGTATACATGACAAGCCTGGCGAAATTTAGAAGAGATTCGATCAATTTATACATAGCTTTGGGTTTTGTACCGTATGCTCTAATATAAGCAACCGAAACGGAGCTAAGCTCATTAAAATCTCATTAAGCGACCATGCGACTCTATATTGGACAATAAGCTACCCTTTAAGACACCAATGTCATAAGCACATTAATTAGGAGTCGCAAAGTCAAAGTACCGTGTTCAGAAAAGCGGTGCTAAAATAAAACTGCAAATACGCATACCGGGTAATTTTGCAATAGTCTTATGTCATGCGAATGCTTACATGTGCTCAAGTCTTTAATGAGCGCTCCTAGATCTGGCTGCACGGTAAGCAAATGCACACGTGACTGGCCCACGGTGACAACAAGGAGTCTTTGACGCTGTCCTAACATTTCTCAGCACGTGCCATCAAACATGTCCATGTATCCGCTCAGCATGAAATGTTCGCGTCAGACCGTGTCCAATGGCTTATCCGTGAGGGTTGACCCCCACATAACGGGATCCATGGCCACCGGGCAGGTGAAGGCCGGTGGCGAATGTTAAACGTTTCAAATCTATTGACATATACAATCTCCACTGAATTCCTTCACTCGGATGTTGTCCCTGGGCTCACAAACGTAGCCGTGGAACAACAGTCTCGCCACTGCCCTCTCTATTGACTACCGAGAGTCATTTGGCTACATTCGGCGATATCTAAACGGTGTCACCGTAGGAGTGCGCACAGAGATTAATTTTTAAGTGGGAAAGCAATATATGAAACTATGAAAGTGCTCGAATATTTGGATAGAGTGCTGACACATGTTTTCAACAATGACACAGTATATGTTTAGGCTAGGGAACAAAATAGAGAGAAATTATTTGAAATATAAAAAACAAAAAAAAACTTAAGTACTCCGAGATCGCAGAGTAGCTCTTTCATTCTCTATACATATGCATTTAGTCTTAGCTGATAATCCCATATTAAAACAGTATAATTATTATACTATGGCTATATAGGTATTATGTCTATTATATAGACGTTTGTAAGCTAGGCGGTACTGGGAACAAAAATGAAAAAAAATTGAGATTGCATACTAATGACCAAATCATTATCAATGAGTTTCCACCAAAAAAGCACAACTTATCATAAGCCAGTAAGCTCATCTAATGGAGACACTGCAAGATACGGCGGAAAACAATGGTAGTTAGCACACGGTTGTCGGTGCAGTTAGGCTAAGAACAACAACAACCCTAGTTCACATACGGTATTCAACCAATGACACAAACAGCACTGGAATTAAACTTAAACATTTCATCACTAATTCACAGTCACAGCTGTTAAGCCTTCTGTAACAGTTGATAAGTATGTCTCCATTCTCCCATTCACCGAAGGCACATACCTGTCACAATCACCATTGGTAATTACGTTTGTACATGGCAAGAGACGTAAAGACTAAAGTATCAGTCCCCAGGTGGGGTGGAACAACCCCGCCAATTCTCACATACCACCAT
Organism: Lymnaea stagnalis; assembly: GCA_964033795.1. NCBI lineage: Eukaryota > Metazoa > Mollusca > Gastropoda > Lymnaeidae > Lymnaea > Lymnaea stagnalis. Next base: position 214,851 of record CAXITT010000863.1, read on the forward strand.
CCAGCGTCACCACACACACACACACAAGACACCAGACGGGAATCACCAGTAGGCTTGACTGCGGTGATACGGCCCGTAAGGCAGCCAGCCACTGAACAGAACGAGTGAGAGCGACACAAGAAGACCAGTGGTTTTATTTTCTGTTCGTCGTTAAAAGTAAAAGAACATTGACATGATATGCCGTCTGACATGCCACACGCGACTGCCAGAATTCATTTTCTTTTCTTTCTGTCACAATCTTTTCTTCCTGCCGCTCTTCCCTTTCTGTCACTCGCTCTCCGTTTCCCCCTTTGGCTCTCCCTCGTTCTCTTCAGTTGTAAATGATGTACAGGGTGGCCTCTCCAGCTAAACCCTATCCGGCTGCCTCTAGAACACAGTTTCAGTATCACTCCGCTAGTAATCCTGCCCAAGATTGCACTATATATTAAAAAAAAAAGGCTAGATAATCAGGAGATGTAACGCAGGTCAGATTAAATAGCCACAGTCCGGGAATGAGTTGTTTTAACCAAAGACTCTTCTATCTTAAAAAGTAATAATTATAAAAAATAGGAAATGAATTAAAACAAAGTAAGGTCAAACCTGATAAAAATTAACGTTGTGTTCCTATTTTCAGGTGTGACCTTACTATGTTTGACTCATTTCCTACTTTGCTAACCTGACTGCAGTCTTCCCCCCTCCCCCCCCCCCCACTATTACCCTAAAAAAGTATACAATATCTGCGTAAAAAAACAAAGTTATTAACTTATTCTACGGTGAAACAGTTTGAAGCCTACTGAACTTCTGTATTACCTGCTGGAGTGGGCATTCATCATACACCGATTAGACTAACCAAGAAAGGCAGTAAAATTACACAGACTTAACAAACTTCACTTGGAGAAAATGCTTTTGTAAAGCTATAAATATTGTGGAGGATACATCTCACCCATTTCATTACAAATACTTATTACAAATATGTATTTAAGTGCCTGAATTGAATTTGTTAAATGTAATTAAAAAATATTTACTGTTTTGGATTTAATAAAAGATTCTAATCTAATCTAATCTAATCTAATTTGGAGCCCTAGGTTAAGAAACATTGTGACAAACGAATAAGCACGGTTTGATGTCTTACAGGAAGACACTCTGGCACTAAAGCGTTAAGTCGTCAGTGGGCAATACTCTTCAACGGGTCACACACAATTGGTTCAGTGTGACATAGTTCAGGACACGCGCCAATCTCGTTGTACAATAGGCCAACAGGAATCACGAATGTCTTTTATGGCTTATCTTTTGTAAGGCGGGGGGAATCAATGATCAAACGGCACTCTAATGGCAATACGTGTATTGGTTGTAACGCCACGATTTACGGGTCATGAAGGGGGCAGCTACACACACTATAACTATGCATGATAATCAATGGTGGTTCTCAAGAACCGCTTCACTAAGTCTCTGAAATTAGACATGACTAAGTCAGGGTCGGCAAATAATTCGATAAATTCAAACCTAATGAATAGCAACACCTTATTATAGTGTAGGCGACATACTACTGTGTATCTTTAAGGAACCATACTGTGTATCTTTAAGACATCCTGCTGCGTATCTTTAAGACATCCTGCTGTGTATCTTTAAGACATCCTACTGTGTATCTTTAAGACATCCTGCTGTGTATCTTTAAGACATCCTACTGTGTATCTTTAAGACATCCTACTGTGTATCTTTAAGACATCCTACTATGTATCTTTAAGACATCCTACTGTGTATCTTTAAGACATCCTGCTGTGTATCTTTAAGACATCCTACTGTGTATCTTTAAGACATCCTACTGTGTATCTTTAAGACATCCTACTGTGTATATTTAAGACATCCTACTGTGTATCTTTAAGACATCCTACTGTGTATCTTTAAGACATCCTGCTGTGTATCTTTAAGACATCCTACTGCGTATATTTAAGACATCCTACTGTGTATCTTTAAAGACATCTTACCGTGTACCTTTAAGACATACTACTATGTATATATAAGACCTATATGACATCTGTTCGTTTCTCTCCTACAACTTTTAAAAAGTGATTTCATTGACAACTGAATGTAGAAAGAAAACGTTTATTTGTGATAAATCACGTATCAGCGGGCCGCAATATTTGACGTGGCGGGCCGCGGGCTGGCCACCCCTGGACTAGGGTAGTATGTACAAGAAATCCTACGGTGCAATAGACATCCTCAGGACACATTTAGATCCAACGGTACAACAGAGTGTGTGAATGAAGTACGGTGACTTATCCCAAACAAGCTGGGACTCGCAAAAGTCGGGTAATTTCTTGCACCAGCTCTATTCGATCAACTGAACTGACAGAGGACCGCTAAGCAAAGCGTGCAGGCATATACAAATAAATAAACTAAGACTATTTTTTGTATATAAAGACACACTTATTGCAAACAGAAGAAATTGAGCGACAGTGAGACGGGAAACCAGGGTCAGGTCATCTGAATACACTTGGTCACGGGTCAAAAGAAATCAAGAATGCAGACAGTCACTTAGCCAAGGAAAGATGTTACCACTACAAGCGCATCTCTTCAAATGCACGCCACCGGCTTTGATCTGAAAACCAGTGATTCTCAAACTCAAGTATCAACGTATCCTTTGAAACGAGCCCCAATGTGAGCATGTACTAAAATATTACACAAATACACCAATTTTTACCGAGTAAATAAATATGTGCGACCTTGACGAACGGTCGAGGTGGGCCACAAAGCATGTGTAGTAGTGGGCATTCCATTCATGCAGTTGAGATCCACTTATTTATGCCATGCTATGATTCAATGACACGATGCTCTGCATTCCTCGGTACAACTATGTTGTCATTCTAGTTGTAGCACTCCTAACTTCAAACAGTGCATGGCTTTCACTGGTGTTAACGTGGGCCTAGGACATACGCACGACATAAAGATACGCAGCGAGGTCAATTTTAATTTTTTAAGTCAGTTAAAAATGTCCTACTATATATATACACTTTCAAAATCCTTATGGCATCTATGTAGAACAGTGGTCTCAAACTCGCGGCCCGCGGGCCTTTTGCGTCCCCCAAGACGATATTTTGCGGCTCGCGACATGACAGCAAATATAGTGTTAATGTGGCCCGCGCGTTTTCCCAATTCTCATAACTATAATGTGACCCTCGCAACGGTTTCAGTCGAAACTCACCGACTGGTCTAATTCTGATTTTTATTATGTTTATATAGATTTGGACGTTGATTATAAAAACCGTTTTAAAATTGGACTTAAAGTTTTTAATTTGTATAGCCTTTTATGTGACAAACATTGCCAAAGTGCGGTTTTGAGAAAACACGCTTCGAATATAATATATACATATTTAAAAATGTTACAAACTCAGTTAGTGGGTAATGCACAACCATAATTGTGTAAATCTCTCAAAGTATCAAAGAATCCCTATTAAAATTGCCGCTAATGTTTATGAGTGAGGGGAAATTCCGAACCTGTCAGCTTGGTCACTTGCGCTGTCCAGGTCTCTGGCAACAAGGTGTAGGAGGAAGAAAGTGAAGCCCAGATCTTGAGAGCCCTTAATGTTTTTATATGTTATGACTAAATGTTGAGCAGATAGTAACAGTTTTACTTTATTGAATTTGTAATCGTTTTTTGTGAAATACTTGATGCGGCCCAGGCTCACACAGACTCTACCTCCTGTGGCCCCCGGATGATTTGAGTTTGAGACCCCTGATGTAGAACCTTCATAAGCAAGTGTGTGTGTATAAGTCATACTTTCCATGTGGATTGTAGACTGTTAGAGCCTTCAGTAGCAAGTGTGTGTGTAAGAGCCATATTCTCCATGCAGATTGTAGACTGTTACATCCTTCAGTAGCAAGTGAGTGTATGAGCCATATTCTCCATGTGGATTGTAGACTGTTAGAGCCTTCAGTAGCAAGTGAGTGTGTATGAGCCATATTCTCCATGTAGATTGTAGACTGTTAGAGCCTTCAGTAGCAAGTGTGTGTGTATGAGCCATATTCTCCATGTGGACTGTAGACTGTTAGAGCCTTCAGTAGCAAGTGTGTGTGTATGAGCCATATTCTCCATGTAGATTGTAGACTGTTAGAGCCTTCAGTAGCAAGTGTGTGTGTATGAGCCATATTCTCCATGTGGACTGTAGACTGTTAGAGCCTTCAGTAGCGAGGGCATGTGAACCCCCACCCCCAACGCGTGTGTCTTGTACAGCCCCGTAAAATGAGGGTAAAGAATTATATGGTACAAAATCTTTGTGATGGAAGTGTCGTGGGTGAATTACTCCCATGCCAACCATTTAATCCTTATAATAGGGGGGGGGGGGGTGGGGGGGGGGGGTTGGGGAGGAAGGGGGGGGGGGGGGTTAGGGGGAGGAGTTTGGGATGAAGGGGGGTGCGCTCAGATGTGCCTTGAATGTAACCTTTTTATTTTAGGACACACTGAAATGAAGTACCTAAATATGCGACACACCTGTGAACCATCAAGGACACACCTGTATGTGGCGACCCACGGGTTGGAAAACCGCGGCACTATATGAATGAAATATCCCCATAATATATCATGGAAAGTGCGATCCTTTCATAACTAGATAAGACGAATGGCGTTCACGTGAAGGGCTTATAAAAAAACAAATGCAGAGCTGACGGGTGGCTACGTGTGCAAGGAAATCAACCCCGTTCAACGATGATACTAATTTATGTAACATTCCAAACAAGTAATTCAACAATTTTCCAGCAGTCATTCGGTCGGTGCAGTTTGCGACCATTATAAAAGAGTTCGATCTACGTAGTACTGTAACATAAATCTCAGTGATAAGGCAGATTTACAAACAACAAACGTCTTAAGTTACCCATATTGGGGAGACCCACTTCACCCAGTTCTGTCATTTAACACATTTGATGTGTGGGGGTTATTGCCTCTATTTTGGTCAACACCACAAATGCCTCACAAACACAAAAAGGGATGTGTGGGGCGGGGGTGGGGGGGGGGGCAAAAAAAAAAGGAGTGAGAAAAGTACCATAAATATCACAGAGTAGTCGGATGTAGAAAGGTGGCCAGGTACATGATGATTTCACGAAGTATTGCAAATGATTTTAACAGCAATCCTTTTGTTCTCCTTCGTGTTCCATGGTCTTCTTAGTGGTTCATCATGGGGGAAATAGCTTTGAGCCGCAAACGACTGCTTATAAAATAATCACCTTTGCTAGCATGAAACTCAGTTTTTGTACATGAAATCCAAATGGGCTTCCAAAAATGACCAAGAGAATTCAAAATAGCGAAGTTTCCAAACCAAAGAACACTAGTAACAGTACCAGTTTAAATAAATGCACAGGGTTCCTTCTGTTTGACTTGATGCTCTTACAAGCGGAATTAATATCAGCATTAATAAATAAATATATATGTGTGTGTGTGTGTGTGTGTGTGTGTGTGTAATCATTACCCAATCAATAGTTTTAAATTAAGCAAAGCTAGAGTTTAACACATTCAGAAATATTTCTATTTTTTTTAAATAAATATATTTTTTCCTCTGAATTCTTTTCTTTATTACGTTACAAGAAACATCCAAGCATGGTGGTGGGCTTTCTTGAAGACTTTCCTTACAGAAGAACAGCTGGCTTTCAGTTTTAATTATTTAAAATTGATTTCCTCTCTCAGCTGTGGAATGATTTTCATTCAAACTGTCAAGCAAAATATATTTCCTTACAAATGTTCACCATGAGGCGGATCCTTCTAGACATCAGTGGAGGATTTCTCGAACGCATGCATCGAAACCAGACGTAGATAGAGATTATAGATATGCATATTTGAAAGTGTCGCCGGTGTAGTGTCTTAGGCTCCCCCGTTTGTTCATATCCGCCCCTGCCTATACATGTAAATGTAGTGGGAATTATAATGCGGCCTACTTGACGACAGTCGCACTGCTTGACTACGGTCAACTTATGGTACACGTAAGTTAATTTATGGTAGATGGCAGAGATAGGCTTTAAAGCAAATTTTAACTGTTTCATCTAGTTCTGAAGTTCTATAAGACTATCATTCGTCCAGTTATTTAAGGCCATCCTTCTTCTAGTTTGTAATCATCTAATTATGTAAGGCTACCGTTCATATTGTTCTGTGATCATCTATTTATGTAAGACTTAAGTTCACCTAGATATGTCAGGCCATCGTTCATCTTGTTTGTAATCATCTAATTATTTAAGACTACCGATCATCTAGTTTGTATTCTTTTAGTTATTTATGAATCTCATTCATTTTGTTATTTAAGACAAGCTTTGATTTAGATATGTAAGATTATCATTCATTTAGTTGGTTTGAATATAGTCCCGATAAATTCACAAAACGTGTAGCATTTTAAATTATTTTTTTTAAAATAAATTTAGTTATGGCTATGGTAAAGAAGTTCGAAGACAACGCCTTTGTAGGCCTTATTTGGGACATCATTGGTAGCAGGCTGGATATCGCCACCCCCCCCCCCCCCCCCCCGGGTAATTGATGCTAACCACCAACAAAAAAAACTTTAAAAAAAAAAAAATCTCCTATTTGCTCGTACCCTGTAGATAGTTATCCCTTTGGTGACACAGCCTCTAAGATAAACTCAAACTTAATCGAGTTAAGCAGATGGGGGGAAGAATATACTACCTACAACACGGGAGTCCAACTCTATCTGTAGTAGATCTGCCGGCAAACGGGGACAAGGATTACCAAGCGAGACGACACGTTAAAGCCAAGGGGCCACAACCCATTGAAATACGACACCTGATGGGAGATAACTCAAACTACAAGTAGATACCTCTCGGAGGGGAGACTAATATTTCAGTCAACGAGTACCTTTAAACAGTTGAGAAAGAATGTGTGATAGCGGACATCGGAAGTTCTAAAACGTTTTGGGTAAGGCTGTCAAAAAAAGCGGGCTATGTGACAGGTTGGTGCAACATAACACACCATGACTCAAAGATATGTAAACAACATTTAACTTTTATAAAGAAACCATAAATACAAATTAGAATAAAAGAAGAAAAATCATTAAATTAATACATTTAATTGCTGCAAAGTCCAAAATAGTGTAATGACAGTCTGGGTCTGTTTGAGATGTAGTGTGTTTGAGAATCCTTGCGTCCATGGTAACATTATGAATTCCAATTTAAATAAATGTTTAAGTGGTAGAGATTTTGTTTTGTTGATGTCCTTAGGGGCTGTCCTGCTCCAGAGAGGGAAGAGGGAGGGGGGTGTCTAAGAAAGTGTGACAGTTTGTGACAAGCGGGGAGGATAAAGATCCTGTGTGAGGTCGCACATTTTATATTTTTTATCATACATATACAACCTGAAATTGACAGTGATGTTAAAAAATCTTTTGTGACAGATGTATTCTGACAGAAGATTTCATTTTCATACATTTACTAGTTTTATAGTAAGTGTGTTTTAGATCAACATTTAATTATTTTTTCATTTTTTAGTTAGAAAGTGTGACATACTTTGAGGGTTTTGGGGTGGTGTGTGTGGGGAAGGGGGGGGGGGGGGGTTTTNATGAGTATACCACTGTACAAGGTGGGGACTCCAGATAAATACCATGGGTTACCCAATGACTGACACAAGACAACAATAATAATATATATAGTTCTTTGGTGTTGGCTTTTTTTCTTTTATTTTTTTCTTTTTTTTTTTTTTTGTATTAAAAATACAACATAGAGAGAGGGGTATATGATGGATCCATCAACAGCCTCTCTGGAATCCCTCACTGCCATCATCACATTTGGTTATGGGGTACATTGAAATTTGGTAGAATATGGAGACCCTTGGGTCGGTATTTTCTTTGTTTAAGTACAAGGAAGAGGGGCATATACAGCATATTAATGGTTTTATTAGATTCCTTGGGTTAGGCTTGGGATGTTCACAGCCTGCAGCATAGACTTTTTAGCAAAAGGGCTGTTACCTTAATAGTTATTAATTTACAAAAATTATAGGAGAGACAACTCTAGAAATTTTGCTAGGACTTATGAGCTGAAGAGTAGTGTCCACTTGAATGAGGATAACTTTAGTGTAACAAAATTTAATGGGATTCTCTTCAGATTAGGTCTTTTTATAGTTAAAAGATTAGCACATAGCCCTGTCGCAACCATTATCTTCTTTTTTTATTCAATAAGCCTGCATTAATGAGGAACTTTCAGCTTGGTGTAGGAATTTATTTTTACCACAAAAAAAACAACTTAACATTTAACCAGTCTCTGAAATAATCCTAATGAGAAATTTATCATCACTTTCGAACTCAATGAATCAGTTTTATAGAAAGGACACTGGACAGGGAAATCACCTCAAAGAAAAATTTAAATATTCAAAAGGCAATGTACTTACCAACATCAGCTGTTGGCAACATATTCCCAGATACCTTGACTTCCTCAAACTTTGTGTTCAAGATGGTCAGCCTATTTAAGAAAGAAAGAATACAATTAATTTCATTAAAGCAGCTTTTTTTTTTAACAATGACATAAACCCCGTTTAAAACTAAACACTGTAATACAAATTTCGGGGCTCTTTCTTCTTAAGCACTGGTTCATTTAATGTGAGAGGTCCAAGCAGCCAGAGTCTCTTTGAGAGACTTAAAATTTTTTATACTAATTTAAGGTTTCATAGAAAGTGAAATGGCCTCAATGCTTTGACTTAATCATTGGTCCAACAAAACAAAGTTTTCCTCACCTTTGTTGTGATAATCCTAATTTCTTGAGATCTTGCCTCACCTTCTCCCCCACATGGCGGTATATTTCTACAATTGCATTGCTGGCCGCCTCTCTTACCTAAAAAAAGAATAGAAACATGAATTTTTCTGTTATGGCCTTATTCATCAAGCAGTTCTTAAAATCTAATAATCGTAGGAAATCATTCTGGTAACATTCACATTTTAAAACTACAACCCAAAAAAAGCTTTGCAAAAAGAAATCAAACTGATCAAAAGTCTAGTTTTCATAAAGACTTAATAAGTACAATGCATGCTGTGTTACCACTAAGACATACCTGTGGACTAGGGTCATCCAACAATTTACAAATATCTGGTACTATTTTGGATAACAGCAGGCATCGGGCACCATATCTAGAAAATATATATTTGTAAAAAAAATTATAATTGTAAAATCAAAATGATTGTTTAAGAAAGTTATAGTAATTAAAACAGTTTTGATCTTGAGAAAGTTGTCACAGATTGTCTTCATGTAAAGAACACTAAACTGGGTCTGTCACTAAAAGAGAGTTGATCAGGTAGCACATAAAATTCTCATTGGAAAAAATGTCAGTCCATTTCAATTAGCCCATGTAATTCTAACCAAGTTCAAATAAATAGCATTACTAGTCTTTTTTTTTTTTCACTGAAGGATGAAATTAATAATTTAATATCAAATTTAACTATTTCATGGATGTATGATGACATTTTATGAAGCTAATAAAATTAATTTTTAAAAACTAACAAACAGAAGCTTATGATTTCATTTTTATATGTAGGACTTGACATTTTTTTTTTTAAATTAGGGGTCGTTTGCAAATTACGTCACGCAAAAAATGATATTTTCAGACCCCCCCCACCCCTCCTGTTACAAAGTGTCACAAATTCTTTACACCCCCCCCCCCAAATGTCACGTCACACCTAAAAAAAAATCCAAAACATACATAAAATGTTCATAACTAAACTAAGATTTTATTTTATTCTTTAACATTTTCCCTTAATGGATTAAGATGTAGTATTATTAGAAAACTGTGACAAAAAACGCCAAACAATGAAGTCCTCCCCAAGCCGAATGTAAAATGACCACAACTGTTTTTGCGTCATTTTTTATACGAGTTTCACTGAACTTATGTTACCTGAGGAAATTTCGACCTATTATTAATGTTTTTAAAAATAAATTGCATACAGATTTTTTCAGAATTAGAACATTTTAGATTTTTTTTTTAAATGTGTGACATCACCATTTTTTTTTACCCCCCCCCCCCCGTTACAAATTCTCAACCCCCCCACTCCCCCTTGAGAGTGACGTAATGGGAACAACCCTTTATTAACATAAAACTTCACAAAATTAGGCTATAACAAAAATAAGTCTTGATGATTACCTGTTTATAGTGTTTTGCAAGGTTAACAAAACCCCTTCTTTCACGTGCCACAATTTGTGTGTGAAAGCGGGACCAAGTCTGTCAAAAATATACTGTAAAATAAAAAATTGAGATTTGGCATCATTAGCTATTGCTTGATAAAAATTTGCTTATTTATGGGGTTTACAGTGAAAATTTAAAAATTAACTTTAAAGAGGATCGCGCATATTTATATTAATAAATATTAATGACTTATGTTAATAATTCTCACATAAAACATCAATTGTAGAATAATTTTAAACACACATATTCAGTCTTTTGAATACAATTAAAACAATGGTAAAAGTTTAGAATAATGTGATTCACATTTTGCAAAATTTCTTATCAACATTTATGTACTTTTGCACACACAAATGTTTTAATGATGTATACTTTTAACTTCTATACCAGGTACTTAAAAATATGTCTTTTCTGTTTTAAATTAAAACATAACCATCATCAGAAATATGATGCTTAATTTCTATTTATTGAATTGCTGAACTAGCTGATTCACAAAAATGGTACAAAACATGTCAACTTCTAAAACTAATAACAAAATTATTTTTTAACGTCTCATTAAATACAGACAGATTAAATGGCACTTAGACACATATAACTATACTAGCTGGCACAACGCAACCACGTGTAAAATACAGGGTGATTCTATTTGGGGGCTTGCTTGGACTCTAGATAAACCCTTACTTCTGGGCTTGGGATTCCCCTATGTGCTATGTGCACCCGCCTAGCCCAGCCAGATTCTAATTTTTGGACTTTGTTACCCAACATTCTCACACTGAATATTTTCCATTGCGCAATGGTTCAAATTTATTTATGGACCATAAAATGAAATAGCGTCTTTGTACAACACAAAGCATTTTATGCACCAGACAAATGTATGTTATTCAATTGTATGTAATTACCACCGCAAAAAATAAATATTTTTTTCCCCATCATTTAGTTAATGTTTCCGAGAATGATTTACCAATTTGTCCTTGTTTTATCTCCATTTCCAGCTCTCATGTTTTTGAGCAAAATATAAATTTTTATGGAAAAGTTCAAGGGATTTAATATAGTTCAATTCAACCGCTGTTACAAAATTTTTTAAACCCTTAGCTCCCTTGGGGCAGACCATCCCTAATCTGGAATTATTATAGATTAATTTCACAGAGTGGAAAAAATTCCAGCAGTATAAATTATACACTTTTTATTTAATTATGAAAAATAAATATAGGGGCATGCATCGTTTAAGCTTTGCTTTTGTCACCGATATATAATTACTTTTTTAAAATGCATCTATAAAATAATTGCAATTTTGATTCGAATTAACTCTTTAGTTATTTTTATTAAAGAAATATTATTATTGAAGGGGTGAAACATAACTGTGGTTTACCTGTGGTGTTGATGCTGGCATCATCAGCTTCAACAAAAGCTGCTGGGCCATGTCTCGAACATGGTCCTTCGAGTCCCCAAGGCGGTCAATGACTGCAGGCAGCACTGTGGTCACATGCGGTTTGAAGTTTTCTCCCATCCTATCCACCATCAAACAAAGGACCTCCAGGCCATTGAGAGAAACCTGGGGAAATAAAGAAATAAGCTCAACAATTAAAAAAAAAACATCATTTGAAATATATTTCTTATCAACTGTAGTTCTAAGGTCTTAATGTAGAGCAAACAACAGAAGACGGAAGACAAAAAAGTGAAATGTAAATTAAAATCACAGAAACAAGGAAACACCTTTATAATAACTGAGCCTGTTTTATATGACCAGTTTTGATGAGAATGAGATACCACCATATCTCTTTAATATCAAGAGCAGTCCCTTCTTACTCATAGTAATATATTTAATATAAACCTTTTTTTTTCCTTCCAAAACAGCCATCAATTTAATATATATTAGAAGGGGCAATAGAATTATTTCAATTTTAGACATAAATCAAATACTTATTGAACTACATTCACCCCCCTGCCCAACCCCTTTTGTTTAAAAAGTAAATAAAATCAGTTGGATTCATGCCCCATAAAAAAAACAATATATAAAAATAAAAATTTTAAAATATTTTGTAGAAATAATTTGTTTAACTTTATTGTTAGGCAGAAATGTCCTGTTCATCTAAAAATCTAACAAGCATTAAGACATGGATAAGGAAATTTCTTTAAATAATATGAAGTCGTGGTAAATTTATCATGACACCAAATACTGTTGCCACGCTGAAAAGTTAAGAATCCCCTTACCGCCAAATGTTGTAGGACTTTTGGAGAAAGTGGCATCTCTGTTGTTTGCCTATACAGCTCTTCCCTAATTGTATTCATGTTGGTTTCTGCTTTCCTCATCGTTTCACAACCAAAACCAATATCCAGAAATTAATGAGCAATTTTTCTATTCTCCCCTATAGAAAGGCACTTTTCTTTTTAAAACATCAAATGTGGGAGTACTTAACACATTCTTTATTTTAAGAAATACCTGAACTTTTGAAATGTAAGCCATTGTTTGTTTATGTTTATGGCACAATATGAAGAATAAATTTTCATAATTCCATCACCGGATACAGTTTCTAAACAAAATAATGGCCTTGAAAAATACCAGAGCTACACATTTGAAGGAAGAATTTTTTTTCTTTTTTAAAACTACATTTCAGAAAGGTTTTCATACAATATGTTGTTAGATGAAATCCACTTATCCAGATTTTTCCAGGTTTGTTGAGAGCTCAATAATCCAATGATATTCACAGTCATCCAGTTACAAGAAGTATTCTAAGCACAACAATATGCATATATATTATCCCATAATCAGACCTTCAAGTCAATGTCTTTTAATTTCAAAGGTCATATATTTACTTCCAAAACTCACGTCTAATGGACAGATCGCTTCTAAACAGACTAGAACAAACACGTTAGTGAGGTTAGTTTGTGCCCTGTGATACCATAAGCCTTGCCGTAATTTTAAGAAGATCGGCTGGGGGGGGGGGGGGGGG